>MU271166.1:12935-100117 GCA_021432605.1 Coniochaeta sp. PMI_546 | reverse complement strand
GCACTGCATGGGCCAGGGACCCCGGGTCACGTGACTGATAGAAGGAATAGTTTCATAGCAGGCATATCAGGATATGGGTGATAGTTTCCTATCGACCATATCACCACAGTCTCTACAAGTATATAGGAAGGAGTCTCTCTAGACTCCGCTACAGATAGTTCTTGATCACCCAGTGATCAATCTAAGTATTCAATTGAGGTTATCTTTTGAGTAAGACACTTGTCTTAACGATACCAGAGTGAAGACTGCTTGTTACACCTTAACTTACTTACCCTAAGTAACAGAACTCACCTTCTGATCCTTAGCCCGTCTTGGGATCGTTACAATTATCTTATAGGGGTAAGACACAAGGTAAAAGTCCTAACAGATTATAAGAATCTTACTACGTTCACTTCTACGAAAGAATTTAACAAACGACAAATCAGATAGTATAAGTTCCTTACCGATTTCGACTTCGAAATTGTATATAGGAAAGGGAGTGAAAATAGTAGAGCGGACGCTCTTAGTCGACGAGAGGATCTGAAACCGGAAAAAAAAGTACGCTCGGCGAACTTCCTTAGGACCAATTAACAAGGGAACCTTGAACTCGATATATAGATCGGAGCAATATGGAACGTAGAACCCGAGGAATAGTAGGCGGAAAAGATCAAGGAGTGCCGGAAGAAGGAAGCTAAGGAAGACGTTACCTTTATACTTCTATCACATTACGGTTTACCCCAGTTCCGAAACAAGGTATACGTACCTGACGAACTGCGGAAGGAACTAGTGAAAGAATTCTACGAATATCTATTATATAGATACCAAGGAGTCTATAAGACTAAGGAACGCGTACGGCGGACCTACGACTTTCTAGGATTAGATAAAGTGGTCAGATAGGTAGTCGGCGAATACGACGGGTATAACAAAGCCAAGTCAAACAGATATAAGCTATACGGGCTGTTGTAACCTATATAACTACCGGAGAAACTATGGGAAATGGTTACGATGGATTTTATCGTCAAACTACTAGTATCGAAGGAACCTATAACTGGGATCGCTTACGATAGTATATAGGTAGTTGTAGATAAACTCTCTAAATACGCGTATTTTATACCGTATAAGGAAGTAAGTATAGCGGAAGACATAGCCTATGCCTTTTTGAGGGTAGTAGTAAGCTAGTATGGACTACCTAAATAGCTTGTTACCGATAGAGACAAACTGTTTACCTCGAAGTTCTGGATAACGTTAATACGACAAATTGGAATTAAATACAAATTGTGAACGTCGTTCTACCTATAGACGGATAGGCAAATAGAACGAACAAACCAGACCCTTGAGCAATATCTGAGGATATATATTAACGAAAAGCAAGATGATTGGGTTAGGTGGCTACTAGTAGCATAATAGGCCTATAATAATGTACTAAGCGAAACGTTAAACGGGTATTTACCGTTCTTTGTCAACTACGGTTATAAGCCTACTATGAGGGAAGTATTAGGAGAAGGACTAATACCGTTGGATCTAGAGCTACTACAAGTAAAATATACCGCGGAACAAATAAAGCTATTCTATAAGAGGCTTCGCGGATATATAGAACTACTCAACCTGCGAATAGTACGATACGCAAACTAGAAAAGGTTGAAGGGACCAACCTTACGGGAGGGAGACAAAATCTACCTCGTACGACGAAATATCAAGACAAAACGACCAAGCGACAAATTGGATTGGAAGAAAATCGGACTATTTAAGATCAAGAAAAAATTGTCTAATTTGAACTATAAACTCTAGCTACCAACGAATATACGTATTCACCTAGTATTTCATATCTCGCTTCTCGAACTAGTATTTAAGAACGCGAAGTTAGTAATAGATATTGAAATTGAACCAATATAGGAATACGAAGTGGGAAAGATCCTTGGGTACAAAAAGGAAGGAAACGTAGATTTCTACTACGTCAAATAGAAGAACTACGACGATTCGGAAAACACGTGGGAACCGGAAGCTTACTTTGCGAACTGTTAGTAGTTGTTGTAAGAGTTCCGTACTATAGTAGTATTATTGCCTCAAGAGTCGAAAGGGACAGTACCACGTCGCCGTAAACTGCGTCCTAGCTTGAAATAAAGTCGTCGTCAAAGGAAAAGGACGTGGCGGAAGGCGGACGGTTCTCGGCAACTTTTATTACCTCGCGATCGGCTTCCTCTTTCTCGACCCGTTCTAATTCCTCCATACTCGTTATACCTTTACGGACAGCACGTATCATTTTCTCAAACCACATTTTCTTTTGTTTACGAAGACGCTCGATCTTCGCGTCTATAATCCTTCGTTCCTCTTCAAGCTTCTCGAGGGCGAGCTCGTATTCGTGGAACTGTTTTCCAATACGTTCCAGGTTCCTGACTGAGAATTCCTATACGTTATAGTACGATAGTATATCGCGGATATAACGAACGTAACGACTAGGATTAAAAGGGGAGACCTCGTAGATAGCAAGGCCCTTCTCCTCGTAGTTTGAATACGAGGGCATTTCGACATAGTCGGAATCCAGGAGGACTTGGAAGAGTTTGTTCTTACGAACGGTCGAGGTTTTCGGCTGTTTTGTTTGTTTCTATATACTACGGTCAGACATGATAACGATGAAGAAGGGGAAACCTTCGGACGCAACTTATATAGGCTGTTAGTACTACTTATAAGGAGTACTAAGCCTTGGGGACAATGGCCAGAAGGAGGAGGGGGATAATGTTATAGACTAACGGTTACGAAGGGAACCCCGCTAATCGATAAGGAATAGATATGTAGGGCGTATCGTACTATATGGGCTAGGGACCCCGGGTTACGTGATTGATAGAAGGAATAGTTTTATAGCAGGCATATTAGGATATGGGTGATAGTTTCCTATCAACCATATTACCATAGTCTCTACAAGTATATAGGAAGGAGTCTCTCTAGACTCCGCTATAGATAGTTTTTGATCACCTAGTAATCAATCTAAGTATTCAATCGAGGTTATTATTGAGTAAGATACTTGTCTTAACGATACCAGAGTAAAGACTACTTGTTATACCTTAACTTACTTACCCTAAGTAACAGAACTCACCTTTTGATCCTTAGCCCGTCTTGGGATCGTTATACGTATAAAGGTATAAAGGTACCTACGACCTATCCGGGCCGTTTTATTGTTTATACGACGGTAGTTTTTAAAGAACGTACGTAATTATTATCGGAAAACTTCGTATTCGTTTATACTTTTTCTACGTAAGATTTTTAACCTTCGACGCGTATTTTGGACGGCGGTTAATATTAATTGGAAGCCTTCGGTTATTAATATAACTAAGATCTTAATATCTAAAAGGCCGTAGTCAAAATAAAGTTGTTCGATACGTTATCGTATAACGTCGGTAATTGTCGAATAATATTGATTCGTAAGGATTGCCTATCGTCGAAATTCTTTATATAATAATAGAGAGCTAATAGTAATATAATAAGTATCTGATAAATAGCGGATAATAGAAGAGATAAAGTTTTTTTGTCGGTAAAAGTTCTTAACCTTTATCCGAATATAATCGAGATAAATACGTAGGCGTATTATTATAAACGAAGTTGAAAAAGATTGAAAGGTCTAGATCAGAATTAAACAAGCTAAATTATCGCCAAAAATAATTAAGTAAGCCAAATCGATACCGAATATATCCGGGTAAGCTAAATCGTTACCGGTTATAAACGGGTTTAATAAATCCTTACCGAATATATTTAAGTAATATAAATTATAACTATATAAATAAAATTATAAATAAGCTATTTTATATAGTTATAAATAATAATTTATATATATAATATTTTAGTTAAAATCTTAAAGTTAAAATTAATATTAAATAATATAATATTTAAAAATAAAAGAATAAAATTAATAATATTAAATATTATATAATAAATAAAAGATATTAAATATTTAAATATTAAAATTATAAATATTAAATATTTAAGGTTAAATATTAGCTATATCGTATTAAATATATCGTATTAGATATAAAATATATCTAATATTAGATATAAATTATTAGATATATCGTATAAGAAATAAAATATATTTAATATTAATTATATTTAATATTAATTATTAATTATATTTAAGATAAAATATTTAATATTAAATATTATATCGTATTAAATATAAAATATATTAAATATTCAATATTAAATATTAGATATATCGTATTAGATATTAGATATTTTATATTTAATATTTAATATATAATATCTAATATCTAATATTTAATATCTAATATTTAATATCTAATATTTAATATTAAATATTAGATATAATTAATATTAAATATATTTTATTTCTTATATAATATATCTAATAATTCATATCTAATATTATATATATTTTATATCTAATACGAAATATCTAATACGAAATATCTAATATTTTATATCTAATATTTAATATTAAATATAAACTATTTAATATTGGATATTAAATATTAGATATTAAATATTAGATATTAGATATTAGATATTAGATATTAGATATTAGATATTAGATATTAGATATTAGATATTAGATATTAGATATTAGATATTAGATATTAGATATTAGATATTAGATATTAGATATTAGATATTAGATATTAGATATTAGATATTAGATATTAGATATTAAATATTAAATATTAAATATTAAATATTAAATATTAAATATTAAATATTAAATATTAAATATTAAATATTAAATATTAAATATTAAATATTTACTTAAAGAGATATAAATATTGTAAAACACTATTCTATATTATACTACCTTATACGAAGGTATAAGCTTCTCTACCTGAATAGTTAAAATTGAATGCCGAAAGATAAACGCGATACTTCTTTAACTATAATTCTCTACCGCTAAACGAAGACCTACTTCCCTAAACGATCTAGTCGATCGGTAAGCGAACGACGATCAACTTCTTTCAAAGTATAACGAATTAGTTCAAGTAAATTCTCGTTTCTAAGCCTATATACGATTTCGATCAGTATTAAATCGCTAACGTTCGATACCGTATTATTTCGTTTACTAATACCTATATTATATTTATATTTAATAGGTATCGAACGAGATCGTTTAGTTTTAACCAAGCTTATAAAGTCTCGAACAGTATATAAATTAGCTTGTAAAGAAAACTAACAGTTTATATAACTCCTATTCAAAGCCGTAGAATTATATACGTAATTGGTTATTAGTATAGCCAAGTTCTCGTATTTCTTACAAACTTGTTCGTTTTTTAAACCCGTTGATTAACGTTGTACAAAAACCTAAGAGACTATTCGATAATTATTTACCTTATATAACTATAATATACGTTACTAAGGTATTATATTACTATTAACGAATTATATTAAGGTTAACCGGGTATCGTTAATCTTTGATATATTTGTATATAAGGTCGAGGAAGCGTTAAATAGTCTTGTTCAAGTTAATACAAAATTCAAAAGATATATATAATATTATATATACCGGAACGTTATCGATAATCTTACTAATATTATTAAACGACGATTTCTTATACCGTTCGAAAATATACGACGTCAATTTGAATCGATTACTATAATCCGGCTCTTTAATAATACCGGTTAATAGTTTACGACCTTTATACGATTTTGGCCAATCCGTTAGTAATATCAGATCAACGTTACCTATAATATCTATAATACCGTACGAAGTTCTATAAAGTTGAATAGCTTTTTACAACTTATCTATATTTTTGGTCGAAAACGGTTAAGCTTTATTAGGTTTTATATTACTTTGGCCGGGCTTGTCGGAATTCGTAGAAGTTTATACTATATTTTTAGTAGTCGTAATAGCTTGAATATTATTACTAAACGTCGTCTAAAGTTGATTAGGCTTATTAGTATTCGATATACCTTAATTGTTATTGTTCGAGCTTATATCGATCCGTACTTTTTTAGCCGGCTTTTAATCAACCTCGTTATCGGTTATAAAACCGCGTTTGTTCGGGCGCGGCGCTATCTGATTTCGTATAAGATTATATTAATATAATCTCTAATTATATATCGTTCTATAAAACCAAACAATACTTTATAAAATCAAATGAAATATATATAATAACGCGTTATCGATCTTAATATTGTTAGCTTAATCAAAAATAGGCAAATCAATTAAAACTTGACCAAATAAGCTCGTTTCTTCGTTAAAAAAAATGCTAGATAATCGGTATTGAATATAGAAGTTTATAAAGGTAAAATCGCGTTTATAGATATAATTGCGCGTTCGTAAGTAGTAAAAAGGTTAGTAGTTGGCTTACCTTGGTAGTAGTAGTTGGTTAGAGATGAAATGGATCTGGGGCTATAAGAAGACTGGGGTTTAATTACAAGCACGTTAGAATACTACGTTCTGATTGGCTGTATCAAATGGCCAAGTTTACCGGGTTATACAACTACGAACGCCTAGGGTTACTATAGTAAAGTACAGACTAAAATTTTCAATTGAGAAAGTGCCCGCTATCGGCCGCCATAGGTACCTATTCGTACGTAGGCGACATCCGACCCAAGCCAGGGAAATCAACATGGATGGCCGAGACCTTCCTTTTACAGATACGATCTGCTTTGATAACGGGGGTAGAACCCAGTAACTTTCAAGATGCCAACGCTATTTTGTCATTTCCTCATGTAGGAACAGGTGATGCAGGCAATTATCCACGTCTGGTGTAAGTTCAGACAGATTGTAACCGGTTTATCATCCCATGATTGCGTGAAGAAAAGTCCTAAGATGGTGTATCTCGCAGATGCCGGAACCTGTTAGGCCAAATGCCCTGCTTGCCCGGCGCCAGTATTCCATTGGGATCGAGAGCATCCTGCCAGGGACGATTTACAGTCAGACAGAGGTCCGATAACTCATTTGCTTCTGAGGTCTGCGGCTTCTTCGACTTACCTTGATTTTCTCTACAAACCTGTTGTAAGAGTGGTTGCCAAAGTCGTTGAGGTCTGCAATGAGATCTGCCACAGTATCGTCAGCCTTGACAAGTCTCTTGACGAGGCGTGCTGGCTTCTCCTACCCATGTGGTTGACATGCGCACGATACATGCCGTAGCCGCGTTTCTTGGCCTCCTGATATAGGCCGTAGTACAAGCCATGGACCCGCTTCCCTTGCTCGGGATCTAGTTGATCAAAGGTAAACATGTTCATTGCCACGATGTGCCGCTCGTACATGAAGAAGTCACACATCAGCTCAATCCCGGCAGCGTCGTATATCGGCTGGCTAATTCGCATCCATTCCAGGACCATCTTGCCAGACGAAGGGATAAGCGGAGCGTAATCACCATGCGCTGCCTTTCCCTTGCTGTCTTTGGGCAGCGGCCAGTCGATGAGCGGTAAGCTCCACATGCTGGGGACCCCAACTAGCATGGCGCCGTGCTCTGGCGGGACGGAAGCCGCGTCCAGGAGTCCTCCGTCCTCTCCGGTGTAAAGAGCGCCCTTCAGCTCGCCGGATGGGGCCGCCTTGCGGAGCACGTCTTGGATCTGGTCGAATTGTGCCTGGACAATCCTCCTGGAACCGTATAAACCCCATCGTGCGAGCCAATGACCGACATTCAACTCTTGCTGCAGCTCGGCCACCCTCCATTGCGGGATTGGCCCATCTCCTTTCCAGAAATCCTCGCGGCGGCCGCTAATGCAAAGTGTCTCAATGACACTGGTCATCCACACGCAATTCGGTATCGTGCCGTCACGGCGCATCTGGCCAAAAGTGTCGACCATGACCTCAATATCCTCGAACGCTGGCATGCTAAAACTGCAACACATAAAGGCCTCCGGCTGCGGCATTAACCAGATGGAGAGCTTCGTCACGACGCCGAGGTTGCTCTGCAGGAACAGACCTTCGACCGACGGCCCGAAGGTAAACTTGGATAGGAAGGCGGACTGCGACTTTGAGATGCCCCATTGACCGGTTCTGACAAGGTCTCCGTCCGCGAGCATTACCTCGATGCCAGCCATGACCTGGTGATGGGAGAAGTGCGCGCCGAATCCCATGCCGCGATCGAGGGTCTGTCTCAACTGTCAGAAACATGGACTGACTGTTTGCCCAACTGTATGTCCAACTTACATTACCCAGGACACTACCCCATCCTAACGACGCGGTGCTCGGCCACACCTTCAAGCGGTGTTCGACGCAGTAATTGTAGAGGTCGATAAATGTTACCTAGGATGAATGGGTGAGCTCAGTTACAACTGTCGAAGAGCAGGATAGCTTTACCCCGGGCTCCACCACAGCATATGCAAACTCGTCGTTGACCTCGATGATCTTATTCATGCGGTGTAAGTCCAATGCCACGGATCCATTGACTCGGGGCGCGGGTCCGCCGTAGCTGGCAAGGTAGAGTCAGCCACGAAGACAACTTGGCGGCACACAGGTCGGACGGGCTTGGCCGCCACTGACCCAAGGTTCTTCCCTCTGGAGAATGTCCACAGAGGAATAGCAAACTTGTTGGCAATTCGCAAAATACTTTGCAATTCTTCGGTCGACGCAGGACTAATCCCCGAGGTGATCTTGATCAGCATTTGTAACACAGTCTGGGCGGAACAGGCTAGTTTCGGACATGGCAACACGAAAGTAGAACGAAGGGCTCTCACCAGACAGCCGCACTCGGCATCTTCCTCTTCTGTTCATCAGCCTCCCAGATGTCATAAGGATCGACATAGTCCGATAGTGCCTCGCCGATGAAGACATTACGCTCCCCGACCACACCTATAAAATCCTGGATTGCTTGCGAGAAGTCACTATCTCGAACGCCTGGAGGCAGGACTGGTTTGAGAGGATTTCGCTGCGGCGGCGCGAAAGTTGCTCGATGAGCCCTCTCATACTCAGGGTCGCTGTACTTGTCTGGCAATACGGAGGTCATCTTGCCTGGCTTAAAGGTCGCGCGGCGAACTACTAGTTGGCATGCGCACAGTCAGAGGAAGAAAAGAACTTGATCACAATACTAATGGGCCCCTCTTGTGGTATTTACTGGCACCACCGCGAAAGTCAACCCATGACGCAGGGCGACGAACGGTACCCTGATGAAACAGCTGTCGACGACTTAGGCACCATGGATCTTGTTGGAGATGAACGCTTGGCAGCACTTGCCGGCATGCTCATGTTGGAGAAAGGTGGGGTACAGCCGTGTGTAGCAGAGACGGGGTAAGCATCTCAGGCACAGCACACATCGGCTAATACTGGCTGAAAGGAGAAAGTGGCATGTCTTGTTCTTTGCGGTCATCATGGTCCAACGCGGAGCCACTTGCCGGGAAGTGCTGGATGGACAAGGCTCGAGATTTTTCCAGATAACCACTGCGTATCTGCTAAGAACGATTCTATCATGATTTCCTAGGCTTGACGACTCCTGCCTGGAGACAGACTCCTCCACAACTCTCGTCCTCTCGACTCTACGCAGTCAGCACGGCACGTCGGTTGTTTAAGAAGGTCCGACGATACCACCATACCAGCGCATATGAGGGGGCATAGAGCCGTGAATCCGGAAGATGACAATGCATTGTCCCAGGATCACGGAAGGTTAGAAAGGAGAAGGCCCCGCGATACTGAAAGTCCTATACATGGGGTAGCTTTCCTGACGGTCCATCTGCCGTGGTCGAGGGTCCGGTACCGTATACAGAGTCTCATCCGCCGTTCTTCGTCGCCAAAAGCTTGAAAGAGTCAGGTATCTCCGATAATCGAGTGTCTGGTGGAGTTGGTGCATCCTCAGCACGGCGATCGTCTTCTGCGCTCTACGAAGCAAGTGCTAATAGCATATCTGTATTCTGCGGTAGGAGTGTCATCCAAGGTAGCCCGATGCCACCATATATCCGAATCTTGAATATGACACCCAACAGCCCCGAATGCCTTCTCTGCACACTGCTCTGTGCGTAGAACGCGTGCTGATCGTCGCTCCAGCATCAATATTCTGTGGAAGGTAGCTTGCAAGAGTACACGCTCGAAACTCTCACTAGGCTCCGCAACAATAGAGAGATTGCTTTGCTCGCACGACCAACATGGCTCTGAGGATGGCCAGGACTTGTATTTGTCGCGAGTGTTCGGGTGGATAACGACTCGTATTTGGTGACAACGGCGTGAGGGATGTGCTCAACTTAGCCGCAAGCAGCTCGCCGTCAACGAGCGGAAGGGACTTGTATTACACAAGATATATCAGAGCGTCACCTAGCCATATCATTATGACAGGGTTGTTGGAGGTTCTGGGGTGTTGAGCAGTTCCCAAGGCTGCTTGGTCGTACCGGAATGGCGTTGCTGTGCTTGCAATCCGATCAAGCAATGCTTGTACCGAAGTCAAACGCAGTTATATGGAAGGACTTAGAGATAAGATATAGTGGAGTCCCGCAGGTGTGTTCTTGACAGAACGGTAAAGTCGGCTCGGCCGTCGGTCCGAAAACTTGGTGGTCGACCAGCTTCTGTGGTCGACGAGATGTCGCAGCCGCTGAGCAACGGGATATTCTCAACAGCGAAGAGGATCGCAGCCTTTCGTTCAGTCCCATGACACATACGGTCGATGATTTATTCAAAGATCATGGAGCATGCGTGTAATAAGTCCATCCCGTGAGCCGCAAGTATTTCGAGGCTCTATCTGGTTCGCGTCGACGCTCGTGGGAAGTGGTTGCGGCACCAGAGGACATCGCAATCGCCTGTATCAGATCTGTGGACATAACGGACGACATATTCTGGTAGGTTGATCGTGGTAGATGAGATGCCGCTAGATATTAATAGGCGTATGGTCAGAACCAGGCGTCTTGTGGTAAGGAGCGATGGAGTTGGGCTCGATGTCGAGCAAAGGGTCATGGAGGTGGCTGACCGAAGCACGCACCAAGAAGCGCTAGCGGCCCTGGTCCGTTCTGGACCCGCCAGTGTTCAGACTGGCCCTGGCCCATACCTAGAACGGCTAGCGTCAGTGTCGCTGACACAGCTGCGGAAGCTTCCAGTCGATCCCGAAGGCGATCCTCACCTGGTGTCGAATGGTACATATGGGTAAGGTAAGGTAGCCTCACCTCCAACGTTCGACAATCACAACTTAGTCCTCAAGAAGCTTTCGAAACGACTTAACCTCGTCACGCAAGAAAGTACCACTCACTCACTTCGAGACGCTCTACAGTACCGCCTATCTTGCTACTTGCTCACCATATTTGCATCCCTCAACACCATGGGCGGCGACGACAAGATCCACCACGTCAACTCTTCAGCCGAGCTGAACTCCTTACTGTCGTCCAACACTTACGTCGCAGTCGACTTCTATGCCGACTGGTGTCCCCCATGTAAGACAATTGCGCCAATCTTCCAGAGTCTAGCCACGAAGCACTCCATTCCAGGCGTGCTCGCCTTCGCAAAGGTCAATGTCGACCACGTGCAAGACGTTGCCGCCGCATATCGCGTCACGGCGATGCCAACCTTCCTGTTCTTCAAAGAGGGAAAGCAGGTCGCTGTGAACGGCCAGGTCATGATACAAGGAGCAGATCCTCGGTCACTCGGAGCAGCGGCCGAGAAGCTCGGGGGCTTGGCAAGGAAAAGGTCCGAGGCAACGGCTGCCCATACCAGCTGAACACGCTGCGCACGGAAACGAGTCGGGAATCTATGGCGCTGGGCTTGAAATGGCGTCTGTTATGTTGGGAGGAACCTCTGCCCCGGCCGGGAGAAGAGCGGGTGGTGGCGAACATGGTAGTTGTGTGCCACTAATGCTACGATGATAAACGACTGGATGCAATTTCGTGCGGAATGCCTGGGCTCATTCTTGTTATGTTTCTTAGAAAGTAGAACTCGTCATGTAATGTCTCGTATATGAGACCCTCTGACCTTTAAGCAAGCCATCTTTGGGCGGCTTAATCTTGGACCCTTGACGACAGTGGTTAGGCCCAGGCCAAGCTAGTCATCGAGCCCGGTACTATTATAAGTGCGCTTCCAGGGCGGATTGACAAGAGATAGACAATGTTCACGACAGTATTCTCGGAGCACCGCTCAACCAGGAGTCTTCGCGAGTGGAACAGGAGTACCGGAATGGTTGCCTATATCCGGTGAAAGCACTTTTGTGAGTTCCCTGGGACCTAGCAGACCTCTTTTGACAGAGTCGAGCGCGAATCAGTCAGGCAGACGACGCCATGCCGGTTTTGACAACATCGAAGCAGTGGCCTGCAACACGGTCGATAGCAGTCGGGGTTGCAGCAACTCGATCACTTTCATAGACTGGCCGAGTACTTGGAATGAAGGTACTGGAGTTTGGTTTGAAGGGGTGGCACCGCCGTCAGATAAAAGTATGATGCATTACGAGAGGAATGCCGACCAATTTCGATTTCTTGGCCTGTGACCAGTGTGAAGCACCGAGGTCATGCAAGGCAATGTAAATCGCATTGCTTTCGACCTAGAGCTGAGATGATATCAAGGCGGCCTGGCTGACAGAAAGCCCTGGTATGTTGCTCATCTCCAGCTTGCGATCCATCATGCAAAGCTCGCGCAAAAGCCTCACCTACCTATCCTGCGTTGTCACAGTAGCAGAGGTCTGAGCTGATTGCGGCGGGGCGAGCACGGAGCTGCCTACAACTTCCATATCTCGCTCGAGTCCATCTTCCTTTGTTCCTTCTCGAGGTCGGATACCCCATCGAGGATGCTCGGCAATCTTTTGTCCAACCGTTTTGATCAGGAACCCAGCAGACACAGGGCCAACGATGGTATTGACAATAATAGCCCAAACCGCAATGACAAAGGCCTTCCGACCTAGGTACGGAGTTTCGTTCAGGCCAATTTGAATGATAAGCAGGCCAATCTCGCCGCGGGCTACCATAGCGGTGCCCAGGAGCGTCGCTGGCGCCCAGGTCGAGGTCAGCACACCCTTGCAACCGAGAGCCTGTTCGGACAGCGAAGCGGCTCTCCTCCGACTCACTGTCGCAGCAAGATCCCACAACGGGACGCAGAGGCCAACAATGAGCTTCCCGCACGCCATCAGAAGGCTGAACAAAATGCCCTTCCAGATCACCTCTGCGGTCCACAATTCAAGGAATGGGATCGCAAATCCAACACTGGCAAAGAAGAGAGGTTGAAAAACAAACCTCTGCACATCGGCAAGGTACTTCTTGAAAGTGTGGCTGAAGTGCGGAGACGGTTTGTTGCTAATGGCCTCGCAAGACGTCCTTTCGGTCTCTGGTTCGCGAAGCATACTAAGAAACATGCCGCCTAAGAAGGACCCAAACAGCACTGATGCACCAGCATAGGCTGCCGTGGCCAGGAAGGCACAGAGTACCATCACCATCATGACGATGTTTGAGCCATGTCCGTACCGTGAGAGGCTGTTCCGCACAGAGCTGAGTCGAAGCAAGGGACCAAACGCCAATTTCGCGGATATCGGTGTCAGAACAGCCATGAGGCCACTAGCGAGGAGAGGCCGCCCAATGATCCATCCCAGGTTGGCAGTGCCACCGCTTTCCCCTCCCTCCACTGGCGCGACGCCGCGGAGCTCGCGAATGACGCTGACGAGCACGAGGCCGCACACATCGTCGAGGACCGCGGCGCTGAGCAGAACGGTACCGATGCGGGTTTGGGAGAAGTCGAGGCCGCGAGACGCCGAGGCGCTATTGATGACGACGAAAGTAGTGCCGAGAGAGGTCGAGCAGAGGGCAACACCGACAATGAAGGCTTCTAGCGGGGCTTCGACGGTCGGTTAGCATATGTATAACGTGCGAGCGGAGGTGTTGCTGGGCTGTCGGAGTGAGGAGAGTTCTTAGTACCATGACCAAAGCCCGCATATAGTAAGGCAAAAGTCAGCGAGATAGGTGTCAAGACGCCCAACACAGCTGCGATGATGCTAAGGACGAGGTTCTGTCGGAGGAGGTCGAGACGGATGGTAAGACCACCTAGTGCAGTAAAGTGACCTGTTAGTCTGGAGTATAGAGCAGAAAGGGTGGTCGGATATGGGGCAGGGTCAGAAGCGTGGCAACAAGCGTTCAAACCTTCGAAAATGACGATAAGCAGTCCAATGTAGCCGAGGGCTAGAAAGGCCTCCTGCCACTCCAATGCTAGAATGCCGGAGATAGGGATGCCATAAATCAGACCGACAGCGATCTGGCCTATCAGCTCGGCACGAAGTAACCGGTTCGAGAGCCACCCGAAGACGTTGAGCAAGACGAAGAAGGATATTAGAGTCAGGATGTCGACGATGCTCGGCTCATGATATTCGAAGAATGCGCCGCTCGGGTCGGCGGGCATGACGACACGGTCGAATGGAGTGCATGAGAAACCTCAGCTTGGGCAGTTAGTTATATTTTCCAGACCGAAGGACGCCTGTAGACTGCGGAGATTGTGACGAAGACGACGGCATAGAAGGGTTTGAGTCGAGATTCCCATCAAGTTCGAGTGAAGACGCGTCACAGCTTGAGAACTGATACCTTAGAGATAAGGTTCTCTATTGATATGCTGTGGAACTTGGCAAGGACTTCACCCCGCATTACGTTGAGGAAGGCCACCGTGAGCGAACCTTACTAACCTTACCTAATGACCCTAAGGGCCAAGAAAGAGAGAGATATCTTGGTTACGGCACATCAATCTAGCTTCCTCATTCCACCTTATTGACTTTTGTAATAGTTGATCGCTACCACTGGTCCTAATCCAACATCTTTGCTCCAATCATCTAGACTCCACCGTATCCGTGGTGCTATCCCCATCCCTCTCCCACCAGCCGGTGCATACTTGCTTCCATCGAACCCCTCTGGCTGCTCGTACAGGATGTACACGTATCGATGCGGGCCACCGATCGGTGGAGGCCCGGGTGGCGCGTAGTCACACACGAACGGGTCCTTGGACTGCAGTTCGTTATCTGTGCCCGTCGCCCTTAGACCAGGCTGAAGCCAGTGAAGAGTAGGACTACACACGCTGAAGTTCGGGAACGGCCCGTCGAGATCCAGGCAGATCACGAGGTAGGTGGTTGAGGATGAGGCGGCGGCAAGGGTGAGCTTCGGTGGGTATGTCGCGTCTATGGCTGATTTTCAGTTACTGTGATTGAAGGCATGAAGAAAGGAGACATGTATCACTGACCTGTTTTTGGCACGAGATCCCCTGGTTGGATGTTGGTTCGCTTCCCATGGCTAAGACCAAGAATCTTAGACTTATCCTTAGTAACCAGGTCCAGCGCCGCCTCCACACTCTTGTCTGCCCGCATCTTTTTAGGTGATTGAGCAGTGTGTCGGATCACAACAGGAGGACTGTGACAGACAGTACGCACGACGTCGAAATTCCTAGCTACCAATGCAGAAGAACCGTTTGTTATAAGGATCTCGAGAGTTTCAATCAGGATGTGGCCGAATCGGCTCCGACTTCAAAGCACACACCCTAACAGGTGCATCGCGACACAAGAATAGTGCAATGTGATTGGCTGATTCGACCGCTTCGGCCCCGATAACTCAGCACACAACCGACCAGGACGAGCCATTCACCATTACTGCTGGTAGTGGGAGAATGCCAAAGGTCTCGGTCATTGGGAAGCTGTATTAAGTATTGTCCAAATACTATAATACTCAGTTAGGAGATTACTGGAGTATTACCATTTAGTCGCAGCAGCTACCTCCATCTTCGCTGGAAGCCCGCAAGGTCAGGAGGTCCTAACTTCATTGATTTCCTTTTAAGGGACGAGAAGTGCAATATTCGTCCAAGAACGCTCCAGCTTCTCCTCAATTTTGTTTTCTCTCTTTCTTGTTAATTTCTCTCTCTTCCCATATGCTTGATCATCCCAGATGTCGTAGTCACTGAAATATGTACTGTGTATCTGTTTCAACATATTCGAGCAATATCGGGAGGTTCCTCCCTGCCTTCTGCGTTTCCGGATCCATGTGATCAAGAAACTGTCAGTACATGCTATCGAAAGAGAAGAGAGGTACGAGACTCGTTTATACACACGCAACCAAGGTTCCATAAAGACTCACAGCCGCCTCAGAAAGTTCAGGACCACCAAGAACGCAGAAAGGCTTCGTGTGGTCGTCCACGAGGGGTTTCATGCTGTTTACCCAATTCGGCCAGCATCGCAATGAGGGTTTTCTCAGACTTCCAAGTTGAATTGGCGCACCTCATCCTGGGTTAACGGCCAGTCCCCTGTCCGTGCAGATCGGTGACAACTTTCATGTAGACGAGACTCCCGACTATCAGCTGGAGGATGTAAGGGGCTGCCTGCAGCATACCAGCCCGTGCGAGGTAAAAGTTGTCAATCCAGCGTTCGCGACTCTGTGGGGAAAGGAACAGATGAGTAGGCCAACCGCACATTGTAAAGCTGAGTCTATGTCCGCGATGTAGCATACAAAGTAGAAATAAAGCTTTTCCAGTCTTAGTTATTTATAACGCTCAATGCATAGCAGCTGGGTTGATCTGGGAGAAAGGAAAGGACACAATGCGCACAATACTATTTATTGAACGTGTGAAGGGGACTGTCAAGTCTCATTGGCGCGGCAAAGTTCTGCAACGATCGGCCTCACATATCTGGTCGCCTGCCAAAAGGGTGAAGATTATAGGTTGTTTAAGAAGATGCTACATTAACCCACTGAAATTGTCCCATCAATCAGCATGACGAACATATGGTCACGAATTGAAGAGGAATGCAGCGTGGGTAGTAGTGTCGCTAACCGGTGAATGAAACTCCCGAGGTGACGGTATATTTCAAACGATGCCAGTCAATGGCAAGATCTCAGACGCTCATCTGCGACTTGCTTTGGCATATATATGCGCAGAGATTCCACGAAAAAGCACCCATCAACATGGGAGTTAGCGCCTCAATTTCAAGTTGACTTTGATGGGCCACCGCGCGGCAATATCCCAGCCTATTATCTCTCTGAGATAAAACCGAAATGTTCTACGTTTTTCTCACTGTGAGCATATGGCTTGCACTTACCTTTTGGCCAGTAACTGCTCAAGATGTACCACCAGCCAAGTCAGACACCGGAGTGGCTGCCTATGCATTTGACCTGAACCAGGTCACCTTGGGGAGCGGCAGGTGGTATGAAAACCAGAACCGCACCGTGTCCTACCTGAAGTTCGTGGATATAGACCGACTGTTATACGTATACCGCTCGAACCACAGGCTCAGCACCAAGAATGCCATACCGAACGGTGGCTGGGACGCTCCAAGGTATTTTCAAGCAGTATCATCGAGGATCTTCCAATACTCATTACCTTCTTTGCCGTAGCTTCCCCTTCCGTGGTCACGTGCAGGGTCATTTTCTCACTGCTTGGGCTCAATGTTATGCTCAAATGCGAGATAGTTCATGCAGGGACCGCGCGGTTACCTTCGTGGCCGAGCTCCAGAAGTGTCAGGTACGATTCCTCTCGTCTTTTGCCACAGAGTCCTGTAATTATAAGCTCAAGCCACTAAAGATAGCAGTCAAACAATAAGGCGTCCGGCTTCAACGTCGGATATCTGTCGGGGTTCCTTGAATCTGACTTTGACGCCCTGGAGTCTGGCACACTCAGCAACGGCAACGTTCCCTACTATGTCTTGCACAAAATTATGGCAGGTCTACTTGATGTGTATAAGCTCATCGGGGACAATAACTCGAAAACTGTTTTGTTAGCACTGGCTGCCTGGGTAGAGAGGCGCACAGAGAAGTTAAGTATCAGCCAGATGCAGAAAGTTCTAGACACCGAGTTCGGCGGTATGAGTGAGGTCCTCACGGATCTGTACGGCCAAACAGGTGACTCTCGGTGGCTTGCCGTCGCTCGCCGATTCGAGCACGTCGCTGTACTCAAACCCCTCTCCACAGGACAGGACGAGCTAAATGGATTGCACGCAAACACACAGGTACCGAAATGGATTGGCGCAGCACGAGAGTACAAAGCAACAGGAAATCAAACGTATCAAGCAATCGCCCGCAACGCCTGGGACATAACCGTCGGCGCCCACACTTACGCTATCGGAGGCAATAGTCAAGCAGAACATTTCCGACAACCTGATGCAATCTCCGGCTTCCTTACCTATGACACAGCAGAGTCGTGCAACTCGTATAACATGCTCAAACTGACCCGAGAGCTATGGCAGACGAATCCCGAAAACACTACTTACTTCGATTACTACGAGCGAACTTTGATGAACCAGCTTGTCGGACAGCAAAACCCTGCAGATAGCCACGGCCATGTCACTTACTTCAACTCACTCAACCCAGGGGGACATCGAGGTGTCGGGCCGGCATGGGGAGGTGGGAACTGGAGTACGGATTACGACTCGTTTTGGTGCTGCCAGGGCACTGGGCTTGAAACCAACACCAAGTTGATGGACTCGATCTACTTCTACGACGAGACATCTCTGTATGTCAACCTGTTCGTGCCATCGGTACTTACATGGCCCGAAATGCGAATCACGGTCAAACAGACAACCACATTCCCAGTGTCTGACACCACTTCACTCCAGATATCCGGTTCGGGGCCCTTCACCCTGCGTGTGCGCATTCCAGCTTGGGCAGCCGGAGCCGATATTTCAATAAACGGTGCCGATTCCGGGGTCCATGCGAGCCCTGGTACATACTCCTCGATATCAAGGTCCTGGAACTCAGGTGATGTGGTGAAGATCAAACTTCCCATGGCCTTGCGCCTGTTGCCCGCCAACGACAATAAGACGCTAGCCGCGATTGCTTACGGACCTGTGGTGCTATGTGGAGACTACGGCAGCAATTCTGTTGGCACAACACCTACCCTTCTTCTGTCGTCAGTCAGGCGAACTAGTGCTTCTGCTCTCTCCTTCTCGGCTCTTGCTGGGAGCCAGGTTGTGCCGTTGAGGCCGTATTATGATGCTCAGAGTTTCAACTATGTGGTATATTGGTCGACCATCGGCTCAATAAGCAACTCTTGATCTGAAATGAATTGCCGGCCGGTACCTACTACTGACGCGACCCGTTTTATCAGTCTTGAGCACCCGGGGTCTTTCGAGTATGCTCGTGAGAATCCCTGGGATCCCAGCTGAGTCCCCACAAGACTCCGACTTTAAACACGCAAGATGCAATTTGGAACTCGATCTTCATGCAAGTTTGACAACAAATGAGCTTCTAATCAGTGATATGCAGCAAGGGGGTGCACCTGGTAGTGGACGTTCAAATTCCAGGGGGAGGGAAGGATGGTGGTGACCAAGATTCACTAAGCGAGACTAGGACCTAAAACTAGCACCCGAGTGCTTGCCATGTTCACATATCTTCATATTCCTGCGCACGGAGTCTAAAAATGAAACCTACGCGATCTAGTGCCATGTGGTCCCTGGAAGAGTTAAGTCTAGTGTACACGGAGAGAGGCAATCTCGGATCTCTCGGTCACCCAGATCTCTACACACTGTGGTACACTAGTGCTTTCCAGGTTGACCTTGACGAGAGCCAGAGCGGTGGTAGAAAGCTGCCAATCATCTCGACCCAGTCCTCGTGTCTTGCAGCGTGTCGGAAGGGTTCAACCAGATTTGAGACCAGGAGGCTGGCCACGGAATGACCTTTGACCCCTGCCACGCTTTGCCCATCAGCCCAGGTTCCCCGCACGACACAGCCGGGGCGCGACAATGATAACGAAGAGCGCCAATAACACCACTGCCGAATCTCCTCACAAGCCTGGTTCCCGAGCTAAAACGTGGGGAAGTGGGGTTCAGAGCCGCCTACTCGGTTATGGAGGTGAAGATCAACTCTATGCTACATGTCAAAACAATGGTTCATCAGCCCATGATGTGTGTGGGGATTACGCAGGCACATGAGTCTGCTTCTGCCCTACAGGCACATATTTTATATGAAGTGTCGATCCCCAGTCCCCTTCGCTGAAGGCATCGTAACTGTCTACGCCATATAATTGCACAACCATTGCTCAAGTCATGGCAACTCCGGGCGACAAGAGCGAGAAGACTGGTGTCGCCGAGGTGCGCCTCGAGCACAGTGACCACCACCACCACCATCATAGAGAGATCAACGTGCTGCCGCTTGAGCAAGAGGCTGTTCAGGATGCAGTACACATCCAGCTAACCTGGAGATCATGGGTAAGTGCGGACATACTCTCATGAACCAGACAAGATGCTGACATTGCTGTTATGCTTAGCTGGTAGTCTTTATCACCTGTTTCGCGTCAGTTCTCCGAATCGGCCGCCTTGTTAAGACATACACTGACGAGAGCAACAGCGTGGCAGCACAGGTATTCGTGGTCGTGGCAGCAGGTTCTGTGATTGCTTTCATCATTCGCGACCTCGGTGATGCTCCGCTTGCTGGATGGATCATCCAAGTACGTATTGTTTCTTCCCCGGCAGCGTGGTCATATCTAATCAATACTCAGGGACCGCTCCTTATGCAAGCCGTTCTCTCCCCTATTGTAGGACGTCTGTCCGACGTCTTGGATCGCAAGATGCTCGCAACCGTGCCACCACTGCTGGCGTTCGTCGGCGCTGTTATCTCCGCCAAGGCGACTTCAATGGTCATGCTGATCGTCGGAGGCATCCTGATCGGCACAACACTTTCGACAATCTCGATTGTCCAGGCCATACCGTCGGAAATCCTACCGCTCAAGTACCGTCCCATAGCTCAGGGTCTTGCGGGAATGGGAGGAACCATTGGTGGATTGCAAGTCTTGCCTATACCCATACAGCATTGGCAATGCCAATGGCATCCACGCCAACTCATTGCTAACTTCTGTCTCTCATACAGAATCGGTGCCTTAGGTGCTGGCGGCATGACTAACGCCAATCCAGGCGGCTGGCGCTGGATCTTTTGGACACAGGCAATTTTCCACGGTCTCACCTCGGTCGGTCTTTTTGCCTTCTACTGGCCGCCAAAGAACATCGAATATCCCAAGATGCATGTCTCCACGTCTTTTCTCACCTTGGTTGCATACTGACCAAGTATAACAGGTCTTTTGGCGAATACATCTGGGCTTGCGATCCAATAGGCTCTGGACTCTTCGTCGGCAGCGCCACGCTAATACTACTTGGACTCGATTGGGCGGGCGGCGCGTACGACTGGGCCGATGCCCATGTTGCTGCTCCTCTCACCATAGGCTTGGTCATGCTCGTGGCTTTTAGTATCTACGGTGAGTTCTGCTCCCAGGCGCTACCAGGCAGCTATGCATGAACAGTTGAACTAATAATTGCCGCAACAGAGTGGAAGGGTCGTAACGATGGTCTCATAGCTCATATCTTTTTCAAGAGTAATCTCAACTTTGCTATCGCAAACTTCGCCTTTGCAGGTAAGGAAATCATGTACTAGAATAGTTTCGCTCCGAAGCCCGATTACTGACATCACGGATTGCTAGTTGAGGGCTGGATCTTCTACAGTGCTGTCAACTCCGTCGTGCCCCTGATTGTGTTGAATCTCGGCTTCGCGGATAACTCATGGGCTATATCCATCCGGCAGTTGGTACGTACTCTCCGCATATGTATGACTTACACAACGTGCTAACCTGTTCTCCTTAGTCTTACCAATGCGTAATTCTGATCCTGCCGCTTGTCATCTCAATGTACGCGACGTACTTCAAGGACTTGAAGTCGCCTCTGCTGTTCACCTTTGGGATATTCCTCATTGTGTAAGTTGACAGTTGAAGTTGTCACCGCGCATCATCGCGAACAAACATGTCCTGACTGCTCGCAGATGCATCCTGTACGCCAACGTCAAACCATCTTGGAGTACCGTTCAGCTCGGCATCAACGTCCTCGCCGGCATTGGACAAGCTGGACCACTGACACTGCTCCCCGCCTGCATTCAGTACACTGCACCGCACGCTTTCCTCTCCACTGCTACCGGCATGGCCTTCTCTTTCCGTGCAATCGGCGGGGCTATGGGATCAGCCGTGCTAAACGCCATCATAAGCGGTCGACTTACGGGTCACTATGCGCCTGCCGTCGGCGCTGCCGCCGTAGCTGCGGGACTGCCAGAATCCAGCGTCCCATCGCTCCTGGCGGCATTGGAGGCTGGTTCGCTAAAGGGCGTCGAAGGGGCTACTCCCGCCATTTGGGCTGCTGCCTTGGATGAAAGCCACTGGCAATACGCATACGCTTATCGCTTGGCATATGCGAGTATCATTCCCTTTGTGGTCGTGGCTATTGTCGCTATCATATTCATGCGGGGTGTGAAGGAGCTCATGACAGAGAAGGTCGAGGCTACTGTCGAGCATCTTGATCATGCCCAAGGAGACAAGAATGTCCAGGATGTATAGGCTCCGTGTATTAGAGAGCATCTAGATCAACTCAACACACTCATGGACTCGAGAAGCTATCAAGCTCTGATTCAGTGTATCGGATGATGTCGCAGTGATCCCGGGATTCTCTATTGAGGGATTCGAGATGGTCATCGACATCTGCAACCAGCGGGTTTTGGCCCAGACCATACCGGGATTCGCCCGAATGAGCCCATAAGACCCTCAAACATGTTGAATCCACTCCAATCTAAGATAACCTCACTTGACACCGTCTTAGCCGGGTCGTGGAGGCTCAAGCCATCTTCCACTCCAGCAAACTCACCGCTCATAACGACTTGCTTCGTACCTCCTTCACCGACGCGTCGCGCATACTACCCTTTAAGATGGCAAATTCTACTTTGCGCTCGGTGACCTTAGCTATTTCGGACATGCTTACCTAAGCTGGGGGGGCTCCGGTAAGTCTCCACGGTCTCAGCGAGGACTTTGTCTCTGACACCAACAACAACAAATCCGTTCCGTTGTACGTAACTTTCATCAGTCATTACGGATATCTGCCTACATACTCGTCACGACTACGCCCACTTTGCTCTCCAACATCGTGTTATTGACTTGTATTCACCGAGAAGCCATGGCACTTGCGGTATGTGTCTGGACTCGTGGTGCTCAACCCCGCGGTTATAAGTTCTCCACTGACTCCGGCAACGGCTCTAGGCAGTAGGACAGATGACTGCCACTGCCAGCATGACACATAACCTCAACCAGTGCAGGATACTAGTGCAAAAGGCCGTGGAGGCCGGCGCCAAAGTGAGTTATCTATATTACAATCTTATCACAGGCTTTGGGAGTACGACTACGCACCATTTCAGGCAAGGTCTGACCTGAGTAGGCGCTCTTTCTACCAGAAGCAAGTGACTACATCGCCAGCTCGGGACAAGAGACTGTAGCTCTCGCCAAGTCCGTCAATGACAGCGAATTCGTTCAAGGTCTATGTGAAGAAGCACGCCGGTCATCGCTGCCCATACACGTGGGCGTCCACGAACCTGGCGATACGCCGGCCAAGGCAAAGAACACGCTCCTGTGGATTGACGAGCGGGGCTGCATCACCCAGAAATACCAGAAACTCCACTTGTTCGATGTCGACATTGCGGGGGGCCCTGTTTTGAAGGAGAGCGAGTATGCTGGCCATTTACGGACCTGTTCATTGGTTTTCCATCCTAACAAGGCTGTTACTAACCTGAAACCATGATAGCTGGGTCGAAAAGGGCGCTCGCATATTACCTCCTTTCAACACTGCCGTGGGAAGAGTAGCTTCTGCGATTTGCTTCGATGTCAGTCGTCCCCCTACCGGTTGGATGTCTGTCAATATGTTTCCATGGACCTGCTTCCATTCGCTGATGCGACTTCTCAGAAGCCCATGGCGTACAGCGAAAACAGTGCTGACGGATATCCCTAGCTTCGATTCCCCGAAATCAGTCTCGTGCTAAGGCACCAAGGGTGTGATATTATCACATTTCCTTCCGCCTTCACCATACCGACAGGTAAAGCCCACTGGGAGGTACTACTTCGCGCCAGGGCCATAGAGACCCAGTCATATGTCATTGCAGCAGCGCAGGTAAAGTCTACTTTGATTAGCACGAACTCTTGCAAACCAGACTGAGTCGTGACTAAATCTGCCGGGGACAGGTAGGGAGACACAACGAGAAGAGAGTGAGTTATGGACATAGCATGATTATTGATCCTTGGGGCCTTGTGCTGGCGGACATTGGGGCAAAAGACGATGAGCCAGAGATCGCGACTGCCATCATCGACCATGATCTTATAGGCAGGATTCGAACAGAGATGCCTCTGAATCGGCGAACGTAAGTTCTGGCTCCATATCTTCTTCTTCGATGCGTAGTTCTGATCTGATATCTTTGTGTTTGTTCCAGGGACGTATACCCTGAGCTTTAGCGTCTAAGTCTATTCGCCACGTCGACTGCTTTGTTCTGATTCAAAGAAAATGAAAGTTCACCCGATTGCTCTGAACATGACAGATTATTGAATAATTATTGGCAATGAGTCGATAACCAGACTTTTAATTATCGCTGCCCCGTGGTATTGAAGGTCATGGGGGGCTACCGGGGCATTCAATAATCCACTGAGAAGATGAGGGACATCACCATGTTAAGATATCTGTGTCCAGATGGTGTGCCCATGAATGGCTAAGCGGCGTAAAGGCTTGGAGCTTTTTTCCTCCATGCAATCAGAGGCGATTCCGAACATGTCAAGTAAGCGAAGCAGTCGGTCGTTGATAAGATGTTATTGATTTTTGGTCACTGCTCCCCAGTCGTAGTCCTGTGCACCATAAACCTTTTGCTGTTGAAGCAAAATGGCATGTTCGTTACTTCGTGTCACACATCTCTGTACTGGGAAGTCGGACCCAAAGATGCGCTCTCGCCTCTTGAGCTGCCATGCGTCTGCCCAGTTGTTCTTTTTGACCCTGCAGTCTCCGAAGTCTGAGGTAAGGAGGGGTTTACGAACTTCAGTGTTACCCTTCAGAACCAAAGGCTCGATAATCCAAGCACGTTCTTGCCACGATGGGAGATGTGCCACGGCTTTCGGGACCGCAACCCAACAACGATTGCTGATAGTCGGTACGATTGCCCAGTCAGCCGGGCCTGGCCCAACTGGCAGTCGACGGGGGGAAGTGGTAAAGAAGATCAATCTCGGATCTAAAAGACATGCCAAGAACCTGACGGTGTTGTTCACACAGCCAGGGGGCCTGGAAACAGAGTTTTTCTGGCAGTTGAAAAGTGCTAAGACAGAATTTGCGGCGTTGGCGAGGCGGCAGTCGGCCGTCGCATCTATGCTGCCGGACGGCCAGTCTCCCCAAGAGTCGCCCTCTATGATGTCAGCGAAGCCCAATATCCAGTCAAGCCCACAATCCAGCGCTAGAGCGAGCCAACGCTGGTGGAATGTTCGGAGGTGGGCTTGCCGGTCAGGTGCAAGGCCGGCAATCTCGGCGGTGATATTTTGCATTGTCTGCTGCACCGCTTCATCTGCCGCAGCAGCAAGGTCTCGGTGAATATCCATCAAATTGTTTAGCTCAATGATCTGAGCTGCTTTCTGGAAGGAGTCGGGTGTAGCATCTTCCGGTAAAGACGTAAAAAGCAGCAGATCAAGCTCAATATATTCAGCGGTTACACTCGTGATGGAACCAGGGAGTGTCATTGTCATCCGGCCGTCAAGTACCCCATGTAGAGGATGGACCAGCCATGATACTGCCTGGTCGTTCGTACTGTCGTTAAGAAGCGTGAGTTTGCTGCCGCTCGTAACGAGCGGTGTCAAATCCCCGCTCGCGATAGCCAGCAGCGAGAAAACGACGATTGCATGCTCGATAGTATGGATCTCGCCGTCATAGAGGAGGGGCGTCTTCCACGTGTTAAGCGCAATAGACACCAAATCGCCCTTGTTCTGGCAGCCAAACGGCAAAATGCTGACGAGATGCTGCATTGGCGAGCTAACACTGTCTCGTTCTGGTAAAAGGCGATTCATTCGCCACCAACGGTGTCTTAAAGTCGTGGGGTAAGAGCTACTCAATGACACAGCCAGTGCGGTGCCGCTAGGTGGCTCTGCTGGCTCGGACTTGCAGAGGTAGTACGACAAGTAATGGATGAACCGAAACTCAAATGACAGAACAGTTCCGTTGTGTGCGTAGCATAGGAATAAGGGGTTGTTGACCTTGCGATGTTGGGCCGTGCGACTCTCGTGGGCGCACCACGCACGTGAGTACCATCGTGCGCCCAGAATCTTCAGTGCAAAGGACCTGATGGACAAAATGAGATGTCGGTTGCGCCCGGATTGCAATAAGTGCACTTGCTGAGTAAAGTACGTCTCTACAAATTCTGCCTTTGCTGGGCCTTCCAAGTCTCGTTCTTCCACCTCGCGGACCAGATCTGCGTAGAAGTCAGAGTAGACAAGGCCGGAATTGCCCTCGTCGGCGCTGAGCTGGACGTCTTCGAGCAGAATCAGCACGCGTCTGGCTGACCGGTAGATGATGTTCATTGCGCCGATGTGGGCAATTTTCTCCTCTGTGTCGTCTTGGTTGATACACAACTGATCAATCCATATGCCCTCGTCGGCGCTCTGCCGGTGTCGCATTATTGCATGCACCATAGGCTGCGAGATACCCCATCCTCCCACGATGGGCCGCGCGTGTTGGCTGACAGCCCGTTCTGGATAGTGCCAACAGTAGCTCACGGCGATGTAGGAAGGCACAAAGTCAGTCCCCTGCGAGCAGACCATACGGAGCGTGATTTCGTCAAGAGTGTCACCTTTCAGCCGAAACCTGCCTGCTATAGCAGAATTTAGGTCACGTAGGCGGGCAAGCATCGCAGTTGCTTCGGCGCGGCGGTGTGACTGAAGTAAGTCATCTGCCGCATGGGACAGCAAGGTCCGGGCATTGGCGTTGGTCAAGTTGACGAGGACTTGTCCTAGACTCACGAGCGATGTTGCGCATGTCGCGCTTCGTCTGCCCGTGTGCTCATTCCAATCGGACCTGATCCCAGCCATTGCGGTAGAGTTGTTTTTCTGGCGTTTGCATTGGGGAGTATTTGAGGACATCATGCCACGATGCTGATGGTGGGGTTCAAATTTCAGGGTCGCAGACTTCTCAACCATAGGAAAAGCACCTATTAGCGTCGATCGCTTTACTGTTGCCTGACCAGCTCCTCCTCACCGGATTTTAGGCAGCATGATACGCCAACTTGATATATAACACCAGCTTTTCGGTTGTCGCGTACCTTGGTAGCAGATGCGATTCTATCCAAACCTCGCCTGTCAGTTCGAGTCCTGTTCATCGTGTTGCAAACAACTAATTTGCTGTTGACTATGAGTGACGACCGGCCAGAAAGGGTCCCTCTCCTAGGGTCCCGTCGTGACGGTGCCGTTGAGCATGAGGCCAATGGCGTGCCCGCCACTCTACTTCAACGAACCTTTGTCCTCGCCACGAGAACGTCACTCATTGCTGGATTACTTACCATCGTTTTCTTAATTGCATCCATGATCATCGTGAGCTATCGACCTCGAGACTACTACCCGCCGTACCAACTAAACTACTATTTTGCGACTACCGCAGGTTGGGTGCGATCATTTCCTGTCTCCTTCTCTCGCCGTTGAGCATGGCTCCGTCACGTATGACTAACGATGCTGCGCCAGTCTATCATAGCGGTGATTCACTCGAGCTTTACCTTGATCCAGATTAGGGCTGGCAACACGCCGTCGCACGGGCTAGCCGGTATCTTGGTCGACGTCGTGGCTGGCCTGTATTTTCTGTTCCAAAGTCTATATGGCATGCAGAACTTTATGCAGCGGGACAACTTCGGCTGTCACGTTCCCTGGAGGAGCGATCCAAGACGCCCTGGCGACCCAGACTGTGACACTTGGCGTACGCGGGCAGAACCGGTGTTTTGGTGTTATCTTTTCGTCCTTCTTATCTTTGGGTAAGCATGTACATGTGCCGAGGTCTTGTATCGTTCGCTGACTTCGATTACAGTGTTGCCCATGCTGTGCTGCTTTTTCTCAGGGCTTCTATGTGGAAACGGACAAATAAAGAGCTTCTGGTTCGGCTAGTTGGGCAAGACGGCAATCGAGCAAGCGCCAGCGCTGAAGGTGGACCATAGGCTACTTGTTGTTTTGGCTCTTATCGTTGATTCGAATTTGTGCACGCGAAGCTACAACTACTCGAAATACACAGCCTTGGCTCCTATGCAAACCTCTGTTAGGCTTCACATAATATGCTGCAGCCACCAGCTTGACTGTCCTATCCGCACTTATGATACCGCACATCCCGTGTTCAGACCATTTGACTCTACATCATCACCCTGTGTGAAGTCAATTTTAGCGACTCGGATATGGTTGTTATTAGTCCATGAGACTGTCAGGGTCTTTCCAGAGGGGTCAAGGTATGGGTGTGCCACGCCGGCATAGACGAACCCACCATCAATGGAGTCGTCCCGGAACACGCGAACGTCAGGAGTCCAAGGACCCTCAGGTTGCTGTGCGGTCCGCAAGTGCACAATACCATGGCCGATGCCCCAGCATGCTGTCACCACCTACACGTCAGCAAAAAGACGCTTGTTACTGGCGAGTGTGGGAACCGACTTAGATGCACGAGAATGTAACAACCGACGTATTCGTTCCAGACAACCTGGCCTTGGCCGGTACCGTCCCAGACAGCCGTCTCGTGGTCAAACTGGTCCAAGTTTCTGGAGCTCCAACCCTTCTCGCGCCCCCACCAATACTCGTAGCTCTTCATATCGAAACACCTTTCGGCCTTGACTCGCGCAAGAAAGACAAGACTCTTTCTATCCTTATCGTGCTTCAAGCTCTCGGGCGTTCCCCCCCAAGCATAGGTATACTCAGATCGAGGATCCCTGAACGCCGAGATGTCACCCCATCTGGCGTTATTGCGTGCATCCCACCAGTATCCCTTGTCACCGAACCTCTTCGTGATAGTCGGCACACCACCTACGACCTTTACCATCGCTATGCCAGTACCAATACTTTTACTATCAGCTGACATTATTCCATCAGTGACCAGGTAAAGGATAGCCCCAGTAGCGGTCTTTTTATCGACTTCTAGAACCGAGGACACGCCGAAAAACCAGTTTTGCTGCTCGCCCCAAGCGGCGTTCCAAGTAATGAACTGGTTCTGTCGCGGCGTGTCGCGGCGGACATGGAGATCCTCGACTTCTAATGGACTGGACGTCATGCGTGAGATCCCATTGCGTATCATATAGAATGGATCCTTCCAGAGCGTATCGCCGTACACGGCATACCATTGCCCACCTAGCTGGCCGGTGAAGCCAAGATCTCGCCCGCTAGGCTCAGTGTTGAATCCCTTCTGCTCGCCGAGAAAATGCACCCGACATCTCTTGATGGGATTGGTCCCTGCCGGCGCGGTGTTGTCGATGCGATTCATGTGGGAACGATGGCGGCCATATATTGGCATCGGAGAGTTAGGATTGCAGGCGCATGCGGGGATCTCACCAACGATTTGATTTTCTGTGGTATCATACCTGAGGCAGCAATGACGTCTTGGTTCACTGTGTAACCTGCTGGTTTGACCCTAACCCTGTATTGGAGCTTGTCCAACGAAGTGCCGGTGGACGACTGGACATCTTCAGGGGTAACCAGCGCAAACCTTAGACCCATTGGCATTTCGAGGTTTTGTTGTGAATGAGAAAGATCCCTGGCTATTTAAATCTACCTGCCTAGCCTAGAACTCCTATAATACGAGAGAATGAGGCGCGGCCACATGGATGAGTTCTGCCAATTACACTCTTGGGGTAGAAAACACAAGAATAGCTCAGCGATTGACTTAGCAAGATTCCGTGGTATACGTGGAGGCTCTACGCTAGGGAGAAGATTGCTTCTCGGTCAAACCTTGCGTAGGCGCTACCATGGAATGGTCAACGATATGTGGCTCACCATGAATTGCGACGCATCTGCGTCAAGATAGGGGCAAGAAATGTCCTGCCCCTCACCACCCCTGCTGTCCTACGCAGCTTGTCAGCAAGTCCAATTAGAAGCAACCAGGAACTGAAGACAAGGATTGCTGATAAGATACCAGTACACAGCACGCTCGTGTCACCCTGCGAACCGAATGTTTTCTTTGCACACCCGTCTTACTTCCATTTATCGCTCAAATAATGTGGACGCGCTGATGGGCAACGCGCGCTTCCGATGTGGCAGGTATCAATGTTTCTAAACCATGTTGCTACTGCAGAAGAGAGTCATATTGTCTACTATACTAGGCACATCTTTACTACTGGTAAGACATGCTCAGCCCTTGTCCTCTGGGACGGCCGTCGATTACTAATGCCCCATCTTCTCCCACCAGGTGTGGCATCAAATGTCGCTAGATCGCCATCGGATAGAGGCAGTGGGTACAGCCAGTAACAGATACGATTCAACCGAGTATGGAGGATTGGGTTATGCGTCGAACAGAACAGTCAACCTTGTGATCGCTAGTCGTAAAGCCGACGACATATCGTGGACGTCAAAGCTGGATCTCCCTAACCTTAACATCATCCGCTACGTGATCGATGCACCAAGTGCGGCATACCATCCACCAGTGTCTGGGAAAGGACGTGAGGCACTTGTATACCACACCTACTTCTACGATTTCTACGACAAACTGCCGGACATCTCCATCATGATCCATCCGCATGAGGATCCATGGCATATCGAGGGAGTCTTGCAGCAGTCTATGCTCTTCACACTCTCACAGCTCGACTTAGAGGTTGTTCAATCTCGACAGTATGCCAATCTTCGTGTCAGCTGGACACAGGCATGTCCCGACTGGATCGATACAACTAAGACTCCCGAGCAGGCCTTGAAGCAGGAGGAGCCGTATATGCATTCAGCGCTCGTGGAAAACTTTGGCATATCAGACACTGAGGTTCCAGATATTTTTGCTGGACCATGTTGCTCCCAGTTCGCGGTTACGCGACAAGCGGTGCGAAGAAATCCCAGACATCAGTACAAGCGAAGCATGGACTGGCTTGTGGAGACGAGTTTGTCGGAGTATATTTCCGGTCGTACCTGGGAGCACATGTGGCCATATCTTTTCAAGGGAGAAGCGATTGACTGTCCTTCTGAGTGGAAAGTCTATTGCGCGATGTATCATGTTTGTTTTGAAGAACGAGATGCTCCATCGGAGTACAACCGACTCTGGGCGGAGAAGGAGGCGCTAAAAGAGGACACAGAATTCTGGAGAGAGATTCTCAATCCACAAGCGGGTGTTCGTGCTCGAAAACGAATACAGGAGATCGAGGTGCGCCTGAAGGTAGAGCTCACGGTGGCACTCCAAAGAGGATCAACGGATATGATTAGAGCGAGTGCTGGAAATCTATACGAGTCCGAACGCTAATTTGCAAGAGTTCAGGATTACGGGAAACTCATATCATCTCTGACGTCTGGACTTCAAAACTGCCTTATGTTGCGCTTATTGCTTTGGCGACAGTAGCTGTGTCTGCGTACTCAGCGCCGGCCGATCAATGGTCTTATCAACGCCTTTGGTGGACCTTTTGCCGTCCCAAGTACGCAAAGTGCCGAAAGTATTTTGAGCTTCCAAGGATCTTGTAGGTCATCGACTGACGCCGATCGAGCACATTTGGTGTTATGCCTACTTCTGCTTAAAGAGAATCGTGGCAGTAGAAGCTGTTGCCCAGGCGGCCTCGAGATATGCATCCACATGTAATACTAACAAAATCGTTGTCTAAGTGGCCGCTCGGCCATTTTCATGGGCAGACGAGCCCGTCTAATCCATAAGGCGACATGACCAATTCAAGCTTATCCGGTGTCATCAGCCACTCCGCCTAATTGATCACGTCCAACCGAGTTCGGCAAATCGGGCACCGTAGCGGACAAAGCTAAATACCATAGATTGTTCGACGGAAGATTTCTCCTTGGATGTCTGTCAATTTGCCGTGCTCCTTCACTAGCACTGGGCAGGTCATCTGACGTGGGTGTATAGGACGCACGTTTCTATACACGACGCTGATAGGTTGCAAAGCGGGATGAGAATTGCATCTTGATATTGATAATATACGAAGACACTACCTTGCTCGGCATTTTTACTGGCCCGGCTTAACGGCAGTTGGTGGCATTCTGGCACCTGGAAAGGCTCGGGCTTCGACGAGCCTTCTTATAAGGGGTTATGGGATCGTGTCCCTGGCTTCGTAGGTCGTACAGCCTTCACCCTGTCCAGCATCCGTACTACTCTACGCAAGTCCTGCTCGCCAATCAAGGACAACAGCAAAATGTTCTGGACGTCTCTCGTCGCCTTCGCGGCGCTCGTTGAAGCAATCCCCAAAGGGCTCAACAGCGCAGTTATAGAAGCCCGTCAGAATGGAGTCACCATGCTACGATTTGGCTGTGCTCAGGTAGTGATCGACCGGTTGGATCCTCTTGTCAACCCAGGGCAGATTCCATCTACCCATGTGCATCAGATTGTTGGTGGCAATGCGTTCAATGCTTCGATGACGACCAGCGATGTCTCCAGCGCGGCAACCTGCACGACTTGCGAGTTTTCCGAGGATTTTTCCAATTACTGGACGGCAAACCTATACTTCAAGGCGAAGAACGGCACCTACAAACGTGTCCCTCAGGGCAGTGCCGCCTTGCAATTCAATGACAAGTTCAGCAACCAGATTGGCGGGGGTGTTCTTGTGTACTATGTCTCAGCCCAGCCAGGGAAAATCACAGCGTTCAAACCAGTAAGGGCTGCCCAAATTCTATGAGATCATCAGTACTAACACCTCTCAAGGGCTTCCGCATGCTGGTTGGAGATCCGATGGAGCGCTCGAGAACTGGAACTACTTTGAAGCGCCAGAACTGTATGCTCCCTTGATCTCTACGTGGGTAACAACGACAACTGCTAACTATATTCCAGGCTATCGCTGTTACACCGGGCCCAATTTCGGAGGTAAACTCTACCAATGGGCTCCCTGACAGGACTTGTTACTAAGGATAAACTAGGCGATACTGCTGCTCCGTGCCAAGACCCAAAGTTCGCACCCCTTCTCACTCATTCTGCCGACGACAGTGATGCTAACCAAAAGTCAGAATCGATACTGAGACGCTTCCTCCCAAGCCATGCCCTGGTGGAATCCGTTCCAACATTCACTTCCCCACGTAGGTATAGCTTCCATTTAGCGGAGTCATCCAACTAACAGCCTGTCTAGCTGCTGGGATGGCAAAAATCTGGATAGCCCGAACCACAAAGACCACGTTGCCTATCCCGTCAGCGGGCCTGCCACATTCCTCAGTCTGGGAGGTGCCTGCCCATCGACACATCCAGTACGCATCCCGCAGCTGATGTACGAGGTTGTCTGGGATACCACCAAATTCAACTCGCTTTGGGGTGCGAATGAGCCGAATCCATACTACCTCAGTACCGGAGACAACACGGGCTACGGCCAGCATGCGGACTATGTCTTTGGATGGAAGGGCAACTCACTCCAGTCAGCCATGGACACGTCGAATTGTATGGGCGCCAAGTGCGCTCAGCTCAAGACCCAATCGATCGAAAGTGCGAAGGCATGCTCCGTGAGATCGGTTGTCAACGAGAACCATGAAGGATGTAAGTCACCCATTGATCATAGGTAACTTGACACTGCTGACCACTAATCAGGGCTTACCGAGCTTCCGGGTGTCGGTATGAGCGGCATGTAAGGGCTAATTAGCTGTTGAATAGGCAGGCGATTGACTCTACTAGGGAGTGGCCCTCGACACGTTGGCTTGCACTGGTGGGGTATCGGGATGCAAGCCTCGGTGCGATGTGATTTAATTTCAAGCTGGCTTTAATGCCGTTATTGTCTTGTTTCTACATAGAATGCAGTCTCGTCTTTCCAAACTGCTCACTAGCGTATGTGTCATGGCTGGGCTTGCATTTTTTAACTTGTTGGATCTCATCTGAGGGACGAGGTGCAACAGCCACTTGGTTTTGAAACGTCAGCTGAAAATTACAATGCTCTCGTATGACTTGTAAAAGTATTTCGTTGCTCTGTACTACACACTGGACAATGTTCATGGAAAGAGGGATGTGCATTTATACGCGAGAGTTGTAGTAAATAGAACATATATCGTTCGTATATGAGTTGACTATAGACGCCGGTAGAAGTGAGCAAAGTTCGCTCTGACGAAGATGCATTGTCATTAAGTGAGAACACTTTTCCAGCAGATACTTGAGAAGTACTACCACAAAAAAGTAATTATCCAATGACAAATGTGAGAGCTATACAGGAGGGAGAGTTGCTTGACTACTTGCGTTCAACTGACATGTCAGGATAAGGCAAAGGTCCACAGCCTTGTTTGACATAATTGCGTCTGATGCTCCAGCCCTTCAAGATCTAGAGAGTCTTCTTTGCCCAGCCAAGCGTAGGCGTTGAACCGCCGTTGAAAACCACAAAAGCTGCCTTCAGCGCCACATCGCCAAAGATGTTAATGCCAATTCCTGAGCTAGACTGCAACCCTCCGAAGCATACGTTGGTTGCAACAGGTCCGTAATTTAAGTAAGCAGCAGGAATGGTAATTCTCGCGCTACCGACGCCGAAGGTGAACGTGGGCAGCGTGGCGCTGCATGGAAACACGTAGCCGCCGTATGTCCTGCTGTTGGACGACCCACTGACCTGTCTGTAGTAGGCTGTCACGATGGTGCTGGGCAGGTATAGGAGCGTTGTGCCGGTGTCAGCAATGCCGCTGATGCTTGTAGAGCTGAAGGAACCGGAGCCGACGGCGTAGCCTGATGAAGTCCAGGTCCAGTATCCGGGATTGGTGTTCACGCTGACGTATGTGATGGTACCTGTATATGCCGAAGAGTCGATGTAGCCAAAGTTGTAGTGACCAGCTGGCGTGATGGATTAGTATTTGGCAGGATCAGGATCAAATGGTGTTTAGCGGGTCTGTTCTTACGGGCGTTGTGCTTCAGGTCTGCAGTGAAAAGAGGAGAGTCGAGGCTGCTCTTGATGTTGTCAAACCACGTAGGTTGTTTTGTCGGGGAAACGGTGTTCAAGCTGTCGAAGCCGAGGCCAACGAGGCCGTCAATGTCGGGATCAGACGTGAAGCTCGACGAGACCGTCTTCGCCGCTTCCACTGCTTGATTGCTCACAGTAAGTCCACCAATGGTTACCTGTTACGTCTCATTAGTCTTGTTCCCCGGCAAACCCTCAGGTAGATAGTTGGCCGGTGTCAGGGCGGGCTTTAGTCATGCCCTGATGCAACATATCACCGAGTGCTGTGTTCCTGTCTTGAAGCTAGGCGGTACCTTATCTGTGTAAACATTGCCGCTTGAGGAACTACCGTCACCATAAGAGATGGACCACGTGTAGCCGGACTTTAGAACAGCGGTGCTGCTCAGACTCGGGTTATAGACAGTCTGCCCGTTGACCTGGGATGACGGGAGCTGGCTGCTGAACACCCACAAGTCCGAAGACCCGGTGTCGAAGTCAAGGTTCAGTGTCTGGGCCGGCGTGCCAATTGAGACTGTGTTATCGCGCGTTAGTCACAACTCGATATGTCGTCATGCCGTTTGTTATTGCTATTATTGGGTAGTATTACCAGGCGTGATGTATGCATCGTCGAAGCTAGAGGATGTCAGCTGGCATTCCTGGAAATAAACTGCAACTTGGGGCAGGGTGAACCAGACCCGACGCTAAGTCTGCGCTCTTATGAAGTGACATGTCAGGGAGTCAACTTACGTGTCAATTGGAGTCGTGGTGGCACTTCCAGTAGCACGCTTGCTAATAGTGAAATTCTTGACAGCCTCGTGTAGATAATCCGGGATGGGAACATTGTATTTGAGGTATGTCTTGTATACCGAGAGAGGGCCGTATGCAACGTGCTTGGGATTGCGCACTTGTTTGAACGACAACCTGCCAGGGTTCGAGTCCTCGGCGACGACTGTGCCAATCTTCGGCGGCAGGGCCGAGCCGAGACCAGCACTCGCAAGCAATGCCACCAGCAGGAGGTTGGTGGCCGACGGCATCTTGGTGTGCAGATGTGAATTTGTGCTAGGACGTGACGACACGCGGCTTTGCTATAGGGGCAGGGGCGGCGTACGGGGGAGAATGGGCTGGGCGCTGTAGCCAAGAAGGGGGAGTCTCTTGGCGACGATGTGATGGAACAATAGATATATACATCACCACGATATCACACAATATACAATGATGCCTTTTCTGTTCAGGCTGGCTCATGAATTCGCTCGAGCCAAAAAGGGAAGTTCGATCAGTCCATAATGCCTCCCGCAGCAGCCACCGTTGAGACAAGACGCAATATAATGGCGTCACCATCCAGATGCAATACCACCTCCCCGGACGAGACAATCCCCGTGCCTGTGTTCTGGACAGGATCAGCGGGTACGGGCCGCCATGCATACTTCCATCATGAGGCGGAGAATGCCGCTGCTTCGAAAGCGGAAGGATGTCCGTCACCGCCAGCCAGCTGCCTCGTCTAGCTTCCGCTTTGGTTATGGCGATGGTGCAATGCAGATGTAAGCTGTTGCAAGCACCAAGCCACACAGCGGAATGTGCATGGGCTGTGTAAGTTGCAAGTGAAGTTGATACCAGACAAGGGAGAAGGTGCCAGTCCATGAGATCTACAATGAAGCTGTGAGGAGATAAGAACCCATGCTGCTGCGTCGGTAGATCGTGCAGTCCGGTAGTGGGAGAAAGGACCTACCCGATCTGTTTTAGTGGTTTTTGCTAACCCCGTCGAAGCCCATCTCAGTGCGGGGTCATCTGTTTTCTGATTTGTCGCTGGGCGGCAAGCAGCTTGAAACGGCTTGCTTTCCGTCACTGTCGATAAGCTTAAGCTCTCATGGATCGGTACGTGCTGCGAAACGTGATTGCACAAGAGCCGAGAAGACCCTCAAGTGACTACAGTGTACGACGCTACATTCGGATCGGGTCACGCACATCAACACTGGGCGGACTAGGCTGAACCAAGCAAGTGGCAGTAGTTACGCTGCGGTGTCTTGCAAAAGCAATAGGAATGTTCTACCATTGACGTTAAACATCCTACGTATAGAGGAGACAGAGAGCCATAGAGGCAATAGACAAGGCTGTGCACAAAGGAAGCAAACCTCTAAGCTCGTACTGCGTCCCTTGAGATTCTGGCTGGTACACCAAATTATAAGTGTACAGTACCTAGATATGGCGGCCCCCATGTCACCGTGGCCACCTGGTAGGTGGCGAAGTCCTCGACTTGTGAGAGCGGTAAAGCCAGGCTCAGGCAAGCGCGCTATGCCACATACGGCAGAAAACCATGGGGACACGATGTAGACATTTGTACATCACGGCAAAGCCCCTGTCCTTGATTGAAGAACGTCCAGAAGCAGACTGCAGTCCAAACAACAAGCAGCAATACATAGGGACTTCGCAGACTTCGCAAATTTTATCCTGAACTCACAGCCCTCCCACCACCTCGAGAACCTTCGGTCCCCGCGCTGCTCATCCACACCATCATGGTGGCCATGGCAACTAGCACCAAAACGGTCAAAATACTGGCCCCTGCCCGATCTCCTTGAGTAACGGGGCTTGCCGCCTGAAATACATCAGGATCACTCCCAGCGTCTGGATTACCCTGGCTAGTACCACCAGTGGTGTTCGTGAATGGACGTGTCACCGCATGGTCGTCTACAAGAATGCTTAGCAAGGCTCCCAGAGCATTCATTTCTTGCCCTGCACCTGTATTCCCATCATATGACCCAGTGGTCCATCTAAAACCGCATGTGCCATCAGCATTGCAGCTCTTGACAGCTGCCTGGGCTGAAGTCCTGAGAACCGCCATGATTGTGTCGTGAACAATAGGCGCCATTTGAGTGGTCTGGGCCAGGAACCGATGCGAGTACCCTTTGAACGAAAGCATATCTGTCGTGCACTGCTGGGTATCTGCCAGTTCACAGTCAATCTCGACCGCAACACCGTTTGGGAAGAAGAAGTCAAGTGTTCTGTTGGTCAGTCCAGTGACCCTCTCGGCCCAGACTGGTGATCCGTTGGTCTGGTTTCGTTAGGGTTAGTGTTTGAAGTAGTCACAAAATGGAAGAGAGGATATGGAAGTGGAATTTTGACATGCCCGCAAGAAGGGTAATCTGCTACGCCAGCATCACTTACATAGTTATACATAAAGCCCGAGCCTTGAACGAAGATTGAGGCAATATACGAGAATTGTTGCGGGTTCGTATCAGTGCAGTTGTGCTCGACGTGGCCACCATCGAAGATGTTGTACTCCGCGTCAATGTAACCCACTGCTTGCGTCCAGTTGTACGTTTTCGCTGCCCACTGTGCATATGTGTCGTTGCCGGTGTAGCGCGCAAGCCTTGCCGCTAGGTTGAAAAAGATACCGTTGGCTATGGTATTCTTGTAGTCATACCCGTTGTTGGAGAATGGAATCTGCCATCTCAACCCGCCGTTACAGTTCTGAGTATCCCATCGGGCCGCCTGGGTGTTGAACACGGCTTGTGCTAGGGCAAGCCATTGAGGATCTGTAGCGGGCGGGTTCTCGAAGTTTGTCTCGGCGGCGAGCATAGCAGACATTCCCCAGAAGCCCTGGTCATCGTTTCCTAAGGATGCTGTCCAATTCGGCGGCATGTAACTGTTCTGCGGTGGGCCGGCCTGGAAGACCAACGCGTACTCGGTATCGTTGTTATATGTCGTATCGTTGGTGTAGTGCCAATAGTCCACCATTGTTCCCCAGAGGGCACCCCCTTCCCACCAGTAATATGGCCCAGCCGGCGGAGGGCCTGGAAGAATGCCCGGCGTTTGACCGGGCTGATTTCCGTCGTAGTAGGACATGAGGTTGCCTGCTACTATCCGGGCCGCCGCTTTGATGGAGTCTATATATGAGACATTAGGATTGGGCGGCAAAAGTATGCAGCCGTAGCGGCTATGCTTGGTTTAGAATCGCTGCGCCGTGAGGCCACTCGTTGCACGAAGAGCTTACCTGTCGAAGTAAGGTCAACGTCAAGTCCCGCGCAAAGGCATAGTGCTGAAGTCGCCGCGACATATAGAAGAGAAGACCTCATTTCGTTGCTTCGTCCTTGGCCGTTTAGGTTGCCAAGCAGTGTCGCGCAGACAAGCTTCGCCAAGCTTGATACTAGCAGATTGGGGTAATTCAAATTTCAGCGATTTAAGGTGTTGCTAGAAGTAGGGGCAGCGTCGTCATCAGCGCTCAGTCTAAGCCTCCTTCGCATCCGGATTGCCGGTATTACTAACGGCACGTGTGGAGTGAATACGAGAAGAACGCCGTATCCGGGTTAGTGCATCGCTCTTTTACGTCCTTCGCCTCTTTGCGAACGCTAAAAACGGCAATATCACGGTTGTTGCACGAAAAGGCTGACTGTACAGGAAAGTAGTAGAACGCGGCTGGGGCTAGGAAACCTTTGGACGACGTCACTTAAGTATATATGAGACTAGTTGCATGTAAAAGATTAGTTGTATGTATATAAAGGTGCTCAACATTGAATCATAACGCTATTGTTCTAATTGTTGTATCTGTTCTTCTTGTTGCTGCTTTCTCATGAACATCCACGCTCCTAGACGAGACATGGCCCCCTATTGCAGGTCGTTAACTCTTCAAAGTGAAGCTAGTAGGGGCACAGTCATCAGTCTTGCTGACCCTTTTCACAGTCTGATATCGTCAGGCCTAGTTTAGCGATAGACGATTCCTATTTCAAGGAAGAAAAAAAAAAACAGCAAAGGTCTACGAGTGCTACTTTCACGGTTTACCGGATCTTGCGCACTGGGTCGGTAGCGACGGAGAGGTCGAATATGAGTTGATTTATCCTGACATGAAGGGCGATACTGATCTATCTTCGACATACATGTGCATCTCGGCTGTTAGTTAAACCATTATCCCGGCGTGTAGCAATAATTACTTAGCCCGCTGGTGGAAAGATGACTGACCAGCCTTACAATCAACTTCATCATTGGACTTCCGCGATCTGGAATTATGGATACGTCACGCCAAATGCTAAACTTTAAACAGGAGAATGATTGATCAAGTTGCCCAGGGATGAAGGGGTATCTCACGAGGGCCACAAACATTGCTAGGAAAGGACACTTAATCTTCAAAAACGCACATTCGATCGCAACCAATAATACGCACTACTTGGAATCAAGTCGAGATCAATCACTGCCTGAGTACTCAAGACACGTCATAAGCTATATTATTTGTGATGCTTGAAAAGAGCCCGTGACTTGATGGTTACGTGTCATCTCTAGCATGACATATCTGAGAGTGCAACCTTTGGATCGACTTATACGAGATTTCGAGGGTAGACTTGATGCCAATTAGAGACTCAGAGTGATTTATGAAAATGGTCATTCCGATACTATCATTCTGGTAGCCGCGTCAAAAATCGGCCGAGCCTTGAGAATGACCAGCTGAATCCTGCCTGTCAGTATTGCCATTGCATCGTTGAGAGTCACCAACCAAATTTCCCCCTTTTCGATGTGAGGAATTGGATGAAATGAGCACTGCACCAAACAATATCTCGTCAAACAGCCGTATCAAGACCTTCGCTGTAAACACCCCTTCAGATTGACATGAACATCGTCTATCTGACGAAGCCGCCAGATGATTGGATATCTAGCAGTGGGTGTGCAATCGGGATCCCGAGCGCACAGCGTATTAGATACCAGACAGCGTCAATATTGCAAATGTTAGATTCACGTACATCTCTTTGTAAGCTTCTGAGCTCCTACTAGTCTTGTACTAGAATCCGCCCTAACCTACGACAACGGGAGGCAGTACGTAGCTCTGGGTGCCCAAGACGTAGATTGACATCTTCTCTGCTTTCTCAAACTGATTTGTCAAGGGTGGTTCACAGTTAACGCTCGCGATACTCCGGCAAGGAAAGTATACTCGGTTCCGACAGCTGGGATCGTCTCGCGAATTGTTAGGGAATGCGCTCATCAAGACCGTCCCTATATAGCCGTATTATGAGCCTCAGATGACAGTAAAGTTTGCATTGCTGCCCCGGAGGACCTTAGAATCTAGTGTAACGCAGAGATTTCCGCCAAATGCTGGCTTGTTCGGCAAGTGTGCATCTGACCGTCTCCACATCTCCGTTAAACTGCGAGACCAAATTTGGACAATTTTCTGGGGTAATAGCTTCGTCTCTCATTCGTCGCGTGAAGGCGTGACAACGTCCGAGTAGCCAGTAACACCGAAGCTAATTAGCAATGTCAGTGATGCTGGTTCTCCTGCTCCATCAGATATAGACACTTCAGTCGCCGAGATGATGTTTATTGGTAGCGCACCAGCATCCCCTGCTTTTTGAGTACAGGCAGTACGGGGAAAGTCATACATTCATCACTTGACGACGGCGATTGTGGGACATTAGAACCAGCAGTCCGAGCTTAGGACTGAGCCATCATCCCAACCGGTCAGGCTGCTATGAGCCACCATAAAGGTAGTGTAATCGTCCGAAGAAAGGAGGATTTGCCATCCTTGGATACTGGTGCTCAATGATCGATGTGTCCCAAAACATATTCACGCCATGCATTGGAGTCTCTGGAGATTCTCGGCACTGGTTGCTGCTGTGACAGCCACGCCAATCGATAAAAGCACTGCCCCGTAATATCCCTTGACTTGGCTTTTGGCATAGCGGACGTATGCCGATGTACAATTATTCTAGGGCACGAAATGGGCTGTACCCTCTCGATGTGGTGGACAGACTTGAGGAGTTCACGATGCCCAAAGTGAAAGAATGGATGACGCGGAAAACCAACACTACTTGCACACTGGAGAATGCAGCTGTCAGACGCGAGTGGTGCGTTATATCCGCCTAGCGGCGTGTACATGTTTATCGTTCACGAATCTGTGCTGATTACACAACCCACAGGAGCGATCTTTCTGTCGCCGAGAGGCAGGAGTACATCAAGGCTGTGCTGTGCCTGCAGTCCAAACCGCCAAAGGTGTCCAAATCTATTGCGCCTGGTGCCAAGAGCCGCTTCGACGACTTTGTGGCTTTTCACATGTAGGTGACGCTCGCAGGGCTTAGTTGAGAAAGTCCAGTTAGCTGATTTGAGTTCTTGAAGGACACAAGCTATGATGCTTCATGATACCGTAAGAAAAATCGTGGCTTGCCCGATACCGAAACTGATCTTGTCTTATAAAGACGCGCCTTTTGGCATCCCACCGGTATTTCATCTGGGCATACGAACGAGCTCTTCGTGACGAATGTGGCTATACCGGATACCAGCCTTATATGAACTACGATCGATACGCCGCAGACCCGATCAACTCACCCATGTTCAACGGTATTACTTAAAACTGGTTAAAATTCCTGGCGTTGATGATTATGCTAATCATGTATCAAGGCAATGCGTCTAGTATGGGAGGTAACGGTGCGCCGACCACTTACCCAGGAGTTCCTCAACCTTTCAGGAGGCCGTACGACAAGATTCCGTCGGCCGGTGGGGGAGGCTGTGTCACCACCGGCCCCTTCAAAGAGTACCGTACTCGCATCCACCATACCGTGATTAGAGTGGCTGACATAGAGTCATAGTATGGCCGTGAGCCTCGGATCGAAATCCACCGTTGTCAACAATGTGCCCAAGAACCCCCAAGCCGATGGGATGGGCTCGAACCCGCATTGTCTCCGCCGCGACGGGAATAAGTACTCAGCAGCGGGGGCTACTGCCAACTACACTCTGTCGCCCATCACTGAGTACAAGGATATCGACAGTTTCTACAACCGTTACTTGGGGCAGCTACCACTGAAGAATGACCCGCATCCGTGGGGTGTAAGTCTACTTTGGAAACCAACGCAACGCGTCTCAAATTTCTGACATTGACCGTCTTAGCTTCACAACGCTGGTCACTATATCATTGGAGGAGATCCAGGTGGAGTGAGTACACACCCTCGCGACGGGCACATGCGAGTAGTCTGTTATCTGGCGAAGCATATAGATGGACATTGGATTTCAAGTCCCCGATTTCTGACATTTTTGGCTCTAGGACTTCTATGCCTCGCCGGGCGACCCGGCGTTCTACTTCCATCATGGCATGCTCGACCGAGTGTGGTGGATCTGGCAAATGCAGGACCCAGACAAACGGATCAATGCCATCCCCGGTGCGGGAGCGATGGGGATGCCCGGGATGGGAGGAATGTGCCGCTCGGTCCAGGACACGATTGTTGATCTTGGTTGGATCGCGCCGCCGGTCCCGCTTGCCAAGTTGAACGACAATCTTGGGGGCAATGATGGAAACTTTTGCTACTACTATGTCTAGCTTGCCGTGAGTCTACTTGAGAGCTGGCCGGTATGGCCAAGTTAGCGATCTGAAATTGTGGTGTCGCTACGCCTGGTACGGGGGCTTTATTGACAAACCAAGACAAAGACAGATTTCTGATAGCGAGACTGAGCATACTTTGAACTTGGCGTCCCGTTTCATCGGATTTCGGCTCAGTGCAGTCATCTGGTAGAGTCATGCATGCAATTTCAGGCCGTCTTGGCAATTTCTCGGCACTCCTTTCGACGATTCTCATCCATTGTCTCTTGTTGAAATGTCACATCATATGAACAAGGGCCTGCTCTCCAACATGCGAGACTTACTCGTGGCTCTTTTCCCTGGAGATTGACCTGTGTCCTCAACGGCTCTCCAGGGTTGATTCACGGCAAGGGCGCCCACAGGAGTCCGTACAAAAGTCATGAATTCATTATTAGCGTGCTGAGATCTGGTTGGCGCGCTGATTCCAGATCCTCCGGGCCACTTGGCACTGTATTGCGGCGTTCTCCTGGCCCCCAAACGATGCGCCGCCCAAACAACGCCAGTTTCGGCAACACGGTCCGTGTAAGAGATCCTAATTAGTTAAAACCCACGGGCGACCCCCAACAATTGATTCCAAAGGGCGGTCAGCTTCTGCATTAGAGGATTAACCAGGCATTCAAGCCCGTGTCGACCTGAAGACAGTCGAAAATTCTGGCACGATTGAATCTAATCACGGATATTCCAAAAGTGAATATCCGAAAACACCAGCACGAGTGATAACCAGCCAAGGGAACACCACCGCACAGTCAATCCGCTCAGCAGAAGCAGACCGTTCTCTCAAGAATGCTCGGCCCAACCGACGATGGCAACCGCTATGAGCTCACGTCTCCAACCAGCCTGCCGTTGGCCGGAGCATTCCTCTGGAACCAGAAGATGATGGTTCAGGTGAATTATAACACCGATGTTTGGTAGTGAATATTTCACGACGGCTAACTCCCTCATCCACTCATTCAGATCACTTGTCGCGGTTATGCCACGGCGCAGTTCATGCAGCCTGAACCCGCCAAGTACGCAAAGGCTCCCAACCTGGAGATGCGGACCTTTATGCAGCCGGAGCAGGGCTACTACGCCCACCACCCGGGTCGATTCGTTTACATCAAGGACGAGGAGTCTGGCCAGCTGTTTTCTGCCCCGTACGAGCCTGTCAGGGCTCGTGTCGAGAAGTTTGTGTTCTCGCCGGGCAAGAGCGACATCTCGTGGACAGTTGAGCACTTGGGCATCCGTGTTGAGATGACCGTCGGACTGCCGACCAGAGACGTGGTTGAGCTCTGGACTGTCCGCGTTTCCAACGTGTCTGGCCGACCACGCAAGATCAGCGTGTACCCGTACTTCCCGATCGGCTACCTCTCGTGGATGAACCAGTCAGCCGTGTTCCGCCCGGACCTTGGCGGTGTGGTCGCTAGTAGCATCACACCGTACCAGAAGGCGGCTGACTATTTCAAGAACAAGTCACTGAAAGACAAAACTTACTTCCTCTGCGAGACACAGCCAGACGCATGGGAAGCAAGACAGGATGCTTTCGAGGGTGAAGGGGGCCTGCATTTCCCATCGTCAATACAGGAGCCGAACATGGGGAAAAGCGATGCCATCTACGAGACACCCACGGCAGCCGTCCAGTATCGGGTAGCATTGGGCGACAGCGAGTGTCGCAATTTCCGGTTCCTGTTTGGCCCTGCTGTCGACGACGAGGAGATCCGGGGCGTTCGGGCCAAGTATCTGAGTGAGAATGGGTTTGCCATTGCTGCCCGTGACTATGCTGCGTACATTGAGCAGGGCAGCGGCTGTCTAAGGATCAACAGCCCTGACAAGGAGTTGGATAACTTCATCAACAACTGGCTTCCTCGCCAAGCATACTACCACGGCGACGTCAACCGTCTCACGACAGACCCTCAGACGCGCAACTATCTGCAGGACAACATGGGGATGAGTTTCATCAAGCCAGAGGTGACGCGCAAGGCACTGATCACTGCACTGAGCCAACAGGAGAAAACTGGTGCCATGCCAGACGGGATCTTGCTTGTCGAAGGCGCTGAGCTGAAATACATCAACCAAGTGCCGCATACCGACCATTGTGTCTGGCTACCGGTAGCACTCGACGTGTACTTGTCTGAGACGGGCGACTACGGCATTCTAGAAGAAAGCGTCGGGACTGCGAATGGCGACAGCTACACCGTGTCTGAGAGGCTGAGTCGTGCCATGGATTGGCTGCTGTCGAGCTCGGCGCGGGACGAGAGGGGTCTGAGCTACATCGCGCAGGGAGACTGGTGCGATCCGATGAACATGGTCGGCTACAAGGGCAAGGGTGTGTCGGGTTGGCTCACCGTGGCAACGGGCTATGCACTCAACTTGTGGGCCGCCGTATGCGAGCAACAAGGACAGACAGAGATCGCGGCAAAGTACCGCGCAGGTGCTGACGAGGTTAACAAGGCAGCTAACGAACATTTCTGGGACGGTGACTGGTTTGCTCGAGGCATTACAGATGATGGCGTCATCTTTGGTACAAAGCGGGATAGTGAAGGCCGGATCTGGTTGAACCCGCAGGCATGGTCTATCTTGGGCGGCGCCGCAGCAAGTCCCGAGCAGCGAGCCAAGATGATGGCTCAGGTGGACGAGCAGCTGAGCACCCCATTCGGAGTCCTCATGTTCGCGCCGCCATACAGCGGCATGAGGGAGGACATCGGGCGCGTTACGCAGAAGTTCCCGGGCCAGGGAGAGAACGGCTCGGTATACAACCACGCGGCTGTGTTCTACATCTACAGCCTGTACACTATCGGCGAGAGCGATCGGGCGTACAAGCTGCTCCGCCAGTTGATTCCCGGTCCCAGCGAGGCCGACTACCGCCAACGCGGTCAGCTGCCAATCTACGTCCCCAACTACTACCGCGGGGCCTGGAAAGAACTGCCTCGCACTGCAGGCCGATCAAGCCAACTCTTCAACACCGGGACGGTGTCCTGGGCCTATCGTTGCTTCGTCGAGGGGCTGTGCGGGCTACGTGGTGTTGCTGACGGCATGCTAGTGCGCCCACAAATGCCCTCGCACTGGCACCATATGCAAATCACTCGTCTGTTCCGTGGAGCCGAGATCGTACTCGATGTGCGCCGTGACGATGTGCAAACAGTCACTGTCAAATACCAAGGCCGTATCTTGCCAGACGCGAAGCTTACGGGTATTAGGACTGGAACAACATACGAGCTCGAAGTGCAAGTACCCCGGGATGGGCAGGGTTCCTGAACCTAGGCCTGCACCTCAGTTCGCAATTTGTGAGTCATATGGTCGGCCATGACGAGAATGACGTCGAGGGCTAAGCGAAGAAAAGCACGACCGCCTCGGCAAGGGGATCTGAGGCTGGTCACGACTGTTGGGGCCATGGGCGCTTCCTTACATAGATATATGAGTTTGGGGTGAACTGGTCAGTGAGCGAACACACTCCTCTCCTACCTGACGAGACCTGCCGTTTGCGTCCATTTTCCGTATGTGGGCATCGACCGGTCACCTTCCCAGCAACAACGACCCATCAGAAGTTCTCGGTGATCGAGCTTGACTTTCTGAGTGGTAGTCACAAACCATAACGACAACTGTAACTGAAGAAGGAATACTGATCCGCATCCACGCGTGCTGTATTGTCTAACAATGTGCCAAAGCACGATCCAAGGATAGGGACAACGACTAAGTACCTGCATCGAATCCACGTAGGCATCATCTACTGAGCATCGCACGTCCTCGATGACAATTGAACAGCCGTGAGCTCTGCGGCGCGTGGAGACAGTTTCTAATAATCTTGAATGTTGATAGCCTGCCATGCTTTAGCTGCCAGGAGTCAAGCTTAACCCGAACCCTTGTCCACCTGAGCCTCATGTCGAGTTGCGTCTGAACATGTGCCGATCCAAATGCAAGACTTGTACGGGTGCGATCCAGGGCTCTTGCCGACTTGTCGTAGGACCCCAAAGTATCGAAGTTTGTCTGATGTTGAAAAATGGAACCGAGGCGACGACAGACGAGAGTCCGATGAATTATCTTGGGCGCATCCTAAAGTAAGAGTCGACCTGCCTGTGCGAATGTCGGAAGGTTTGGAGGGCTTGCGATACTTGCCGCCTAACGGACCCTAGACTTTGCTGCAATGTACGAGTTGCACAGAACGAACTCTGGGCCAGGAGCGAGAGCAGTTGGCGCCCTAGCAAGTTGCGACCTAGCAAATCTGACTTGGTGCGCAGCGACAACTTGTGGTGGAAAAATCGTACAGTAGTGTACCAAGATGGGCGACAATTTAAGACAGTGGAACCCTGACAAACGTTGTTATCGCCTTCACGTACTCGCCATTAGGGCGATCCTTGGTCCGTTTTCGGATATCGTCAAGGGGAGCAGATTCGTGGGTCGATCGTGGAAGAAAATGCTCCTCGTGACACTCGCGATTGACGAGCCTGCTTACCGCCGGGGTGGCCAGCGATGGCTGCGTACCTTTTGCAGTAGGTACCTTTGTTAGGAAGAGTTGTCAAGATGAACATCGATCGGTCTGCAGATGGGCTTGAGAAGGTGCGTTTGTTCATTTTGGCGAGGCCCCAACCATGCCTCGTTCACATCATAGCCCTTGTGAGATGGTGATAGACGGGGTGATGGAAGATAAAGCATACATTGATCGGCTGGAAGGGGGCAAAACAGATCGATATCCCTCGCGAGAGCGGGACCAGCTCTCTGCCAAAATTCTCGGAACGGCCCGGGCAGCAAGGCGCGCACAGTCCACGAGAACCCCATCGATGAGTCCCGTCTCAGGTGCGGCAGTTTCTGGGCAATTAACAGTTTCCCTCCAACAACCATGGCGGCAGCAGCAGCCTACCACAGAAGCATCAAGCTCCCACCTTGAATCTCCGCATTGGAAACGAAATACACACAGTTCACACCTGCTGTCATCCTATGGCAGACTAGCTGCCACAGTGGGCTGCTCAATCTGGTCGCGCTTCCCCGCATCTCCCACTTTTCCGACACCGGCCCAAGTGCTGACGGCCTCCTCCCTCACACGACCCTCGTTCGGCACCATGACTTCGTACCCTCTGTCTGTCGAAGACTTCTTGGTGGCTACATACACAATCGCCAGAGGGCCGCATTAGTCAACAACGCGCGAGTCTAGTGCCTCTGCGGCCATGGCTCCAGCACTTGCCGTCTTTGACCAGGACTCGGCAGAGAATCAGAAGACCGGCGCCCTTGGCAAGACCGCGTCGGGCAAGCACTTGAGGATAAGATCGTATCCAAAGTTCAAGACCCTCGAGGGAGAGCGCATCTATCGCAAGCAGCACCTGGCAGCCGCGTTCCGCGTCTTTGCCGACCGTGGTTTCGACGAGGGAGTCGCTGGCCACATCTCCGTGCGCGATCCGGTTCTTACAGATCATTTCTGTTGGTCATCTCCCTCTCGTCTGCTCAAAATATCCGCCTGTGACGCCTTTGCGAGCATTGTACTGATGGTTTGGAAACCAATCATACAGGGCTCAACCCTCTTTCCATGCATTTCAGCCAGATCAAGGTCTCGGACCTCATTCTCGTAAACGAAGCTGGTGAGGTTGTCGACGGCGACGAACCTATCAATGCCGCTGCATTCGCCATTCATTCCGAAATCCACAAGGCCCGCCCTGACGTCCACGCAGCATGTCACGCCCACAGTGTTCACGGGAAAGCCTTTTCCGTGTTTGGCCGGGAACTGGACATGATGACCCAAGATGCTCTGCGCTTCTACAAGAGTCACGCCGTCTACGACAACTTTGGCGGTATTGTCCTTGACAGAGAGGAAGGAAAACGCATTGCCAAGGCCCTTGGAGGTGGTAAGGCCGTTATCTTACAGAACCACGGCCTGCTGACGTGCGGCAGCTCGGTCGACTCCGCCGCCTTCTGGTTCCTCAGCCTGGAGAGGACTTGCCACGCACAGCTGCTCGTTGACGCTGCCTGCAGTGACAAGCCGGGATACCGAAAGATACTAATCAGCGACGACGAAGCCGCTTTCTCTTATACGCAGGTTGGTACTGAGGAAAAGGGTTGGCTGGCATTCCAGCCTTACTACGATGAGCAGCTAGCCAAGACACACGGCAGCTTCCTTGGGTAGTGCCCTACACTCGAAGCTTACGGTGCACTGATGACACCATGTTATCAGCGAAACGCCGTAACGACCAGGCGCCCACACCGAGTCAGCCTATATTTGATGAGAAGACCTGTCAAGGCTAGTGCAGACCACACTTGATCCCGCTGTGTACAAGTTTTGGGTAGGGAATTGTGTAGCATTGCTAGAAAATCTGCAGATGATTGCCTTCTTGGCACAATGCTATTTTGCAGTTTTCTGTCGTTTCTTACCTTGCAAGAACCCTACCATCTCACCTCGGCCGTAGCCAGTGAAGCTTTATTTTGGCAGCCCATGAGGCAGTCTGGACGTGGAGCACCATGAAAAATCTCCAGGAGTGTGCTTCAGGAGCTCCATTGGTTGACGAACTCATGCCTGGTGCTGGCGGTTGGGACCGTGCGTGCATTCGCTTTGTTTGCTGAAAAAGTGCCCTGTATCGGCGCGGCGGGAGCGGTTGGCCAATGTCAGAGGGCAAAACTGATGGAGCATGCTATCGTCGTTACTCGCCCTGCATATGTAGGCGGGGTATGCAGCTTCATAGCCTGTTACTATTGATGCGCTCGACTGGGTCGTGCTGCAGGCTAATGCTCCGGCACCCTTCCGAGCAGTGCAACTACATGCCTGGGGCCTCTGCACAACCTGCTCCAGTCCAACATGCAAGTGTCTCAGGCAGTATTTATAGAACCAACGGTGGTCGAGAGCGCGACGAGGGAGCAGTTTCGGGTTCTTTATCTCATTTCGACCCTGAAACGGCAGGAGCTCCATGTCTCACCGTGTTCTGGGTGCCGTTGCAGCCATATTGTGTGTCCTGGCTATTCATTCTCCCGCTACGGCAGGCGGACACCAAGATGCTGAGACATACGATTATATCGTTGTCGGGAGCGGGCCCGGGGGCGCTCCCGTAGCGTCGAATCTCGCCAAGGCAGGACACTCAGTACTGCTCCTAGAGGCAGGCGACGACCAGAGCCTGGACATCTCAACTCAGATACTGTCCATTGGCTTTCCCCAGGTGACTAACCGGTGGGACTTTTATGTAAAGCTCTACTCCAACGATACGCAGGCGTTGCGGAACAACCATCTTACTTGGAAACGAGCCGATGGATCGCTCTGGGTTGGAAACGGCTCCTCAGCGCCTGCTGATGCGACGCTGCTGGGGGTTTACTACCCTCGAGGTGCCACACTTGGCGGCAGCTCCGTCATTAACGCTGCGGCCACGATGCTTCCGAGCGAAAGCTACTGGGACTCGATAGGTACTCTGACTGGTGACAGGACGTGGAGGTACGTGGTCTGTCCGGTCTTTGGCGGGCAAATGTACCTTCTGTGTTTGCAAACCACTACACTGCTGACACATATCACTCAGTTCCGATGCTCTTCGGCAGATCTTCAAACGAATCGAACGGAATCACTATCTGCGGGTAGGGACTCCAGGTCATGGATTCAATGGTTACCTGGACACTAATGGCAATAATGGTACTATCTACGTCGATAACCCTGGTTTAACAGACGTTCTCAAGTCCATGGTATCCTCGCTAGGAGCCGACCCGGGCCAGACCTTGTCCTTCGTCACTCGTGATATCAATAATAACAGCCCAGTGCGGGACAAGGCCCAAGGCTTGTTCGGGCTGCCTTACCATGCCACCGAGTTTTGGCGTCGATTTAGCGCTAGGGATATTGTCTTGGCCACACTCAATGCCACGCGGGCCGACGGTTCGAGGAAGTATCCACTAACGCTCAGTGTCAATAGTCTTGTTACCAGGATCCTGCTTGACAAGCATGCAGCTAAGAGACCACGGGCTATCGGCGTGGAGTACTTACAGGGCAAGAGCATGTATAGCGGAGATCCGCGCTACGATCCGGCAACCGCCGGAACGCTGCGCCGAGCAATGGCAACGATGGAGGTAATTCTCAGCGGAGGCGTCTTCAACACCCCCCAGCTCCTTCAACTCAGTGGCATCGGGCCAAAGAAAGATCTCGCAAAGCTGAACATATCAGCTGTCGTGGACCTTCCGGGCGTTGGTCGACGTCTCCAGGACAACCCGGAACTGCCGGTCGTGGGCGTTGCGAAGAAGCCCTTCGAGTCAATCCCTGAACCTGGTGACCCAATATGTACCCTCGGCAGTCCTGGGGACCCTTGTGTCAAGGCTTGGCTCCAGGGTCGTGGTCCATATGCGAGAGCGGCATTCAACACCAACGCCTTTATGCTCAAGTCCAATCACTCAAGCAATGGCGAGGTCGACTTGCTCGTATTTGCTATACCTTACGCCTTCCGAGGCTACTGGAGATTTGACGCATTTGTCAATATGCCGGCCGACCCGCCAGGGACCTTTGGTCTGTCCATGGTAAAGATGTACCCGCAGAATCGGGCAGGAGTCGTTAAGCTGCGTTCCAGCAACCCGAGAGATATGCCAGATATCAACTTCAACTATTTTCAAGAGAACGGGCAAAACGATCTACGAGCGATGTCAGATGCCGTTGCTTGGGGTCGCAGTGTCTACGTCAATGTCTCCAACTCTTATGGACCTATAACCCCGACAGAACCTCCTCTCTGTGCTGCTGCCAGCGGTCTAGCAAGCTGCGCCAGCTCCGACGAGCAATGGATCAGAGACCAAGCATTTGGCCACCACGCGTCAGGTACATGTGCCATTGGAGCAAACAATGACGATCTTTCGGTCTTGGACTCCAAGTTCCGGGTACGTGGCGTTGACAGCCTCCGAGTCGTTGATGGGAGCGTGTTCCCCACCCCACCAGGTGCTTTCCCAGTCATGTCGACATTCCTTATCAGCGAAAAGGCTTCGAAGGATATTTTGAACGACGCTTGAAACAGCTGCATCTCGAGCTGCGCGGTAATGGTAGCAGCAAACTTGAGGGTTATCTTCATCCTTGAAGGCTATGAGGGCATGTCGTAGGCACTACAGGTTAATGGAACGTATACTCTAGTCCGTGGGTAACGCGACACTTCTTTCCAAAGCATGAGCCGTTGGCGAGATCCTTAGCGCAGACAAACTGGCACGGAATGATAGGAGGCTCGGTGATGCACAACGCATGTGATTCGATTCCGTTAGCTTTTGCCCGTAGTTTAAGTCACCTAGGAACCTAACTGGTCTAGCTGAACTTGCTTGTCTTGCCGAGATTGTCTCCGCCCGGGCGCCATGGATACACACTTGCCGCTGACAGACTACAAGCTAAAGATACTTCTGTGTCTGCGCAAAATGCATCCCTGCAGCAAAGTGAAAGAGCTTGGCTGCCACAATCATGCGTTCCTGTTTTGAGTAGTCCACAAGACGGTCGTAGAACTCAGCGAGAGGCACGACTATGCGCTGAATGTGCTCGCCGTCCTCCAGGCGCTGCTCCGGCTCCTCATCCCCTTCGCCGAGATTCACCTCAACCATCACGAGCTGCATGTTGGCATTACTGAGGCCCGGATCGGCCGCCTGCGGTGGGCTGACGCTGAGGACACGGCAGTCGTAGCCTGTCTCTTCCTTAAACTCACGGACGGCAGCTTCCTCGGCGGTCTCGTCGGCATCAATCAGGCCGGCAGGCCACTCAACGGTGTAGGCATCTAGTGGCGGTCGGTACTGGATTACCACCAGGGTCGATGGAGGGCGCGACGGATGCAGAAGAATGTTGCCCATCGCGACGGCATCAACGCCGGCTTTACCACGTGTCTTGCGTGAAGCGGCTTCCCAGGTGCGAGCTTTACCGACCTGATCTGTATACTCGATCTTCTTGAGAGTAACCCATTTCGCCTCCTCGACAGGCAAGTCTGAGATGCTGGTGATTATTGGTTCCTGTGTTTTGTGCGTCATGGTAAACGACTGGCGATCAATGGCTGAGCTTGATCTTCCCTTGGCGAGAAGTTTGGTAATGAGTCTTGTGTTGGTCGGCGCTGTGACGCACGAATATGAGGCAAATTGGGTGTGAAAGCTCCTGAGTAATGACGCGCGAGCTGGCTGCATGTAAAAGAATTGACCTGCTTGGCTGGGGTATATGCACTGTCTTGTTCAACTGACTGCTAATTGTGACGCGTGAAGACTACGTGTAGTCTCTCCAGAGTGTACCAACTGTTCGGTGTAAAGTGGGCAGGAGGTGAAGTGACGTCGATGGCAATCCACGATGGGCAGAGGGGACCCACCGGCTGAACCCCGGTTGAATGCAGCTGGTCGCCCGAGAAATGGAAATCGGTTAGTCATCCCGTCTCGACCGTGAACGAGTCTCGCAGAAACCTTGACTATACTTACTGCATAACCTCAAAAGTCCGAGTCACACCTCAAGAATGCATACCCTAGCGATATGGCCTGGTTCTCGAAGACTCAGGGCGGCTTGTCAGTAGGTCCTCACGAAAACAGCGGGGTTCATCCGTGACTGGGACAGCTAGTATCGGGCAACAGCGGTGAGTTGTACTACACGCTTTGCTTTGGTCTAATATGGATGACTCGCTACAATACAGAACGGGACGGGTGCTTGTTGGCAGCCTCCCCAGATAAAGACAGCAGTCATTGTACGGCAATGAGCATAACCTCTTACGGTTTTAGCTGTGTACATGGCAACGCAACATCCACAAAGCTCATAGCATTTGCTATACGATATTTTGTGCGCCAGCGCCAGTTGTCCACTCTTACAACTTTCCCAACATTCCAAACACAACTGAAGAACAGGTTAGTTACGGACCAAATACAGACGATATCGGCATGCCACTCACTCTTCAACAACGCTGTGCTGTAGTGATAGCGACGGTAGTGTCATCAACCGTCAGTGTCCCAGCCACTGTCGAGTTGGCGACATTTAGTAGGATCCGGGTCCTGATGGTGAGGCTCACATCTCGCTGGTTCGCATTGCGGATGTTTTCCGTGGCGGTCACAATATCCTGCTTTGTGTACACTCCACCAGTGGTCCAGCTGCTGGCAGGGAACGTGGTAGGCGGCGGATTGTTGGTGGTAGAACCAGGAGACAGGGTATAGGTAGCCGGGAACGTTCCGGCAACGCCGTTCTCCAGTTGTGCGAAGCCATGATATATCGTCTGGATCACCGCAGACGTGCATCCAAGGGGATACCGAAGAGAAACAAAAATGTCACAGTTCTTCTCTCGGTTAGACCCGTCAACGCCTGGTCCGACAATGGTCTGATACCTGTCGAAGCCTAGGGTGAAGGCGGTACCATCTGAGGTGACGTCTGTGGTGATGGACCCTTGAGGACAACCCGGCCCGGAGGCAGTGATAGAGTTGAATGAGACCTGGACAGCCTGTCTATAGCTTACAGCAACACCCACTGGTGCACACAGGGCAGAGACCGGGAGAAACAAAACATTGGAGACCAATTTCATCGCGAAACACTTTGTGGTAGAAGCAGTGGTCTGAGTATGGCCCTCTTGCGCAGAGAGAGGGAGACACGAACATCGTATATCTGTGCCGGCACTCAGCACCGTTGCGATGTGCGGACCCCGAGTTGCTTGGTTGACGAGACGGCTTGTTACGGCCTGATCTGGCCGAGAGGCGTGCGCACCAGTTACGACGACGCGGCGTAGTCAGCCGTAAGCAAATGGTCATTGCGAAATGTCGCATGTAGGAGTTCCGGGCTTGCATTCGATAGTTCATTTTGGCCGGCCGTGCACTGGGTCACAGCGGTCGCGTACATCTAGCTGCCTACTGTTGCTGGAAGCGACAAACAGACACATCGTCAACAATAGCAACCTCGGATCCGGCCGAGGCATGGGTCTTTGTGTGTCAAAGACAGGAATGAAGTGCGGCCTATACCTAACCCTTTGGGTATCATGGCCGTCAGATGGCCAACTGAATGAAACACCGTCATCCCCTGGGCTGTGGCATCGGCGATTACTGCCTGTGCCGGACTGGCGTAGTGTCTGACTTCGATGGCACGAGAGTGAGAAGGGAAGGTGGTCGTAGGCCGGATTATCGCTTATTTTTGGATGATGATGACAAAGTCACTGCGGCGCATGCATACGGCAATGCATCCTACCCATTATTCAGTAATGGAACCAGGATCTCGACGTCGTCAACGCCTCTTCGATCATAACCCCGATGCAGCCTTGCAGAAATTATTGTTGCTAATTGCGTACTGGTTGCCATTTTCTAGGTTACGAGTCCGTGCTCTGTCCTGAGTGCTCCTCCCTCCTGGTCGCCTTCCAGCAATATAAACGTGCGCACGGCAGCGATGCATCCTCAATCTGCAGCGTCGGCCGAAAGCCCGATAATAACTGACAGCCGCGATACGCGGCAGTATGGGGCAGCACGTTGAAGGCAGCCAAGATGCGTTGGCCTGGCCGGCACAGTTGTCAAGGTAAGATGAAAGCATAGGTAGGTTGTACTTCATCGCCCCCTCATGTGTGACTCCAAGATGCTACCCCGCCGTGTCCTGTACTGCCTACCTTAGGTACCTTACCTTAGGTAAGTCCTCCCTCACGGCTCAATAGATAATCCCGAAGTTGAACCGATGATTATCCCACATCCACGCTAACCATTCCCGTTCTCTCTTCATAATGTACGCGGGACCGACTCTTCCTTTGCTTCGACCGTTGCCGTGCGCCTCTTCGTGTCGAGCTCGATCTACTTGTCATCACGGCGTCTTAACACAACGATAATCTGAACATCATGCCGACACGAGGTGGTATCCGAAGAAGTCCAAGGCAACGGCATCTGGATCGAGCTGTCCTAAGCGAGCACTAGCTTGGCCGACAAACTCGTCACAAATAGGATCCCGCCGCTTTGCGATAACATCTTTGCGCATATTCACTGATTCCTGGGCGAGGGCGGGAATCGAATAACGACAAGAGAGTAGGGGTAGATGCAGGATACAGGCACTTGCGGCTGGCTGTCTACGTCAACACTGGACGCGTCAAGGTATGTCTCTTGGACCTCGCCCAAAAAAAAAAAAAAAAAAACCCACCCGAACTTGTTGTCAATCATTGTGTGTCTCGTATCAATGTTGAAGTTGGTTCGTGTTTATCGTGCTTTCTGACACTATGTCTGACTATCGTGCCCTCCATATACAGATCGGACCCTACCATCGATGTACGAAACAAAGCAGGGTGCAAGCCTGGCTATGATAACCCTCTTTGACAAGGTCCGTGGCGGGTCTCTGGAACCAAGCATACAGTTCGACCCGCTATACGTCGTCCGCACGGTCACCTTCGAGCTGACATCCTCGCGCTTTGTGGTGGTCTGTGAATCATAACAACTCTTTCCATCGGCTTGCGAAGCAATGTCCTCGAGCATCGTCCAATGCGGATATCGGCCGCTTCCTGGAAGCGGCCGACATCGACTCGATTGGCGTTTGTGAGATGCCGTTTCTGTCCAGTCTCAGTCAGCAGGACATCTGGTCATGTTTTACAAAGTTCCGCCATGGGGATTGCGATAGGGCCGAGGTAGCTCGCCTGATGCCAGGTCCCATGGAACGAGCCAATGGGTGTCATTATCCCACTGCGTAAGACAGGCTGTTCGGAGACGGCTTCGCGACCTACTACTTGTGTCAAGAGATGGTCGATACGTACCCATTGCAGCTCCGACACGAATCACGATTTATCGACTAGGCAACGTGCAGAAATGACACTACTGCAACCCTACACACCAGACACAATTTGAGGACCTGAGGACTACCCTAGGACCCTTGAATCCTCTGTGTTATGTGGCGTCTTAAACCCGATGCAGTCAGTGTAGAAACCTCGAAACACTACCGATTGTCGGAGATCCTTCACTGATTATGTAGCTGCCTGGTGATAAAGGCGGTTTCCAGTGCTGCTCATGGGAGGAGGCAGCGACTTTCCTGGACTGAATTATCTCAAATCCATGTGGTTGAGATTCAGGTTTCGAGGCAAGCAGGTAACTCTCTATTGTAGACCTTTAAGTGTGATCATTGGCCCGATAGCCGCTGTCCTTGGACTACAGGCAGGGCGACCACTCATTGGGTCGCTTATTGGATAGCTTCAGCTGCACCACTCCTTTCCCAGCCACCCAAGTCAAACCGCTGCGAGGCGTCTTCGGCAGGCTGCAGGCGATAAACGCCCCGATCAACATCACTGCCTGACGACCACGCGTCGTCTTTTTATCTCCTCTGCGGTGACCGTCGTGTTAAATCTACTTTTCAGAGCGTCGCAGGACAACACTTTGGTTCCGACCTGTGAAATTCCACAACATCGCACAGTGGCTGCTGCACTTCCTTTATCGCCGTCCTCCCGTTGTGCTGAATACCCTTGTGCCCTTTGACCTCACACCGATGGCCAGTCCGAACGGGGCTGCCATCACGGGCGGGACGTCCACAATAACACCCCATAACACCGCGGGCAACCCTTTCCAGGGATTACGGAATGACCTGAGCGAACTCCTTCAAGTCCATACTGTACCTGTCGCGGGCTCAGCACCACGCAAACTCCTAATCGCCGCGGATCCGAGCAAACCATATCTGCCAGGCCAGCCTCGAATTGGCCTCCCCACAGGAACCCCCCCTCCTGCTACCATTCAAGTTCAAGAAGAATTGCTGAGGTATCTGCGAAGGTCTCATCTCACTGCAGAACTCGATGGCATCTTGCCGTTCATGAAATATGTATTTGTGAGTCTCTCCGATTGTCCCGCTTGTTTCCAACGGACACGGTACTATTCCTAGGAGACAAATTAGTGCCGAGAGGACTCGTTAAACTGACAAACCGCGGCTTCACTAGGTCCAAACGCCGTCGCACCGCCACATTATGCCTCTGCACCACCAAAAGGCCCATGGACGCGAAATTTTGCTGGATGAACACCCCGGCTTGCACCTGCTTTGGTACTACGAGCGCATATTTATCAAGCCCATCCCAGCATACTTCTACACTCGGGCCTTTTGGGACTTTGTCGAACAAGCGGAAGCAAAGGTCTACAGCGCTGCTGTAGGGTTCCTGCGTAGCTACTACTATCTGATTCAGTATGAAATCGACTTCACCGAGGCATGTGAAAAGAAGCTTATCCCAAAGAAGCCCAATGGTGAGCACCCGTCGTACGAGGAGTTCTGTAACTTTATCGCGCCTTTCAAGGACGTCGGCGACGCATATGTTTGTCGCCGCTTCCACTACGGCGAGCTGCGGCTGTCGCGCCTCAACAAGACTGCCATGCTGTTTCGTGGGAAGCTGGCATACTTTCACATTCATCCCCAATGGGGCTCATATCTATCGCATATACTTGCGCCGATCATTACAATATTTGTCGTTCTTTCCGTCGTCCTCAACTCAATGCAGGTCACCCTTCAGGCTGTAGCTGGTCCAGACGGGGTGGATCATCGCTGGGATGCTTTTATAACCGTTGCTGCATACTTTCCAGTGGCCGTCGTCTGTCTCATTGCCGCTGTGATCTCTACTGCCACTTTGGGTATATTGATCATGGGTGCAAAAGACCTTGTTTGGGCCAAGTCAGTCAGACACAGAAAGAAGAGAGGTGATGTCAATGCTGGAGAGAAAAGCCATGGGATGATTTGGTGACGGAGGACGCATAGCACACAGCAAACTGGATGGCATAGACCGCTAGAAGATTGCATGATTACTTGGAGATCTGATTCGTGCCTTCGGCGGTTGTGGCTTCGGCCAGAAGCATGCCAGTCATATGGACAAATATCAACTGAAGACCACAGGGAATGTGGCAACATGTGCCACAGAAGTATCAACCAAAGCTCCTCTACACTGATTGGCCAACCTATGAACAGTACTTATTGGACCCCTTGTACTGCCTGGGCCAGAGTATGGTGAGAATGTGCCGGCTTCGCAGTTCCCTCGATTGGATACAATGCCGGCTTTGTCGCCACTGGTACGTGAACTATCACTCCTGAGGACTTCGGACGGATATGGGTCACACCTGCAGGGTGCCATCGTCCGAGGATACCAGCTTAGATGGAGAACGACCGTGACGAGCACATACACTGTCACATCTCATGCCGATATGGAGCGGGGCTTTGTGCGGAGTGTGATCCGCTGCGGGAAAAAACCGCCGACATTGGTTAGGAAGTCAGACGCCTCAACGGCGGCTGAAATGGATGTTCGGCAGTCGATAACATGTCGTTCCGACTTCTACTTGCTAGAAATCCTGCGACATACGCACCCCGCTGTAGATCATAGGGCTATCTGGACTACGCGGGGGAAAGGGTTGGCGCCACTATCGAGTTTAATATGCATCCCATCGTCCACCTGGCAAAACAGGGTAGCTCAACGACGTCTGCCGGTCAAGCATCAACCATGCCATCCACCAGCATCGGGTACCTTCTGCTCTACATGGGTCAACATAATAGAAAGCAATACCAGCCTCCAGCCCGGATGGTTGACTCGAACGAGTTGAATGCTACGGAAGACATTGGTATCGACGTGGAACAACCGGGGCCGTTCATACAGTCCACACAACCGATATAAGTCCGGGGCGATGAAATGTTATGTTCGTCAGAAAGTTCACATAGTTTTAAGACACTCTCTGTTCTTGCTCGCACCATATACGCGGCGTACATACTGTGTCCTTGCCTCCTTCCACGTCGTTCTTGCCTGCACTCGGGTACGATGGCAACTCTTGCGGCATGTCTCGCAGCTGCCTTCCTCCCAACATCAACGGCTGCGGGCCTAGTATATCCGGACTGCGTCAATGGACCCCTGAAGTCGAACTTGGTGTGCAATAGCTCAGCGGCAACATCCGCCAGGGCCACGGCTCTTGTGGCTTCGATGACCAACATAGACAAGCTTGCAAACTTGGTGAAGTTGGTTCTAACATGGCCTCGACTCTGAAGGGCTAAAATCTTCGTGAATGTTCAATATCTAACATGAATATCGCACAGTAATTCGCCGGGATTTCAAAAGCTTGGGCTGAGCGCATACCAGTGGTGGAACGAGGCTCTTCACGGAGTAGCACACAATCGGGGTATCACTTGGGGTGGTGACTTCAATGTGGCTACGCAGTTTCCGCAGGCAATCACGACCGGCGCTGCATTTGATGATGATCTCGTTGAGCAGATTGGAATCGTTATCAGTACCGAAGCCCGAGCGTTTGCGAACAACGGCCGAGCCCACCTAGACTTTTGGACTCCTGACATCAACCCTTTCAGAGACCCTAGATGGGGTAGAGGGCATGAGACACCAGGCGAAGATGCGCTCCGGAACAGCAGATTTGCCGAGGCTTTTATCCGCGGCATGCAAGGTACTTCGTCGACACTCAGGGTTGTTGCAACTTGCAAGCACTTTGCAGCCTACGACCTCGAGGCTGCCGGCACCACAACGCGATTCAACTTCGATGCCAAAGTTTCAACCCAAGACTTGGCTGAATACTACTTACCCCCATTCCAAGGCTGCGCCCGAGACGCGAAAGCCGGATCAGTCATGTGCTCGTATAATGCGGTCAATGGCGTGCCAGCATGCGCGAACTCCTATTTGATGGACACCATCTTGCGGAAGCACTGGAACTGGACCGATGAAAATCAATACATAGTTAGTGACTGTGACGCTGTTTATTATCTCGGCAATGCCAGTGGCGGCCACCGATACAAGTCAAGCTATGCACAAGCTATTGGAGCAGCCTTTCAAGCAGGGACTGACAACATTTGTTGGGCAAGCGGCGGTACAGCTCCAGACCCGACTGCCGCATTCAGTCAAAGGCAGTTCACTCAAGCTACCCTCGATAAGATGATATCAAGACAATACCAGGGTCTGATCAGAGCAGGTTACTTCAATGGGCCTAATGACACATACCGCAATCTCGGAGCGTCGGACGTCAACACGCCCCGGGCCCGAGATCTTGCTTTGAAGGCAGCGCTAGAAGGCATTGTGTTACTAAAGAACGACAACCTGTTGCCATTGAATACTACGGGACCGGGCAACGCTGTGGCCATGATAGGATTCTGGGCGAATCGAGCCGATGAGATGCTTGGCGGATACAGCGGATCACCGCCCTTCAATCACGATTCTGTCTGGGCAGCCAAGCAGATGGGAATGACGGTTAACTATGCACCGGGACCGATTGCTCAAGAGAGCTTTGACGCTTCCGCCGCAGTGGCTGCGGCGCAGAAGTCCAAGGTCATTATTTACTTTGGAGGTATTGATAACACAGTCGAAAAGGAAAGCACCGATCGCACATCGATATCGTGGCCTAGCAGCCAGGTCAACATGATCAAGAAGTTTGCAGAACTCGAAAAACCCATGGTCGTCGTCAAGATGGGCAGTCATGTCGACGACACGCCGCTTCTAGAAATACCACATGTGCAAGCAATCATTTGGGCCGGATATCCCGGCCAGGATGGCGGGACGGCTGTGATGCAAATCATTACTGGGGCTGTAGCTCCGGCCGGGCGACTGCCGATGACAATGTATCCGGCTGACTACACGAAGAAAGCGCCACAAACCAATATGGCCTTGAGGCCCTCAGGGTCATATCCGGGACGCACCTATCGCTGGTATCAAGGTGCGATTTTCCCTTTCGGGCACGGACTACACTACACCAACTTCACCATTGAGATAGGAGACTTCCCTGCCAACTTCTCTATCCAAGCGTTGATCAATACGTGCGCCGAGGTGTATCTCGATCGGTGCCCGTTCCATCCTCTGCCGATCACCGTGACAAACACGGGCTCGTACAGCTCAGACTATGTTGCACTGGCGTTCATAAATGGTAATTTCGGCCCGGCCCCGTTTCCGATCAAGACGTTGGTTACGTACAAACGCTTGTTCAGCATCAAGGCAGGACAGAGTCAACTCGCCTCTTTGCCTTGGACTCTAGGCAGTCTAGCACGTGTGGACGAGACGGGTAGTCGTATCTTATACCCTGGAACATACGCGCTACAACTAGACCAGCCAAGAGCAGCGAATATTACATTTGTGTTAACGGGAACCGAAGTTGTGCTAGACCCGTGGCCGCAGCCTGGTGCCTGAAACACTGTTACATGACGGGTCAGTGATAGAAGTTTCTGAACACCAATATCGTCATAGTTTTCTATCGAGTCGAACGAGATGTGTTTTTCGTTTAAGAAGTCGATTTCTGGCACCTAGTTACCATGCGACCGGGGATCTCATTGGCTTGAGAGGCTCCGGATGGCCATGTTCGACGAAATGACTGTGTATGCGAGGGATATGTATCGTTGACTATATTAGGGAACATGAGGTATGAACTGCCTTTGGTATCCAGCCATCATGCTGATATTTCACGCCTCAGAACCAAGGCTCCTCTCATAGTACCAAACGGCTTCAGCAGTGGTGGCACAGTTAGTCAACGCACCTCCAACAACATCAGCGTTGACTCTCAGTGCTTGACTTTTTTGAACGCGTCCGAATACGTAGTGGTAGTACCACACCTCGCTCAAGACTGTCTTTCCCTGATCGCCACTTCCCTTGCCGGCTGCGGTGGTGTTATATGCTGGGCCGGAGCACAAAATATACGGCGTTTTGCCGAAACCTTCGGTCAGAGCGGCCTGGATATCGGTCAAACTGAAGGCGCTCTTGTTACTGGGTACGATATCTTTGGCGCGCAGCCAGCCCCAAGTTGGCAGATTTTGGTAGTAAGCAACAGCAGTCTCGAAGAAGTCCACCACGTCCTGATGCTGTACATATTCCGGACCGTAGCACTCGACATCGAACGAACTGAAGCAGGTCGCGTGCTTACTGAATTCGTGGCCCCAAAAATCCGAATTGGGCTGGTTTTGCGCGATCCAGAACTTGTTCATGAATGCAAGAAGGTCAAGCTTTCCGAATGGCTTCAAGAAATTGCCGATGGAGGTTCCTGTCCAAGGTCTGACAGTGGTCCCAGATGGGGTACCCGTTGTCGTATTCGGAAACGGCAAGGGATCGTATTGACGTGATAGATCGCAGTATTGCGTATAAGAGCCGTTACAAAAGTCAGGCCATAGTCCGTGGATTGTCCAGCTGTCTTTCGGGTTGATTTGTCCTGCGCTCTCAGAGCCCGTGTAGGTCTGCCAGAGTTGAGTTGCTAGCACTAAACCACCAAACGTCTCGGCACAGCAGCTATCCACCTTGGATTCGTCTGCCATGGCAGTGCAAGAAAGCACAGGAGTTTGCAGTACGCATGTGTGGTTAAGAGCGCTTGTATTGGGGTATAGGCCAGCGGAGCTGTCTTGGACAAGCAAACCTAGAATCGCGACTTTGGCGAGACATCTACTAGCACTGATCATTGTCAAGTCGCCCTGAAGAGCAACAGGCCAAATTTGGTACGAGTTCAATCGGAGTCGGGGTCATAAATACCGTTTGTCGGCCGTCACTCGAGGATATAGTTAGACTGTAGACATCATGTACCCCTAAGGCCGATCAACAGTGACCCGGGCCAGCTTCCATCGAAGAATTTATATGAAATTGAAGCAAGTAAACGTGTTCTAGATAATCGTTTCTGCAAAGTGGGGATACATGGTTAGAGCAACATGTGATGACGATGAGGGCACGACGACCTGCTGTATTGAGTAAGGTGCCGACCCATGTCCGTGATAAGGAACTGCTAATCTGGTGCCAAAAGAAGGAGACCCAGCTTTCGCTAAACTCCGCACCTTGACACTAACAGGTATGCAGGCAGTGCTTAGTAGACTGTCTGTGGATGCATGCTTCGCAGGTGATGCGGAAACTCCTGAATCCTTAATACTGTTCGACTTTCCCTTGATGTTTGTAGAATGTTCGTTCTATTTCTTGCCGCAATAGCGTTTGATGCCGCGTTTAGGAACTCTAAGGCAATGTGAAACAGAGCTATTAAAGGGGCTGATGTTAATCATCGGAAATCCACGCCCTCGAGGCATACCATTCTCAGTGAGCCCTTAACCTGACATAAAGGGCTAATGCGAATGTACATGGTCCATGATTTCGAGGCTCAATGGGTGCTACCTACAGTAACCTGATCACCTCGTCTTCTTTGTTTCAAAGGCTTGTCACTCGGTTGCCACAACAGTTCCATTTATCAGACCTGTTCCTCCAACAGGACCATTGCATGTCATGTCTTCCGCATAGATAGGGCAATCCAAGTTCAAAGTCCCAGTGCCAATCACAAAGGTAGAGCTATCTCAATGTTAGATTCTCTTTTCTTTATGAAGTTGACATTTTACTAGGCACATAACGTATGGACATACATGACCTTCTGGCCTAACTGATCGTAACATGTCCAGGACTGATTGAGCGTCATATATGCCACGTCGATGTTTACCTGGAGTAGTACTTGCAGCGTTTCGTCATTTGGCGTACCGGATATTTGACACAGGCTGTTGAATGTGAGCGGACATGTCAAGGACTCAGTCTTGTTGGTGATTGAGTTGGACAAAGCAAACGATGCTGTGCCTGGTGTATATGTCTCATTACTATATGTGATATTTATTGCCTCTACCGTCCAGTTTGGGGTTGGACAGTCTGCCCTAGTGACGTGAGCAATTGTTGTTGACGAAGGGGAAATGAAGATCATCAAGACGAGTGACAGAATGGTTATTAACGATAGCCATTCCGCCTTGAAAGCCATTTCGTTTGGTTATTAGTATTACAGCTGCTGCTGTTGAGTGAAAGGTGGAGGAGAAATGGCAACGACAGAGAAAATCCGGTGGCTGTATTCACCCTACAACAGTTCGTGGTGGAAGGGCGATCTGTTACAATACCTCTTTAGTACGTTGGACAGGGTTGTAATTCCTGTATAACTATCCGAAAACGAACCGGGTGCACTCATTGGGATAAAGAGAGACATGACCCCGTTCCCCACCCGACGTTCTAGGGTATCAACACCCAATATGCTTAAAGCGATGTGGGTGACTATGTTTGGCTACAGACTTCAGCCGTTACCGGGTGCTCCTAGCACGGCAGTTTATGCTATAACTGCCCCAAGACACTTGGCGCAGCATCTTGACGACGAGCTCACAGGGATTAAGTCCTCACATGGCTCATGCTATAACTTGCATCCCTTGCAGAGGTGTCGTTCACTTTACAGCTCCGAAAACGAGCTACGACGCATCCGTGAAAGGGCACCTATAAGCATAGTCTGGCTACTCATGGCCGTCTAGATTACTAACAACGTATAGAAACAGCACCGTAGGGCTAGCGGATATTTCACTATGGTTAGTAGGAAAGGTGTTATAGCCCTAGACTTAAGAACCATAGTCGAAGACATGGCGGCTCTTCAGTGTCAAAACTAAAGAAGAGCCAGATGGGACGAATAAACGCAGAGGAGCTAAAACTAACAGTGGCACAGGGTTACGAACGAGACGATCGTCAAAATTTAAAAAGAGCCGTGAGCAATCTTGGCTTAGCTGTGTCCCACTAGGGTAGTCGCTAACATTGAGAACAACGACTTGATCAAGTATATCATATAAATCATGCACTCAACGCCTTCCCCGGGAGCTCTCTATAAAGTAATTAGCAAAGGAGGAAGTGTAGGAGAACTGTAATATAACACACCTTAGTCGGTAACAGAATGATCAATATTAAACCCAATTCTACGCTACATCTAAGAGGGGTTAAAAGGCTGTACATTCTATCTTGTATCACAGTAGATATATCCTTAAAGTTTCCTACCTAGTCTTGCCAATACATCTAGACTTATCATCTCTAACACGACGAAGAGAAATATACGAACCACGGATGGGGCAAGGGTTGAAGCTAATCATCGCGGAGACGCACAACTTCTTTCTTATACGGTATGCTAGATCTCATTGTACCGCTCGGGGTTGAGGAGGATATGATGAAGAAGAAGTGTAGGAGGGTAGGATCTTCCAAAGATCTTATGTACGTGATAAGAGGTTTTGAGGGTGACATTTATTTACCCAAACATTCGACAGACAGGGGATACGTGTCTAGACTGCTGAAGACTGAAAGACTACATAATTCAAGCGAATGATCTTAGAAACAAACACAGCTCACAGCTTGAGTCGCTACTAACGCTGCTGGGTCGCGTGCTGACGCTTGAAATATTCAGCATTTTTCTGGCAGGCGATGTGCAAGATGGGTAACGCGCTCTGGAAAACTCGGCATCGCTATCCACCTGATGCCCAGGTGGTCCAAGACTGGGCCCACAGCAGTAAATATATCAGATAGCATTTAACCACTATTTCCATTGATTCTTAGCGATAGATCATTTACGTGGAGTGGTTGGAAATGCAGACTGGGTTTAGCTTGCGGACCGTCTTCAGGCACAGATTTTGGCTAAAATTGGAACCTGGGCCCCAAAGAATAAACTACGGGCGTACATGATCCGCGAGATTTGTCGGTTTGCTGCAAGCGGAAGACAAAAGCCAAGACTTCCCGAGGCAATTGACATGACTTCAACTGAACTGTTATACCATTTCATTGCGTGGTCACAACGGTATCATCTTACTCCACTCATCGTTGCCATGCGATACACGTTAGGAATTGCGAGATCGTCGCCTCGCGGTTATGGAATTGCCTTCGATCCTCTTATTGTCCTAATTCTTTGCGCACAGTCGCTCGCGCTTGTCGCCAATCCGGTCCAAGGAATCGCTCGTTCAGTAGCAGAAGACGATTACCACTGGGTTGCAACATGGACATCGATGCCTCAAGAGGTCGAACAGAGCAATCTTCCGCCATCACCATTTGTATGTCTCGGTTTCTTCTTGCCCATCGATCGTGAATTTATACATCTTCGCAAGATAAGTGCTGACGGGATCATTTTCAGAATGGCGGTAGCTCAATGTTCAAGGACGCAACCTTACGACAGACCTTGCACATGTCAGTCGGAGCAAGCAGAATACGAATCCAGTTTTCAAATACATTCGGTGGAAGTGACCTGCCGATCACAGGGGCATCGGTCGCGCTTCCAACTGGAAGTAAGATCGGCGTAAACAGCATCGACACCGCGACGCTAGCTGGTCTTACGTTTAAGGGCTCTAGCTCGGTCACAGTGCCACGCGGCCAGGTTATTTATTCAGATCCGATCGACTTCACAGTCGAACCGCAATCGATGTTGGCAGTCAACATGTACTTCCAAGCTGGACAGTCGAGCAACCGGATCACGGGACACCCAGGAAGCAGAACCACTTCTTGGATGCAGCAAGGTAATCACGTCAATGCAACCACAGTAACTGGATCTAGCACGAAGCATTGGTACTTTGTCAGCGTAGTAGAGGCATGGGCGGCGAAGAATACCACTGCTCTGGTTATCCTGGGTGATAGCATCACGGATGGACGCGGCAGTGACGACGACAAAAACAATCGGTCTGTAATTAACACCACGTTGCTTGATCTTTGTCAAGTTTTGAATATTTTGAAGACTATAGCTAACATGAATTCAGTTGGCCCGACCTTTTGCTAGCACGTATGCAAGCAAACGGAATCACGAACGTTGCCGTAGACAACCAAGCAGCTGGCGGCAACGCTGTGCTTTCTGGAGGCTTAGGGCCTTACCTTCTATCACGTTACAAGCGTGACGGTCTTGAACAGCAGGGTGTAAAGTACGTCATGATATTTGAAGGTGTGAATGACATTGGCAGTGGCGGGGGAACCGTTGGTGACCAGCTCATCAACGCTTATAAAAAGATTATTACGGACTGCAAGGCCGCAGGTTATGTGACAATCGGTGCCACAATAACCCCTTTTGGCGGAAATAGCTACTCCAGCGGTGCTCACGAGCAGGCCAGACAGAAGGTCAACCAATGGATCATGGCTGCCGGGAACTTTGACCACGCAGTCGACTTCGCCAGTTTTATAGGCCAGGGTAGCAACCTTAAGAGTCAGTTCGACAGTGGCGATCATTTGCACCCAAGCGTTGCTGGCTACCAGGAAATTGCGAACAAGTTTCCTCTAGATATATTCACATAGCCAACAGCACGACCAAATCCAACGAGATGAAATGTCTCCAGATATGATTTAGAAGACGATAGGTTGATTTGACTAAAGAAAGGATTCATTGCTTGTAGGAGGACTTGGGCAAGACCTTACGTTGGAATACCACCCCTGCCATGATTGAAGCAGTATGTGAAGCCTTCTTACCTGTCAAGCCTTCCACAATCATCGTACAACAAATCAGCCGTCTAAAGTTGCGACTGGACGATAGTGCTTGCATCTTGACTGACTATGTTTATGCCGCATGGAAAATCTATCAAAGATGGGGCATTGTCTGAAATGGCAATCGAATCCCGGTTAGATCGCACAAAAATGTAACTACTGAGCAAGAGGAAAGTGAGCGTGAAGATGACCTCCACCCCATATGGGTTTTACCATCATCAATCTACAGAGAGGAGTGCCTTCCTACAATAAGATAACTGAATAATCTTCGCGCCTTCTTCCACAATGACATTTAGAAACGAGCGAGGAATGGGCCAAGCACACAGCAATATACTCAGTAGCCAGAAGCTTTTGATGAGCCAGTGCAGGCAATGCTTTTTGGGGCTTGGGTAGTACTAACAGTTGAGTAATTAACATGCCTATTTGGAGGCTTGCCGCGCCGAGCTGTGTCACAAAGCGACAAACAATTATTATTTTCTAATGAATATGTAGACAGAATCGGCGGTGTTAGACAACCATACAGAGGATATGCGCAACGTTAAACCTACCTATTATTGAGAAGGATCGCGTCTGACATTCCACTTGCAGACCGCTCCCTATGCACAAGTAATGTGCATGCTTCAAAGTCCTTAATTACCGAACTGTATTACAATTTCACTTTGCTATCACTTGTAGGTCATCTACCAATTAGTAGAGACATTATCTCATCATTACAACTGCGTGAAATAATACAGGGCTTGGAGTGGGAAGATACGAAAACACTTGAGATTATGAAAGCTATACGAGTTCCTGCCCTTTCTCGGCGCTAATCCTACCTGCATACGAACAGACAGTGTTTCTGATGCCTATCCTATCTTGACTTCCGTTATTTCAGCCGGTCGCAATCGCCTCCAAGTTCCGTCCAGACCAAGCACAGCTGTAAAAGGTGAGCAACGCATAAAGCTTGATGAATGAATGGAAGTATGCGAAGAGTATATAGAAGGGAAAGAGTACAATGTCCTCTGGGTGCCGGACGTAATAAGGAAAGACCTTGATAGTCTTGGTGAATAAAATCCAGGAACCGAGTCCTAGTAGAAGAAGGTATGGGTACGTCACCTGATTGTACCATGTAGTCTTAGTGAAAAGATACAATAGCATAGGATCGGTGACGGCCGCAAAATTAGTGAGGCTCGTGAGATAGATAGCATAGGTAGAGTATGGGAATAGATACCACACATTCCTATGCGTGAAAAGCGCACAAGTGTTCGATCTCCACGTTGTGCGGGCCCAACGAGTGCATTGTCCGAGGAACTTCCTGACAACAGGGCTGTCCACACCAACCGTTGTCTCAATACATGCCTCATCGCAGTACTGCACAGCGATTTTCCATCCTGATCGCACAACGAACCTGGTGATGAAATTGTCATCATCCGCACTCAGTGGGCCATATCTCCCAAGGAGAAACCTCTCGTTGAGGTAGTTCGGCAGGAAGTCTGGATGGCGAAGAATCTCTGTTCGGATCGCTGATGTCCGACCAGAAACAACAAAGACGCCGCCATCTATAGCGTTGGTAGCGCGAATCTCGAAGTTGTGCCGTTCAAGGTACAGAGCACCTAGCATATTCCAGTAACGCCTCCAAAGAGATCCTCCTCGTCGACGGACGCGCTTGTTCGTAGCAACTATCCCCACCTCTGGATCTTGAAAAGGGCGGAGAATTGCGTCTAGCAACTTAGGTCCCCAGAACACATGGTCATCTAAGAATACTGTGACCCTTGTTCTGACCATATTGATAGCTCGGCTAACCTGCTGTCGTTTGTTGGCCACGTCAGTACTGTCAATGACAAATTCAGTAGCTTGGTACTTTGCTATAAAGGGAAGGACAACCTTACGTGTGTCATTGAGCAACGTTTCTCCGGCCGTGATGATGATTAATTTCGCAGGCCCGTTCTGACAACAAGTATGTAAACATTCTTGAAAGTCATGCCCAAGTGGATCGATTGTCGGTAGAATAACGGTGACATCGGACGACGGATGGTAGTCGAAACTATCTTTCAGTGAGCATACTGGTTTATAGATCCAAAATCCGATCAGGTTGACGAAGAAGCGAATATATCGCCAGCATAAAAGCATGAGAAATGCGAACAAATATGTCTCACCACCTGACAACCACCAGAGGGTGCAAGCGGTCAATGCCGATAGCGTGGCGAGAATGATGACGTTGGAAGCCCGAGAGGCTATAGTAACTGTTGACAATGATTGGTGAAGCATCTTCACCAAGGTAAGTTGAGATCTGAAGTAAGATCAGTGAGGTCGAATAAGTGTGCGAGGGTTAAGGTTGTGATGATTTTACTCTAAGTATAATAATAGACTCGAAACTATTAAGAAACGATATTATATACTTACGTCTTAAAGTTTTAAAACAAAGTAATATTTTAATAACAAAGAGTTTATTATATTAAGTTTTCTTTGTTTAAATTTAATGTTAATTTAAAGAATAATAGATAAAGAATAAAGGTTTATCTTAAATATTTTAAAGAAGTTAAAAGACTTTATTTAATTCTTTATTTATAAAAGATATTAAGATAAAGAAAGAAGTCCCTTTTACTCTTTTTAAATTTATATAAAAGGTTGATATAAAGTTTTTTAATAATACCTTATAAAATACGTTATTTAATAAATTAATCTTTTAAAAAGCGCTTTAAGGAGATAGCGTAAAGCGATCCGGGTCTAGCCTAAGGGAGTCAAGACCCGATATGCCGTCTTGGCCGTCGAGAAGGCCCGAAAACTAATACCTTAAGGGCTGTAGTGATTTGATGCTACCAACCAAAGCACCTTCTTCTGATCAGCTGATAGAGGACGACACGCCGTGACAGGCAAGGCTTCGCGGAACCAATCCCGGATGACATGTATTGAAATGTTGTTGCACTACTTATCCAGTCGCTCTAATCCCCTCGCCTCTCAGGCTTGATAGTAACAGTGACTGGACCGGCGCACGATCTCGTCCCAACTTTACGAGATGCTTGACGACAATGAATAATAATACACGACTAGCCTCTACATATCGGGTCCGGTCTTTGAGTCTACTCGTAAGAATGCAGACATTTAAGAACCAGGGATTGAAAGACCTCATGTCGCCGTCTTCCTAAATCAAGAGATCGCAGTTTATGACAGGTGAATGTTGGCGTTGAGAGTGTTCATGCTAAACATATTTTTTTTCGCGTCAATGGTAATTAACGTATACCTCATGCACATCTAGAATTACCAACGACCCAGGCCTCATTTATCTCCTTGTCTATGCAGATTAGGATACATTAAGGCCGACCCAGGTCCCAGCTTTCCATCCTCGCTACTATATTTGCGTTTATTAAGATGCGTGGAAACTGGGTTATGTGACTTGGCCCAACCGCGGGGTGCTCTTGGCGTGTCCAGTCTCGTGAGTGATTCATGGTAACGATCCAATGACGCTGACCTGGTTAATATAGATCCCGCACGTCAACCTATTTGGCTAAATATACCAGCCCATGCCAAGCGCCCTACACAAAGAGCGGTGGGGCATGCCGGCCAGCTTACACTTTGCCCAACGTTCGGTTCTCTGGGGTGCAGGATGGGGACCCCGAAGACCTGGGGCCCTGTTTGTCTCGGGCCACTTATCCGAGGGTGGCTAGTTAGAACATGCCTCTGTAAACTTTTGAGAGTGTAAATGTTTATATAGCTGGTCACGTCAGCTCTATAACATCCTGACCTCCATTGCATCGTCAATTTTCGTAATCTCGACAGACCCCCAAGGCATTATCATAACTCTCGTCACTTCACGCCACGATGGTGAACGTTGGCACAGCTGCCGATCCTATTGTCACTCGCTTGGTGGAGGAGGATAAGGTGCCATGGTACAAGAAGCGCAACCTCAGGCTCATGTACCTTTGGCTCTTCATGTGCTGTATGGGAGTTGAGATGACATCAGGATTTGACTCACAGCTCATCAATACGTTGCAGTTTGCTGGGACTTTCCATGAGTGTACAGTGTTCCCATCCCTTGCTCTTTGTGAAGCAGCTTGTGTGAACGTTCACGCGCTAACTCCGCACTCGCTAGATCTGGGGAACGGGCGTAAGGACGCCAAAGGCAATTTCGCCATTGAACCGGGTCTTCTTGGATTTGTGAATTCGTGCTACCAACTCGGGTCCATCTTCGCGGTTCCTGTTGCGCCATGGTTCGCTCAGCGTTTCGGGCGACGATGGTCTATCATGCTCGGCTCCGGCATCATGGTCTGTGGTGCACTTCTGCAGGGATTTGCCCAACATGGTATGCAACACACATTTCAGTCTTGCCCATGTCATTCGTAAGGATCGACAGGCTGATCGCACTCGTACATCCAGTTGCCATGTACATCATAGCTCGCATGATCCTCGGTGTTGGCATCCTGTTTTGTATCATCTCAGGAGCTGCATTGATTGGAGAGCTCAGCCATCCAAAGGAACGCCCTGTTATGACATCGCTATTCAACTCGTCGTATTTCATCGGCCAGATCATAGCCGCCGCTATTGCGATAGGTACGGCGGACATCCAGAGCAACTGGGCATGGCGACTGCCTTCTCTCCTGCAGATCTGCCCTTCCTTGCTACAGATCTGCACCGTCTTGTGAGTATAATCATTCCGCAGTCAGGAACTACGACTTGAAACTCTATTCTCACCCATTCCAATTAGTCTGCTACCCGAATCACCCCGTTATCTTGTCTCGAAGGACAAGGACGACGAGGCCAGGGCAATACTGATCAAGTACCACGCAGAAGGCGACCGAGACTCGCTCCTCGTCCAAGCTGAAATCGCACAGATACGAGAGACAATCAAAACCGAGATGGAAGTCTCTAAGCAGTCATGGATGGAGCTCCTGTCGACCAAAGGCATGCGACGTCGCTTCCTCATCACAATTTTTATCGGGCTCTTTACCCAACTTTCAGGCAACACTCTGCTCAGCTACTACTCTGGAGTCCTGTTTCAAATGATGGGTTACACGGACAACTACGCTAAGACTCGCATCAATATTGCCAACGCGTGTTGGGGTCTACTGAATGCCACTGCCATTGCCTTTGTCGTCACACGGTTCAAGCGGCGCCACATGTACATGCTTTCCGCCCTCTGCATGATGCTTGTGTTCACTGCCATGACAGTCTCACTTGAACGCCTTCAATTTGCTCTAGACCATAAGCTGACCAACAAGGCCGCTGGCATATCAGCATTGTTCTGGTACTTTGCCTTCTCTCCGTGCTATAACATTGGAAACAATGCTCTCACCTACAGTAAGTCGACCCAATGATGCCAAAGCACTAACATGGTACGGAAGTCTAACCTCGACTTAGCTTATCTTGTCGAGCTATGGCCATATTCCCACCGCAGTCGTGGTATCGGTGTCCAGCAGATCTTTGGGAAACTCGCTGGCTTCTTCTCGACTAATGTTAACTCGGTTGCGCTCTCAGCCATCGGCTGGAAGTATCTCGCTATCTACTGCGGTTGGATCTTCTTCGAGTTCTGCATTGTCTACCTCCTCTACCCAGAGACCAGCGGCCGTACCTTGGAAGAGCTCGCTTTCTGTAAGAAGCGTTCCCATGCGCATGGTGCCTAACAATTTGCTAACTATCTGAATAGTGTTCGAGGATAGCACCCTTAACGAGAGGACGGTCGCTGCTGTCGAGAAGCAGATCCACTATGGCGACAGCAGTGACGGCGCCAAGGGGGACCATGGGCCAGAAACGCAGGAACACGAGATCAAGAGTGTTGTATAGGTAGTCTCAGAGCTCAGACCTGAAGTGCGGGGCTTGTGACGTACATAGACCCGTGTACCTAACTCGCTTCTTTAAACTCTTGATCTTCTACGCTGTGCTTCAGAGAGCAAGCCTCTTAGTCACTAAGTGAAGCGGCCCTCCTTGCGGTCGAGAAGCAGTCTCTCTATACAAGGCAACTTGCTCATTCATACTTGAACCTATTAGAGCCACGGCCGCCCGATATGATATCGCACTCTTTATCACTGTGGTACGCACTGCACATTCCTGGGAAACAGTTTGTGTGTGGAGACGCTTTTTTTTAGTGTGAGGCTACTGCAGGTCTAGACCTTTTGAAGTATAGAGAGATTTGACAGACGGATCTGATAAAAATTTTGCGGAAAATTTTTATCAGATGATCTTATCAGATCTTGGCGCTTCTGCAGACCATATAAGCAGGTGTCACTCCCGAGCTTTCTGCATTTCGGATCGTATGTTGTAACCTTGCCCGAGTCTAACTGCGTATACTACCATCATTCCGTCAGGGAATTCGTCCGAAAACTCTGCTCAGATCTACACCTATCGAAAATGGCGACCGCCGCCCATTTTGCGGCCACTAAGCCCGCTGAACCCCCAGCAGATGATTCGCGGCAGCTGAGCCGCCAATCAACCATTACGGTTGACGAGAAGTCGCCTGGTGTTATTCGAGTTGAGGCTCTCAGCTCAGTTATGACCCTCACTGATCGGATCTTTATCTTCTTCGGAGTTTTCCTGATAGCCTACGCCTATGGATTGGACGGAACACTACGGTACACTTACCAGCCCTACGCAACTGCCTCGTTCGACGACCACTCCTTATTGTCCTCCATCAACGTGCTGCGCGCCGTCATTGCCGCTGCTGCACAGCCCACCGCCGGCAAGATTGCTGATGTCTTTGGCCGCGTCGAGCTGATCTGCCTCTCGGTCTTCTTCTACATCATTGGTACCATAGTCGAGTCCGTCGCAAACGATATCCAAACCTTTGCTGGTGGCGCCGTCATCTACCAGGTTGGATATACCATGGTTATTTTCCTGGTCGAAGTTATCATTGCCGACATTACTTCAACTCGTGCGCGTCTGCTCTTCAGCTACATTCCTGCGCTACCCTTCATCATCAACACCTGGGTCAGTGGAGACATTGCAAATGCTGTGCTGGGAGTGACGACTTGGAGGTGGGGAATCGGTATGTGGTGCATCATCTACACCGTCTGTGCCCTTCCTCTCCTTGTCAGCTTGATGATCGTCGGACATCGCGCAAAGAAGATGGGCAAGCTTTCCAACTCCAAGTCCTCGTTCCAGACTCTGGGTGGAAAGGCCTTTCTTGTCGACCTTTTCTGGAGACTTGATGTTGTTGGCATTATCCTCATGATCGCCGTCTTCGCACTTATACTGGTGCCGCTCACAATCGCCGGCGGCTTCAAGAATCAGTGGCGGACAGCTCACGTCATCGCGCCGCTCGTCGTGGGTGTCCTGTGCATACCCGTATTCATTATTTGGGAGCTCAAGGCCCGCCATCCTCTCCTCCCTTTCTACCTGATGAAGGACCGTGCTGTCTGGGGTCCATTGGGAATGGCGATGCTCCTCAACTTTGCCTGGTACATGCAAGGCGACTACCTGTACACCATGCTGGTGGTTGCCTTCGACTTTAGTATCACCGCCGCCACCCGCGTCTCGTCCCTCTACTCTTTCGTTAGCGTCATCACCGGCTTTATCCTCGGCCTCGTCGTATTTAAAGTTAGACGGCTGAAGATGTTTATCATTGCCGGCACTATTCTCTTCATGGTCGCCTTCGGTCTATTGATCCGGTACCGTGGCTCTCCCTCCTCGTCTGGTCGATCTGGTGTCATTGGAGCCGAAGTTCTCCTTGGTATTGCTGGCGGCATGTTCCCCTACCCTGCCCAAGCATCTCTCCAGGTCGGACTCAAACACGAGCACCTCGCTGTTATGACAGGCATCTACCTGGCGACATATAATATCGGCTCCGCCTTCGGCAATGCCGTCTCTGGTGCTATCTGGACCCAGGTCTTGCCATACGCGCTCGAGGAACGCCTTGCTTCGATCAACTCGACCCTTGCCGTGTCAGCTTACGGGGACCCATTCACAGCCGCCTCTACCTACCCAATCGGCACTCCAGAGAGAACAGCTATCATTGATGCTTACCAGCATACCCAGCGTCTGCTCTGTATTGCTGGTATCTGTCTCTGCGTGCCTTTGATTGCGTTCGCCTTCGTGCTTCGTAACCCGAAGTTGAACGACCAGCAGAATCTTGTCGAGGGCCCTAAGGAAACCGAAGCTGTTAGAGAAGTTTAATACTTCAAGTTTATTTCAGAAATATTTTAACCTCTCGAGCGTTATTTAATATTAAAATTAATAAATATAATAATAAATAAAATTATAAAACCGAGAACTTATTTTTTAAAAACTATTTTATAACGAAACTTTTATTCTTATTAATAATCTTTTAGTTAATATCCGAAATTCTATAACATAATTATTATTGAATAATTTTATATCTTAAGCGTTACGGTAGAATAAGAGAAATATTTATAAGTCTGTTTTATTTTTATTAATTTTATTTAAAAATATTACGAAAATAGAAAAGCTTTACCTAATATATATTACCGCGATATATCTTAAGGCTAAGGTATATTAAGGTACGGCGGTACGCGATTAATCGGCGACTTAAGGTATATCCTTACCGGAACCTAAGGTATATCTTTACCTAAACCTAAGGTATATTTTTACCCGAAATTATTAAATACTTTTAAACTTAAGCTTTATTATAACGAATCAATACTTTTAAATACTAACCGATATTAGGGGTTTATTAACAATTAGTTAAGTACGTACGGTAGGTTATAATAAGATCGTATCTAACTAAAAAGTAGATTATTATTTCAAAAAAGGGTAAGTAATTAAATATAAAGAACTGTAAAAGGTTAGTACGTAATCTTATTCTAATACGTAAGGTTTAATAAGGATTATTATTAGTTGAAAAAGAAGAAAAGAAAAGAAATCCTTAGATATTAAGAATATTATAAAAACCTCTTTCTACCCGTAAAATAAAGTTAGTCCCTTAGTCGTTTTAACGTTAAAAACCTTTGTTTTCGACCTCTTTCTAACGTTTTTTAAAAGAGGTTTATAGCTATTTAATATAAGTTATTTATTCTTACGTCGTATAAGAAAATAATCCGACCCGTACCTCTAGTAATTAAAAGGTACCCTTCTTATAATCTTATAATAGTATACGTAAGGTTATTTATACTTTTAATATTTAGGAGTATTCCTTTACCTTTTTTATCTCTTTTCTTCTATTTTCCGTCGAGATATAAATATTATTAGGTAAAATATCGTTATTACCGAACTTTCGTAAGGTTAATTTAACGTCTTTTTCCGTATAACTAACGGGCCGATTTCTTTAAAACTAATCCGTACCTAAATAAACCTTTTTACTAAGACTTTCTTTAGCTCAAAACCTTTTTTATAACTAGATAATACGTTATTAAACCTAGATATTAAGAATACTATAGAGACCTCTTGTAACGATCCCAAGACGGGCTAAGGATCAGAAGGTGAGTTCTGTTACTTAGGGTAAGTAAGTTAAGGTATAACAAGCAGTCTTTACTCTGGTATCGTTAAGACAAGTGTCTTATTCAATAATAACCTCGATTGAATACTTAGATTGATTATTGGGTGATCAAGAACTATCTATAGCGGAGTCTAGAGAGACTCCTTCCTATATATTTGTAGAGACTGTAGTGATATGGTTGATAGGAAACTATCACCTATATCCTGATATGCTTGCTATAAAACTATTCCTTCTATTAGTTACGTGACCCGGGGTCCCTGGCCCATATAGTACGATACGCCCTGTATGTCTGTTCCTTATCGATTGGCGGGGTTCCTTTCGTAACCGTTGGTCTGTAATATTATCCCCCTCCTCTTTCTGGCCATTATCCCCAAGGCTTAGTGCTCCTTATAAGTAGTACCAACAGCCTATGTGAGTTGCGTCCGAAGGTTTCCCCTTCTTTATCGTTATCATGTCTAACCGTAGTATACAAAAGCAAACAAAATAGCCGAAAGCCTCGACCGTTCGTAAGAACAAACTCCTCCAAGTCTTCCTGGATTCCGACTATATCGAAATGCCTTCGTATTTAAATTGCGAGGAGAAGGGCCTTGTTACCTACGAGGTCTCCCCTTCTAATCCTGGTCGTTACGTTCGTTGTATCCGCGATATACTATCGTACTATGACGTGTAGGAATTCTCAGTTAGGAACCTAGAACGTGTTGGAAAGCAGTTCTACGAATACGAGCTCGCCCTCGAGAAGCTTGAAGAGGAACGAAAGATTATAGACGCGAAGATCGAGCGTCTTCGTAAACAAAAGAAAATGTGGTTTGAGAAAATGATACGTACTGTCCGTAGAGGTATAACGAGTATAGAAGAATTGGAGCGGGTCGAGAAGGAGGAAGCCGATCGCGAGGTAATAAGAGTTGCCGAGAACCGTCCGCCTTCCGCCACGTCCTTTTCCTTTGACGACGACTTTATTTCAGGCTAGGACGTAGTCTACGGCGACGTAGTATTATCCCCTTCGACTTTTAAGGCAATGATACTATTGTAGTACGGAACTCCTATAGTAATTGTTGATAGTTCGTAAAGTAAGCTTCCGGTTCCTATATATTTTCCGAGTCGTCGTAGTTTTTCTATTTGACGTAGTAGAAGTCTACGTTTCCTTCCTTTTTGTGCCTAAGGATCTTTCCTACTTCGTATTCCTATATTAGTTCAATTTCAATATCTGTTGCTAACTTCGCGTTTTTAGGTACTGGTTCGAGAAGCGAGATATGAAATACTAGGTGAATACGTATATTCGTTGGTAGCTGGAGTTCATAGTTCAAATCAGACAATTTTTTCTTGATCTTAAATAGTCCGATTTTCTTCTAGTCCAGTTTGTCGTTTGGTCGTTTTATCTTGATGTTTCGTCGTACGAGGTAGACTTTGTCTCTTTCCCGTAAGGTTGGTCCCTTTAACCTTTTCTAGTTTGCGTATCGTACTATTCGTAGGTTGAGTAGTTTTATATGTCCGCGAAGCCTTTTATAGAGTAGCTTTATTTGTTCCGCGGTATGTTTTGCTTGTGGTAGCTCTAGATCCAACGGTGTTGGTCCTTCTCCCAATGTTTCCCTCATGGTAGGCTTATAACCGTAGTTGATAAAGAACGGTGAGTACCCGTTTAGCGTTTCGCTTGGTATACTATTGTAGGCCTATTGTGCTATTGGTAGCCACCTGACCTAATCATCTTGTTTTTCGTTAACATATATCTTCAGATATTGTTCAAGGGTCTAGTTTGTTCGTTCTATTTGCCTATCCGTCTGTAGGTAGAACGACGTTGACAATTTGTATTTGATTCCAATTTGTCGTATTAGCGTTGTCTAGAACTTCGAGGTAAATAGTTTGTTTTTGTCGGTAACAAGCTGTTTAGGTAGTCTATGTTAGCTTACTATTACCTTTAAAAAGGCGTAGGCTATGTTTTCCGCTATACTTGCTTCCTTATACGGTATAAAGTATACGTATTTGGAGAGTTTGTCTACAACTACCTATATACTATCGTAAGCGATCCCAGTTATAGGTTCCTTCGATACTGGTAGTTTGACGATAAAGTCTATCGTGACCATTTCCCATGGTTTCTCCGGTGGTTATATAGGTTATAACAGCCCGTATAGCTTGTGTCTGTTTGACTTGGCTTTATTATACCCGTCGTATTCGCCGACTACCTATTTGATTACTTTATCTAGTCTTGGAAAGTCGTAGGTCCGCCGTACGCGTTCCTTAGTCTTATAGACTCCTTGGTATCTATATAATAGATGTTCGTGGAATTCTTTTACTAGTTCCTTCCGTAGTTCGTCAGGTACGTATACCTTGTTTCGGAACTAGGGTAAACCGTAATATGATAGAAGTATAAAGGTAACGTCTTCCTTAGCCTCCTTCTTCCGGCATTGCTTGATCTTTTCCGCCTACTGTTCCTCGGGTTCTACGTTCCATATTATTCCGATCTGTATATCGAGTTCAAGGTTCCCTTGTTGATTGGTCCTAAGGAAGTTCGCCGAACGTATTTCTCTTTCCGGTTTTAGATCCTCTCGTCGACTAAGAGCGTCCGCTCTACTATTTTCACTCCCTTTCCTATATATAATTTCGAAGTCGAAATCGGTAAGGAACTTATACTATCTGATTTGTCGTTTGTTAAGTTCTTTCGTAGAAGTAAACGTGGTAAGATTCTTATAATCTATCAAGACTTTTACCTTGTATCTTGCCCCTATAAGATAATGTTTCTATTCTTTGAACGCTTTAATAATGGCTATCAGCTCCTTATCTGGTATGCTATAATTGAGTTCTGGTCTATTTAGCTTCTTCGAGAAGAATGCTATAGGGTACAATCTTCCTTGTTTATCCCTTTGTCCTAACTAGCCTCCGAGTACGAACTCCGACGTGTCGGTTTCTACTTCGTAGGGTTTCTCGGGATCCGTAGTGACTAGTATTAGCTGGCTTAAGATCTTCCTCTTGAGTTCTTAGAACGCCTCTTCCTCCCTCGAGGTCTATTCGAACCTTAAGTCTTTCTTGGTAAGGTTGGTGAGGGGTATTGCGATCTTGTTATAGTCCTTAATAAACTTCCGATAGAAGTTGGTGATCCCTAGAAAGGTTCGTATTCCCGTAACCGTTTCTGGTACGGGCTATTCCTTGATAGCCTTCAGCTTGTCTAGGTCTATCTCGAACTAACCTAGTAATATGACGTAACCGAGAAATTTCACTTTTTGCTGGTGAAATTCGCACTTCTCGGGTTCGACCAATAAATTCGCGTCTTGCAATGCCTGTAAGACGAGGTGGACGTGTTTCTTGTGTTGCTCGAGGTCTTCCGAGTAGATTAAGATATTATCGAGGTACGCGACGACGAAGTCGTCCAACTACCTTCGAAGTACGTAGTTGATCATCCTCTGGAAAGAAGCCGGTGCGTTGGCGAGCCCGAAGGGCATAACACAGTATTCGTATTGTCCCAGCCTGGATCGCCATGCCGTCTTCCACTCATCTCCTTCCTTGACTCGTATCAGGTTGTATGCTCCCTTGAGGTCCAGGGTGGTGAACCATCGGGCCTTATACAATCGATCTCTTAGTTCGGATATAAGAGGTAGTAGTCCTCGATCTTTGATAGTAATGTTGTTAAGCTATCGATAGTCTATAACGAGACGTAACTTCCCGTTTTTCTTAGGTACGAATAGGATGGGGTATCCTGCTGGTGATTGTGATGGTCGAATGTAGCCTTTCTTTAGATTTTCATCAACATATTCTCTTAACGCTTGCAATTGTAGGTCGTTGAGAGGGTAAATCTTGTGAAATCCGGGTTCCTTACCTGGCTGGAGATTGATCTCGTGATCCTAACGATTGTATTTAGGTAGTCCTATCTCAAGTTCGGGTTTGAACAGTTTGTTATATCGATAGTATTCCTTCGGAATCGCTCGCGTCGATATAAACTGAGTCTTTATAATCGTTTCGTAGATTATTAGAGCTCTTCTAAAGTTGCGTGTGGGCTTTTCCTCGCAAGGTCCGCTCTCCACAGAGGCTAACTCTCTTCTTGGCGTATCCTATTGAAATTGGCCTGTTCTCCAATTAACTCGGGGATTACTCGTTCGTAGCTAAGGTATCCTTAGTATTATACCGTACGATAAGATCTCCGTAATATCGAACGTTATCTCTTAATCATGACCTTGGATGGTGATTTGAAAGGGCGTAGTTTTTATGTCTACTAGTCCTTGTCCATAATCGATAAGGCTTCTATTAATAGTTCTGAGTCGGTAGGGCTCGTCCCTTTTCTTCCAGGGCAATCGTAACGTGTTGACGAGATTTGGCGAGATGTAGTTTCCTTGTGCTCCGCTGTCTATCATTGCCTGGGTATAACTTCCTTGTATGTTGATCGTGACTCGTAGGTGCTCAACTCCTACGGTCGCACACAGGGATCTTTCTGTGTCACGTCGATGTGGTCCCTTCACAATCGACGTTTGTCGTTTTTTGATCGTTTCTCTGATCTTCGGAACGAAATACCGTAGTATTTAGGTTTGTCTTTGGCCCTTGAAGAAGGTTCTGACGGTTCCCCGTTCTCCTCCTCTTCTGTTTCCGGCTCGGGGCCTAGTAGTCTGTCCAAGCGTTTGTCTATTTGGTCCGTTTCTTATACCAACTTTTCGACCTTCCTTTGTACTTGTAATTCATGGTCCCGGCAACTTGCCAAGTACGTATCGACTTACGCGTTAATACGGTATTATCGTACCTAGAACTCCTCGGTCGATTCTCTTCCCGTCGTAACCTACGTTACGATTTCTAATACCGAACGTCCTAGTCGTCCCGTTTGTCTTGCCGAGTTCTCGGGTAGGTAAGTGGCTTGTATTTGGTTCCTGCCCTCGACTTTTCGTCTAGGTTCGGTTACTATTAGGAACTCCTACCCTGTTGGGTCGAGTTGTGATTGTGTAGTTCCGGGTGGCGTTAGTAATAGGTATTGTCCGTTCCTATGTATTTCCTCGTATCTTTCGATATCTCTCGGTCTGTAAGGGTAAGGTATCGGTCTGGTTGTTGGTATTCGTGCTGGCATCCATTTGTGATCCAGTTTTTCCCACATGTGCCAAGCACAACGGTGAAAGACGCACGAATTCCACGAAATCTGGTTATGGTAGACCGAGTCAATGTACACCGACTCGTGATCTCCATGTAAGGGTGTTTGTTCTTCCTCGATTTCGTCCCACTCCCGATCCAACAGACTGACCAGATACGTTGCATCTGTGATGTCGTACCCTGGTACTACTACCAGGTCGACTTCTTCTCCCGGTAGTCTAAGAAGTACCTTATGTTGTTGTTCTTTGCGTATTATTGCGATAGCGCGGGATTCTCCATCCCTTATTATCGCCTGAGCCTTGTTTTCGGGGACTGGTTTCCAGGTTTTCTTGGGTTGTCGATATTTGTTGGCGAAGTATCCTTGCTTGCTATAGTTAAAGTACTTCTTGTTTTTCTTGGAGTTGTCCTTCCGGGTGGCGTCTAGTTCCATTGGTCTAGAATAACTATTATAGGCGGTAGACCTTTTCTAGCTGGTATTCGCGGTATTGTTATTATTGGACCGTCCTTACGTAACTCCTCCTCGTTTCTTTTCCAACTGTCGTTTATACAATCGATTGTCGATTAGGATAGCTTGTATAACGTACTTATAGAGAGTCTTGGGCCTATCGGTCTTGCTAAGTTCGTCCTTGACGTTGTTACGAAGTCCTCCGTAGAACTGAATTATAAGAGCCGTTTCCCCTAAGTCGAGTTTCGTAGAGAGGCGTTTGAACTCGGCTATATAGGTTCCCGCCGATCCCTTCTGCCTTAGGTTTATCAGCTGTCGTTCGGCCGCTCGCGTCTCATCAGGACTGCCGAACGTCTCGCGGAGTTTCTCCCAGAATTTGTCGAGATTGTTGAATAGTACTTTGGTTTCGGGTTTGCGATCGTTAGTAGTATTGTCTATCCAATCGCGTAACGTTAGTTCGTACCATTCCGTAGCTCTTCCCCTTAGCATTCCTACTACGTATACTACCTTTTCGTACTCGTAAGCGAAAACCGCCTTATTGATTGAGAGGTACGTATTAATCTGGGTGATAAAGGCTTGTAACCTTTCGCGGTTCCCGTCGTAGGGTTCCGGCCGCGGGGCCTTGATCTTGGCCGTTCGTTCCGTAGTCTTGGGGTCGTTCTTAGGTTCCGCCGATCTGGATTTCAGTTCTTCATGTTCGTTCTTCAACTTCTCCAATTTAGCTCCGAGCTTAGTAACTTATTAAGCAAGCTCTTCTTTGGATATAATTGCAACGGTTCCTTTGGTCGATATGATTGTTAGCTGCTTGGTATAGGGTTAACCTACCGAATAGGAATGATCAAAATGTAACGATCCCAAGACGGGCTAAGGATTAGAAGGTGAGTTCTGTTACTTAGGGTAAATAAGTTAAGGTATAACAAGTAGTCTTTACTCTAGTATCGTTAAGACAAGTGTCTTATTTAATGATAACCTCGATTGAATACTTAGATTGATTATTGGGTGATCAAGAACTATTTGTAACGGAATCTAGAGAGACTCCTTCCTATATACTTGTAGAGACTGTGGTGATATGGTTGATAGGAAACTATTACCTATATCCTGATATGCCTGCTATGAAACTATTCCTTCTATCAGTCACGTAACCCGGGGTCCCTGGCCCATGTAGTGCGATACGCCCTACATGTCTGTTCCTTATCGATTGGCGGGGTTCCCTTCGTAACCGTTGGTCTGTAACACCTCTCTCTACCCGTAAAATGAAGTTAGTCCCCTAGTCGTTTTAACGTTAAAAACCCTTGTTTTCGACCTCTCTCTAACGTCTTTTGAAAAAGGTTTATAACTATTTAACGTAAATTATTCATTCTTACGTCGTATAAGAGAACAATCCGACCCGTATTTCTAGCTACTAAAAGGTACCCTTCCTATAGTTTTATAATAGTATACGTAAGGTTATTTGTACTTTTAATCTTTAGGAGTATTCCTTTACCTTTTTTATCTATTTTCCTCCATTTTCCGTCGAGATATAGGTATTATCAGGTAAAGTATCGTTATTACCGAACTTTCGTAAGGTTTATTTAATATCCTTTTCCGTATAACTAATAGGCCGATTTCTCCAAAACTAGTCCGTACCTAGGCAAACCTCTCTACCAATCCCTAGCAGACCTCTCTCTCTATAGTCTATATTCGACCAGACCTCTCTCCTAATCTGTACCCTCTTTTTACCAAGACCTCTCTTATCCAAGACCTCCCTAGGTATTATTCGCGGCCGTTTCTGCCATAAACGGCCATACAAAGCGGAAAAGGTGGCCCGAGCTTTGCTACAGAAACGGTTGTCGTAAGGCCCGCTAATTGATTGGTCTAAAACTTAGGGTTTACATGGAGCCAAGCTTAGGGTTTGGGTTAGCTTCCCCGGCGTAACCCGCCTATTTGCGTTCGTAAGTATTATAATAAGGTAAAGCGTTAGTACTCATGAGTACCAAGACCACAGCTTAATTTGTGCTCTTAGGCACTTGACTACTTGGCGGCACGTAAAGCTTATACGTAGTAAGCTTAGTAACGGGTAATTGAGGTTGTCGCGGTCGGACTAGAGCTAGGAATAGGGGCTAACAAGGGTAACCAAATAAACGCAATCACGGCGACAGTTAAGCGCGTCAACCCGTATAAGACGGTCGCACTTAGGTATATACTGAAGAATATATACGATAGAAAAGCAAGGTATGCTTTAATCACCGAACTAACTATACGTTCAGATATAATAGAACAATACGTGGAAATAGAGGAGGCGTACTAGATACTTATATGTCGACTATATATAGCTATAGTCCGCCCGGGCCGTAGTATCGAACCGCATTTCAGACGAGAGCATCAGCTCAAAGGACAGATCTTATACGATATCCGGGACTATTATAATAGCGTACAGCTAAGCGATCCGAAGACCGCAAAGCTACCGGCCGACGGTACCGTAACGATCCAGCCGCTTAAGGTAATACATGGGTTTAGCTATATAGCGTACCGGTATTTGACCAGGATATACGACAATATCATACGGTACTAGAGGACGGCAAGATACGGTATAGCCGAAACAAGATGGACACAAGTACGGCTACAGACTTGGCTGCACGGTAACTACGTACGGTACTAGATCGTCAAGTACGGGGCCGAGAAGCAGGACGAAGAGTACGTAACGAACGACAGCACGGCGGAAAAGATGATCGCCGAGTCCGTAGCAGAACTAGAGGCGGAAGACAAGGCACGGCTACGACAGGGCGACGTCGAGGAGGACTTAGACCGCGACTCGGCTTGGGTAAAGAGGCTAGGCTAGGTACGGCATTTCGGCAGTAGGGATAAGCTCGAGGTATACAAGGCCGCCGAGTAGGTTAGGGCAAAAGGGGCGAAGGACCGGTGGCAACAGGCCGAAGACGAAGACACGTTCCGCGAACGGATACGCTTGATACGGCTGGCGGAGAGCTTCGACCGAGAGGTAGAACGATACTGCTGGAGGCTGGACAGCGTACCGATCGAGTCGCTATAATGGTTGGCGGGCATATCGTCGATAGCCGTGGCCGGCGTGCCGTTCGGGCGGAAAGGCAAAGAGGCGTCGATGGGCAAGTACAAGTCGGTCGGCCAACGCTATTTGGGCTTTTGCTTGCGGGCATACCAGGTAGGGCGCGAGTAGGCGTATGACCAACTGGCCGTTTACTTTACGGACGAACAGTAGAGCTTGCTAGGAGACGTGGTATACGAGCTAGACGCGCTAGGCGAGCTAGAGAACTGTAGCCAGGACAACGGGTATTCTAACGACAAAGGAGACGAAGAGCAGGACGAGGGAAGCGAAAATGACGACGTAAGAGATAACGTAGGGGACGACATAGGGGATAGCGTAGGCGACAACGCGACGAGACCGACCGACAAGCTCGACCGGGCGGTATTTTTACTCATGGTAGTTTCTATCAAGTAGAAGGTCGGCGGCAGAACGTACGTAAGCCCGCTACTATGCTTTTGCGTAGTAATGGGCATTACGGCGCGGCCGTTAGGCTTCACCGAGCCGCATTTGTATATAGGGTTGCTCGCTAGCGTACTATGGTAGTCGCGGCTATTCTTTTTGGAGGCCGGCTTCGAAGGACAACCGAAGGAACTGGACGAGGTAGACGTGGAAACGGTGCTCGCGTTCCAGGCGGAGCTCGTAAGGTAGATAGTCGTCGGTACGCATACAATCACGAGTACGGTCATCGGCTAGATGGCGTACGGCAAGGGCTAGAGGCGGCTGATAGGCGGACAGCCGACTATACGTTAGTCAGAGGACGGGCAGACGTTGTTCCACAACGGAGAAGGTATCGCGATCGAGGACTTTACGCGGACGGTACGCGAGCTCGTAACGAGCGGCGAGGCGCTATTCGATAGTATGATAGCGGGCTCGTAGACAAAAGCCGGCGAGGGGCTCGACATAAAGCGGATCGCCGACAACACGGTCAGGGTCGGTACCGGGCAATCGTTCGCGACCGACCCGTAGAATAAGTAGCTAGACGCAGGACCCGGTAAGGTAATACGGCTAGTAGGCCCGTCGGTATAGGATATAGTACGGAACCGGTAGAAGCTTCAAGGGGCCAGACGCTGGCTCAGTCGGCTCTGTATTTTCAAGGAGACGCTAATAATACTCACGTATATATAGGGCGGGCAGCCGGGACGCGGGCCGGAACTGATAACGCTACGTCACAGCGACTCGTAGTAGCTAATCCTAGATATTAGGAATGCCACAGAGACCTCTCTCTGCCCGCAAAATGAAGTCAGTCCCCTGGTCGTTTTAGCGTCAAAAACCCCTGTTTTCGACCTCTCTCTAGCGTCTTTTGAGAGAGGTCT
>MU271166.1:0-12925 GCA_021432605.1 Coniochaeta sp. PMI_546 | reverse complement strand
TCTCTCTGCCCGCAAAATGAAGTCAGTCCCCTGGTCGTTTTAGCGTCAAAAACCCCTGTTTTCGACCTCTCTCTAGCGTCTTTTGAGAGAGGTCTATAGCCATTCAACGCAAGTTATTCACTCCCACGTCGCATAAGAGAACAATCCGACCCGTACCTCTAGCTACTAAAAGGCACCCTTCCTATAGTGTTATAATAATATACGTAAGGTTATTTGTGCTTTTGATCTTCAGGAGTATTCTTTTGCCTTTTTTATCTGTTTTCCTCCATTTTCCGTCGAGATATAGGTATTGTCAGGTAAAGTATCGTTGTCACCGAACTTTCGTAGGGTTTATTTAGCGTCCTTTTCCGTATAACTAGTAGGCCGATTTCTCCAAAACTAGTCCGTATCTAGGCAGACTTCTCTACCAAGACCTTCTCTGGCCCGAGACCTCTCTTACAACTGGACAGTGCGCTACCAGACCTCTTTCCTAGTCTGTACCCTCTTTTCCCCAAGACCTCTCTTATCCAAGACCTCCCTGGCAGACCTCTCTCTCCATAGTCTATACTCGACCAGACCTCTCTCCTGGTCTGTGCCCTCTCTTTACCAAGACCTCTCTCATCCAAGACCTCCCTGGTAGACCTCTCTCTCCTGGTCTGTGTCCGACCAGACCTCTCAACCGAGACCTCTCTGGTAGACCTCTCTCGCCAGCTCCAAGACCTCTCTCTATGGTCTATGCTCGACCAGACCTCTCTCCTGCCCAAGACCTCTCTTATCCAAGACCTCGCTGGCAGACCTCTCCCCCGGTCTGTGCTCGACCAGACCTTTCAACCGAGACCTCCCTGGCAGACCTCTCTCGCCAGCTCTAAGACCTCTCTCCTAGTCCGTACTTTACCAGATCTCTCTCCTCTAAAGCCTCTGCCATATACGACCTCCCTAGCAGATCTCTTTATATAGTACTGTTCCCCGACCTCTGGCCCGACAACTCAAACCTAAATGGGTTGTGTATTAGCTGTTCCTCGTTCTCCCCTTTCCGCTAGCCTGTTTGGAGACGTGTATCCTGTCTCTGGCTTGGGTTTTCGCCGTTAAAGAGTCCGTACCTGAGCTTTCGTCTTTCCCTCTCCTTTCGTCCAAGAACACTTTGCCCAAAGCTTATCAGTCACATCTCTTCTTTATAACTATTTTCTGCCTTTGGTTAGAGGTTCGTCTTTAAGGTTATCTATATTACGTACAAATTCATTTTCTGCCTTCTGAAAGATATTGTTAAAGTAAGTATTTACTCGTAAGAATATTCCTCCTCGTCTATAATAAAACAGTTATCTCCATTTCTATTCTTTTTCGTTAGTATTAGTATATCCTCACGCTACGTATCTATTTGTCTTGATTCAGCGCGTTTGTTAATTATTAGTGTTGTCAATCTTATCGTAAACACGTTATCGTAGCGCCCTATCTACCTAAGCGCGTCGTCCCCGTAGCAACCCCGCCTCATCCGTAATTGCCCCTACAACGTTATAACCCTAGCGTTACGGTAATTGCCGAATCCGTCTCCGCCCCTTGGCCCTAACTACGCCGGTTGCCAGTTGAACGCCCTAGCTGCCGAATACCCTTGCTAAGATATTGTTCAACATTTTGGATATCTAGTTACCTATGACAAAGAAGAGTATGAAGGATAACTATAGTCCTACCGACGAGTATACACGGTCAACTGAGAACTACGCTTAGTAGGAAGTTGTTATATCGGAACATACCAGACACACTTTATCAATACCTTGAAGGGGTATAATATCTATTCGATAGCGGTAGGCCGCGTAACCAATATCAAAATAGCCAAATTACAGCTATAAGCCAGTCTGGTCTTCTCAAAGCGACTGGCGAACCTTACGAATGATCTCTTCCGCGTTAGCGAGGCGCGAACGTGCCTCAGCCATACGCAAATCCTCGCCCCCATCCAAATCACGTAAGACCCATTCCGTATTACGCGTAGCAACATTGTCGGCCTCCTTCAGGAAGATACGAACGCGGTCCCGAAACATCTTCATATTCTAAGAAGGAGGCAGTTAGCGTAAAGACCATCTACAAAAGAGTATCTAGAAGAAACTGACGCGTTCGCGAGGTTCATGTCTATCGTCTATAGCTTCCAAGAACTCGCCAACAGCGCGGGCCGCAAGCTCAGGTATAGGTTGACAAGTGCCGTTAGGGGCGTAATAGAAATAGCGGCAGGCATTAGAGTTGGCGACATCGTAACAAACGCTATCGGACAAACTAGCCAGGGCGGAACGTACATACGCAATATAAGATTCGTCGCGCAGATTGCCCTTCTTCGGACTGGTTTACGTCAGTAATCGAAAGAGTCCCTAGGGCCAAATAATAAACTTACGTCTTCTTGCCCGTAGTAGGGGTAGGACGAGCGTTCTTTATAACGTTGCTAGGAAGCTCGATACGGACGATAATACAGTCTTCTACGGAGGAGCGAGAAGGTTCGGAAGAGTGGTCAAGCTTGGAAGGAGTACGCGGAACGTAGGCGTTATCGGACTCGCCGTCAGAAAACCCGCCAGACTTATTACCAACGGTAGAGGCGGTGTCAGACTCGTTGCTAACGTTAGAGGCGGTATCGGGCTCGTTTACTAGGGAAATATAGGCAACAGCGGGACCTAGAAGAGTCTTTTCGTCGGCGGCAAGATCAGCGATTTTGTCAACCTCGTTACCAACGGCAAAGGCGGCGTTAGATTCGGTACCAACGGCAGTAGCGGTATCGTACTCGTTGAAAACGGGAAAGGCGGTGTCGGGCTCGTCCTCTAGGGAATTGTTAGCAACAGAGGAACTAGGAAGACTCTCTTCGCCGGCGGCAAGAGTATCGCCGGGCTCGGGAAGCAGTCCCAAAGCATCACTAGCGGTTTTAGCAAGGCGCGGTCGTTTCGTAGAAGGCTTAGTAAGATCGTCGAGAACGTAAGACATCTAGAAAAGCGCGATATTTGATGAGTTCAATTGAAGGAATGATAAAAGAAGATAGCGGTAGGGCAAGGTAGGATCAAGGCGTACGAGGTTTCGAAGGCAACCGAGATTGTTTATAGGATGAAGAAAAAGAGGTACGAAGGCAATCGAGATTACTTGTTGGAAGAAGAAGAAGAGGTACGAAACGAGTACGAAATTCGTCTGTTGTCGAATACCCGCCCGAAACGAGAATCTGATCAACTACTACGAGCAATAAACCGCGCCTCCTACTACCACTCATCTACTTAACGATCGTTTACGCTATTTGAGCCTATTAAAGAGGTACGGAAGAACAAGAAGGAGCCCGAAAGCTATTTATTGACGATAGTTGAAGCCTACGGAAGATGGTTCAATAGGAAGACGTAGTAGTGGAAGTAGTTGAGTTTGGGGAGTTCGAAGATTCGGAGCTAAAATACGGACCGAAGTGGAGACAATATTCCGGGAAAATATAAGGCCAACGCCGGCTTGGTACGGACCCGAATTAAGGAACCGAGATGATATTTAGACGCTCGGGAAAAGGCAAACAACGGATTTTAGCTTTACAGATGAAATTGTTAGGCTTCCAACTTAGAGGCGCAAAACGCGTATATGATATATTCGGTGAGGATCTTCCGAAACCGAAGACGATCCAGCTAACTAGCTATCTAGGTAGGGAAAGGATGGCGTGGCTAACTAGGAGATCCGTAGGGCACGGGCCTATATCTCCAACACCCTTCCTCAAGCCAGCCACTCTTACCTAATCAGGCAAAAGTAAGGCCATCACTATTCTCCTGAGTATTACTCTTACTAAAAGGGGAAAAAATAAGGCCATCACCAGTCTCAGAGTAAATAAATACAGTCTAAGTAAATAGATACCTTCCCGTCATCCCCTCATTCTCGAAGTCCTCTATTTACTCCGTAATTGGGCGTGGAACAGGTACCAAATTAAGTAGCTTGACAAACCTAGCGTACTTCTTACGGCCTAGAGCCTTGGTTAAGCCATCTGCTACCATCTCGTCGCCCGGAAGGTGTTCCATACGGATTTGCTTATTGGCGACTTGGTCGATAATCTATTTGTAACGAATATCAATAGATCTAGTACTGGCGCTGTTTAACGGATTTAGGACCGTTATCAAGGTATTTGCTGAGTCCGTTAGTAGTAAGGCGGACGTAGGCTAAGGAGCTCCAAATTCTCCTAGCGTCTTGTTAGTCTAGTTGAGGCTAATACCTGCCGGCGTGAGGTTGATGAATTCGGCTTCCGTAGATGAAGTCGTTATTACCGTTTGCTTCTTTGACTTCCAGAAGACCGGGCCTCCAGCCAGGATCACCATATGGCGTCCGGTTGAGTACCGGGTCAACGGATAGTCTACAAACGCCGTATACGCGTAGGCAATCAGCTTCAAGTCCTTCAGGCTGTAGTCTTTGCCTCCGTAAACGCCGTAGAGGTTAATGGTCTTCTTAAGGTAACGAAAAACGTATGCTAATAGGTGGTAGTATTGCTTGGAAGGGACTACGTTCGCCTCGCAAAGTTTGCTTATTGTAAAGCTCAAATCCGCTCGAGTTCCGATAGCGAGATAGTTAAGTTTCCCTGTTTTCTTGATATAATCCTTCTAGGTCTCCAGGTCAACCCGGTCTTCCTCAGAGATGGTTTTCGGAAGTAGTAGACCCTAGGGCCACGGAGTTGCCATTCTATTGGGCTGATCATAGCCGAATTCCTCAAGTATCCGTTTGTAGTATCGTTTTTGCGAGAGATAGATACGTTTGGTGGTTTTGTCGTGATATATCTCGTAACCAAAGAACGACTTGGCCTCGCCGAGGTCTTTCAACTGAAAGAAGGTTTGTAATTGGTCCCTGGTCTTTTGGGCAATCTCTGGTGTAGCTGCGGAAACCATTAAGTCGTTAACGTATAGAACAACGTAGGCGTCGATCTTGTTGTTATAAAATAGGCAAAGGTCCGAGTTAAACGGTTCAAAGCCCAGCTTCTTTATCACTGGAACTATCGTGAGAAACTAGTAGAGAGGGGCCTCCTTGAATCCGTAGAGTGCTCGGCGCAGGAGACAGACTTTCGTTCCCTTTGAAAGTCTATATAGTTGTTCTACGTAAACCTTAACGCCCTTAGGCATATTGGCATTTAGGAAAGCTATATTAAAGTCGTAGGCGTAAAGACGGAAATCTCGAACAGCCGTGATCACTAGGCAAAGCCTCAACGTGGTTGCGCTAGCGACTACGGCGTAGGCGTTTCCCCAGCTATCATCATCTACAAAATTGGCGCAGACTACCTAGCGCGCGCGTTTAATAACGTCGCCGTCGATAGTAAACTTACGGTCGTACACCTACTTTCCTAGCAAGACCTTAGCACCTTTGGGCCGGTCCACCAGATCCCAGGTGTGTAGATATATGAGTTATTATATCTGGCGTTCTATCGTAGGGAGCCAGTTCGTATAGTAATCTAGGCGCTTCCGAGCTTGCCCAAAGTTCTTTGGAATGCTCTAGTCTATCCTAGCTATCGTTAGGGCTTGGAAAAGTGTGACGTAGGCTTCTCGGGGAGGCTCCTCGCCGTCGTCGTCCTTCTGGGGTTCTTGTAGTCCATCTAGACGGTATAGAGTAAGTAGTGGTTGCCTATCTTTGTTATACGTCGCGCCGGCGAGGTTCTTATAGAATCCTAGAGTCTTGGTCTTGCCTCGAGTACGCCGCTTAAGGACTTGGTCGTTCTAGGCAGACGCGGCCGCGGCGGAAACTGGCGTAATTGGGAGCTTAGACTGGAGCTCGTCGTCCTGTTCAGATCTCGCTTTAGAAACCGTTTTATCATCATCGTGATAATATCCATCAGATTCCTCCTCTTCCCAGATATTATCCTCGCTTCCAACGGTCTCTTCCACAGTCTCGGTATCTCCAGAGTGTTCTCGGTTGGTCGGGGCGGTTTATTCGAGTTCGGGGGTAGGTTCCGGCGAGGGTAGGGGACGATCGGTTCGTAAGAAGGTTTCAATCGCCGTGATCGCCTCAGACGGCTTGTTTTGGACAGACTGATTCTTGTTCTCGTTCTCTTGATAGATCTCATCGATTTTATCAGAATCGTACCTCGAGCCTAGTAAATATTTATTAGTAAGGCTAGGATTATCAAAAACAACTTCAACTTGAGGCTTAGGAGTAGAGGAATTAGGCACTAGGGAGATATTTTCGCGAAACTTCACAATTCTAGCCCGGCGAATCTTATCGGTATCTGGGAAATAAACCCAATAGATCCTACCGTGGTCGTCGTCGTATCCTACAAGATAACCTTTCCTCGCCCTTGTAACGAACTTGTCGTACTAACGATAGTATTCTTTCTTGATATAGGCGTACGCCGTTTATCCGTAGATTCGAAGATACTTGATATAAGGCTTCCTATCCTTCAAAGGCAGTTCCAACCCGGTGGCCCACCTCTCCTACGGAGAACGCCACTTTCCAGCCGGATCGGTTCTCGAGGGCAGCAGATTTAGAATCGAAGCAGCCGTTTCCTCCGCAAAGGGCCAGAAGATTGTTAGAAGTCTTAAAGCAATCAGGGACGTTCTGGCGTATATGGCGATACTTCTTCCGGCACGTTCGTTATGGCCGTTATACTACGGGGTATGAGGCGTGGGTACGATGAGGTTGATTCCTTCAGATTTCATCCATTTACGGATTGTTAACTTGTTGAATAGCTTCGTTCCTTGACCAAACTTAGGGCCTCTATCGACGCCGACGTTCTGAGCGGTAATCCCTATCTAGGTCTTTATCTGCCTTACGAACTCCTTCAGTTTCTCCTAGGCCTCGCCCTTCGTTTTGTAGAACTTCAACCAGTAGAATCCACGGGCAACGTCGAGGAAATAGGTGGTAAACTGGAAACCGAGGTGGCCTACTTCGTACTAAATCACATCAACGCGAACCATCGCTAAAGGCTCGGTAAACCGCCTCTATTGTTTCCTTCGGGATGTCGTCTATGGCCTTGGCAATAAGGCAAGCGTTATAGTAATAAGAATCCATCTCTTTCGATAAGAATGTGATACCGGTATCGCGGCAAGCCTTTATAACGGCTTTCTTGTTGGCGTAGCCTAGTCGTTAATATATCACGTCGTACGAAACTGAAGCTATCGCGACCTAAGGAGTAGGTAGTTTCTTCCGGGGAAGCTGAACGTTTCGGAGAACAGCGATATTAATAACCTAGTCTAGTTAGGCAAGTTCTTTACGGGAGTCTTTTATTACGAGAAGATCGCGAATTCTATCGACAATAGCGCCGTCAGACCTGAGCTTTCCAGATGAGATTAGATTATAGGGCGCGTTTGGTGAGTAAACTGCTCCTACTTCGAAATCAACTGTTTCTCTAGCTGAAGTGCGTATAGTAAAGCGAGCGGTGCCTTCGTAGCTGATTACGACGTCGCCTTTGTTGGCTAACGCGTAGAAATCGGGTTTCTCAAGTACTTTTAACGAATCGAACTACTTCTTATCGTTAAACGTGTACGAGGGAGGTTTTAGAATCGAGAATAAGGGTATCTCTACCGATCTGGTACGGCGAAGAGGCCTGGGATCTCTAGGCAACCGGGAGTTGAAGCATGGCGCCGTGAATACCATTTTGGAACTTCATGGAGCCAGAGGAAGGTCGTTGGTTCTAAATATCTCGGTCCTCCCTCCCATCTCGGTTCTTCTGGTTCTTTCGCCAGCTAGTATTCAGTTCCGGATGGAGTTTCTAATAACGGTCGTCTCTTCTAACGTGATATCTATCGTAATAGGCGTGGTAAGGCTTCTCCTCGTTTCCTTAAGGCTTATTGTTGTCATAAGTCGTTGTTGACAAAGAACTGGGCTTCTAGAAAAGTATCGCAGGGTCAGTTCCTTCTCGGTTCGTTTCAACGGTCAACTCCCTGTTGAACTTCTCTTAGGTGAGCTTCCCTTCCTTCTGTTGTATCATGAGATAGGTATAAAACTGATATTCCTTGATACCAGCGAGAGCAATCCAGATACAAACCTTATCCGAAAGAGTTGGGATGAGTTCTTATAGCCTCCGGCGAAGGTATTGAATACGTTCTAAGAACTTGTAGAAGGTCGTGTAGTTCTTCCTCCTGATGTAGCAGAACTCCTCTATAAGCTCAACAATAGCGTTCCTTGACGTAGCAGGGATGATTCTCTGGATATCATCGTATAAAGCCTTCGGGTCTATCTGGTTGGGGTTACTACCGCCGTTGATAAGGCTAGTAACGACGGTCGAGAAGCCAGATCTGCCACCTTTTTATATCATTCCCGACCACCTATCACGGTTCTTAACGGCGAGTAGGTCCGAAAACGGGCTGAAGGCCGGTAGGCGTTATCAAAGAGCGTCGCTTGGCTACCTAGAAGGCCGTGTTCCATACCCCAGCAGCCTTGCCCCCGTTTATTATAAGCAGTCTACCGAGCATAGCGGAATCCGGTAGTCGTAATAACCATTAGGGCGTAGGGATGTTTCGACCATGTCCACGGCGCCGGCTTCATCTGGTGAGTCGTCGGAGACAAAGAGTTACGGAAGTGGAAGAAGAGATAAGGAGCGGAAGCAATACTATATATGGGTTGGTTGATCTACCTTATAGAATCCTCCTATCTACGATATAACCTATTGGACTATAGACCTTATATTCTCTACCCTTCAATATAGAGATAACCCTTAATCCCTAATAATTGATACAACAGATTCGTCTATCTACGACAAAAGAATATATACCCGGCATTCCTAAACCCTTGAACAAATCCACCCTCCTCAATCGATCACAATAGTAGCATCCTTCATCTCAACGTCACTATCTATAGTAGTGGCCTCGCCGCTACCCTCCCCGCTACGGCCACCTCCGGTACTACTAGTCGCCTCCGCCGGCTCGTCATCGTTGTCGCTATCGATCTCTATCGGCTGGTCCGTACTATAACCTTTCCCGCCCGCGTCGTCGGTATCGTTACTAATAGATATAACGTCTATCGCATCTATAAGGCGGCCCCCTCTTCCCCTCTCAAACTCGTCCGTACTCATCATATCGACTAGCTGCCCGTTCCGACTACCTCTCAGGATATTATCCAGAACGTGATCCTGACCGGCGAATCGCTATATTCCTTCGGCGGGCCTTGGGATACTTACGGCACTAAAAAGCTCAACACCGATCCGCGCCCACGGGTCCGGGTCCTTCTTATCGATTACTCTGGTTACGAACTGCCGCTTATAGATAGACCGGTTGTATACGGATAGTTCGAATGATTCGGCTACGAGTAGCTAGTATACGAAAACAGGCTTCTCTTGGCCTAAACGGTACGCCTTCGTAATAGCCTGTTGCTCGTCCGTCGGCGTATAGCCGAAATCGAAGATGACGACACGGTTTGCCCCTTGGATGTTCAGGCCAACCGACCCTACGGTCGTAGAAATTAGAAACATAACGGGTCGAATATCCTTATTGAACTTATTGACTAGCTTTTCCCTTTGTATAATATAACCGTCGAGACGGTAGGTCGGGCGGTTGTCCGCCTCGAGTATCCCGGAAAGGTAGTCTAATATAGCTAGGCGTTGAGAAAAGATTAGCACCTTGTCCCCAACCTCCGTATTACTACGTAAGATCCGGTTGAGTAGGTCTATCTTATTCGACTCGGCGGGTATGGAAAGGTATCCGTATAACGGCCGTACCAGTTGCGAAATAGTATCGTTCGGAAAGCCGGCGAAATTTTTAATACCCATTGGCGCTATCTCGGCCTTCTCCTTCAATCGATCGTAGTATATCTTAGGGTGAGCTAGGAGATAGCTAAGATAGGTTACCGAAGTCTACGTCGTAACGTTGAGATTCCTAGGCCTCTCGTTCTCCTTGTTCCTACCTATACCACTGCTCCCAACTAGGTTGCCGGGCTAGCCGAGGACCAATCGTATATATTCCCGATACGTATCGAGCTACGGAGTCGTAAGGCTAACAAATAGGACGAACTCTTTCTTCTTCGGCATAGAACCAGGTTCCAGTTCGGCTAATACGGCCCTGTACATGACAATATCGAGGTATCTCTGAAGACTCTCTATAGCCTCCTTGGCCTTCTTGTCATTCTGGGCCGAACTATCTCTATAAAAACCCTTCTTTGTCCTACGTAATACCTTTTTGTACTATAGGTAATCCGTAAACTTGTTTGGCGATTACTAGGATAAGATACCGTAATATTCTATCAACGTATTCGTTACCGGTATACTAGTTATCGCAATTCTAGACGATATTTCGAACTTTTTGATAAGAGTTAGCAGCTCCGACTCGTACTTGCCGAATACGTAGGCCTCGTCAGCTATTATAACGTTAGCTTCCCGAAGGATCAGCTTTGTATCGGCCCTATTGTTATCGTCGTTGTAAAACGATCTGAACATCTTATACCCTACCACCAGAATCCCCTTATCCTCTACCTAGCTCCGAATCATCTTTTTCCTTGCTAGTTTCTTGAATGAAGATGTAAATGAGTATATAGATCCGAGAATCCCAGTCGTAACGTCGTCATATAATCCTCCGGCAAGGGGTTTGGGCGGCGTCTATTCCCGAAATTGACTGACCTATATATCTACTATACCCGTAGGGTATAGGACCATATGCCTCACCGACCTCAAGTATTTCGGCACCTAAGTGTAGGTACCTGTGATACGATTGGCGGGCGAACACGCGTTAACGATGGCCGAGAGGGTAGTAATTACCTGGAGTATCTTGCTAAGACCTATAGAATAAGCGAGTATGCCGCTACGCTTTACCTTTACGAGACGTTTCTATATAAACCGAACCCCTTCGATCTAATAAGGCTTGATTTTTTCCCGAACATAGGCGTTGATATAGACCGGGGGCTTACGCGGCTTACCAACGGTCTAGTTATTAATAAGGAAGGTCGGCAGCAACACGTCGGGAGTCGGTTACGGCGCGAGGCTAAGACCGGCAGACTGTTGTATCGATGATCCGGTTGACGGTCCCTATTCTATCGATCTCGGTTTCATCCCAGGGCGGTCCGACCGTAGACGTCCACCTATTGGCAAGCTCGCCTAAAGTCGCGTCTCGGCCTCTTTCTTGAGAACCCGGCTCGAACCTGGAAACTACGCGCCTATAACCTCGATTACGTCCTTACCGTGGCTATTGACCAAGTTCCGTAACGATAGAATGATTTCATCTTCCGAAGAGGTTGTCGGACCGTTATTAGGCGGCGGGAATAGTTCGTCGGGATTATAGGCCAGAATATGTTGTCTCCATATCGCGTGCCGAATATTGAAGACGGTCTGCTCTAAGCTAGGCAAGACTTCGGCCAGTTCTTCGCTTGTCTCGTATCTTCCTTCTACGATCTTGTCTTTCAGTCTTTGTAGGAGACGGCGGCTCTCTTTCTCCGACCCGCGCGCCTAGTTTGCCATACGGCCGTCGCTCTCATCGTTGGCCCGGACCAGCAGATCTTGAATCGACGCGGCGTGATCTTTATACGTACGATCCTATATTCGCTCGAACTAGTTGATCGCGGCCGAAACCGCCTATAGAACCTTGTCGGCCGTTAAGACGGATAGGGACTGGTCCTCCTCCTCCTATTCCTCCTCTTTCTCGTCCTCCTCCTCCTCATCGCTAGTATCTTCCGAGCCGGACGGGGAGGAATCCGCCATATTGATTATTTCGTCGTCCGAGATATCTTCAATATCTTTATCCGTCATATCGTAGAGCTCTTCTTCCGTCACGGCCGCAATAACGTTGGCTACGGCCTTACCGTTGTCCGATATATCTCCGTCGGACAAATTGGGATTCTCGCTGGTTTAGAATATATTGTAAGGCGGGCGTAGAAGTAACGTCTCTATATATGATCAACGGGTTAGTCAAGGGTCCTTAGAGGTAGCAATCGTGCTTGGCAGGTCACACATACCTAGTTGGTCGAGAGGCAGACGCCGTAGTATTCGAGGGCTCCTCGCCACTGTTTTCCCGGTCGGGCCGCCGGCCGTCAAGTCTGGAGATAGCGGCATAATACCTAGCGACGCGTCGCGGAATTAGCTATTGCCTAGACCGGCGGGTAAAGTTTAATTTACGGTTATAATTAAGCGAAACAAACGTTTTGTCGTATAATAGACTTGTTGAAATGAAATTGCGCCGAAACGCGAATAAAATGAAAAGGTGATAACGACTGGTCAGAATGGAAACCAACCAAAGGTCGAGAAGAAGCCGGAGGTTCGATAGCGGAAGTAGGAAGAGCCCGATAGAAGAAGCGACTCTAGGTAGATAGAAGAAACGAGGTGAGGTTGAGTAAAGAAACGACGTAAGGTTGAGTGAAAAAACGACGTAAGGTTGAGTAAAGAAACGAGGTAAGGTAGAGTAAAGAAACGATCCGAGGCAAGTATATAGTTCCGAAGAATAGGTTTGATCTGGGTTGGTTTCTCGGTTCCTAGCTCGATAAAAGTGGTTGGAAGACGTTCTACGAGCCGGGTACGAGAATGAAGAAATAACGGTAGCAGATAATCCGGCGAGGCGGAACGTAGATTGTTCTCTGCTGAGGTTGTGGCGAGCTAAAGGCAGGTGGAAATCGAGAGGTTTCGGAGACTCGAATATCAGGTCTGATGATAGATAAAGGCGGTTAGATTTGTTTTTGTTTAGCGCGCCGAAGGTGATACAAAATACCAATAAGGTATCCGAGAAGAAGTCGGCAAGTGTTTTGATAAGATTTCGGCGAGCCGAAAGCAAGTTGACGTTCTAATAAGAGATGAAAGCGGTTAAAGGTTGTTGACGGGCCAAAGGTGATATAAAATACCAAGAGTATCCGGGAAGAAGCAAGTATTCTGACAATTTTTTGGGCGAGCTAAAGGTAGGTTTGATACCGAGTAACGATGAAATCGAAAGGTTATAGAGATTTGAAGTTTAGGTTTGATGAGAGATGAGAGAAGGTTGAAGGATTGGTAAATCAAGGTAACCGAAACCAAGCTATCGAGATAGGTAGGTACGATAACGATATACGGACCAAGTCAAATAGCGAGGAGGAGTTT
>MU271165.1:53642-249360 GCA_021432605.1 Coniochaeta sp. PMI_546 | reverse complement strand
CACTGCATGGGCCAGGGACCCCGGGTCACGTGACTGATAGAAGGAATAGTTTCATAGCAGGCATATCAGGATATGGGTGATAGTTTCCTATCGACCATATCACCACAGTCTCTACAAGTATATAGGAAGGAGTCTCTCTAGACTCCGCTACAGATAGTTCTTGATCACCCAGTGATCAATCTAAGTATTCAATTGAGGTTATCTTTTGAGTAAGACACTTGTCTTAACGATACCAGAGTGAAGACTGCTTGTTACACCTTAACTTACTTACCCTAAGTAACAGAACTCACCTTCTGATCCTTAGCCCGTCTTGGGATCGTTACACCTTTATAGTTTTTTAAAGTCTATAAAATCTTAACGATTTAGACGAAATAGATCGTTAGGAATCCGATACGGTAATTAACGTATAATCTTTTAGTACTTTTAACGTAGTTAATTAGAACGCCGTTTTTAATAATAATTCGTTAGAAACGGGCTAGGGTATTATTAGTAATATTACTTACGTAATTACTAATAGTTCGTTAGGTTCTTAACTAGTTCCTATATATTTTCCGAATTATTATAGCCTTTCTATTTGATTAAGTATTTTATCTAATATCCCTTTTTCTTAGAATCGAAGATTATTTTAACTTCGTATTTTAATTCTATAGATTCTATTTCGACCAACTTTTAGAATTTAGTATTAGCCGTTACTAGTTCTAATAATAATATATAAAATACCGGGTAAATTCTTATTATCTTTAGTAGGCGAAGTTTATAATTAGTATCCGATACTACCTTTTTAACCTCGAAAAATCCGAGTTTTTTATAATCCAACTTATCGTTAAGTCGTTTGGTTTTAATATTTCTCTTAAATAAATAGACCTTATTTCTCTTCTTAAAAGTTAATCTTTTTAACCTTTTTTCGTTATAATATCTTATTACTATTTCTTTTACGAGTTCTAAGTTCTTCCGTAACGTATTATATAACTTTTTAAGTTCCTTAACCGTTACGAAAGCTTTAAGAATTTCCCGTAATTAGTAAGGTATCTAATTAATCTCTAGTTCGAAGCCGTAATTTATAAAGAAAGGTAAGTATCTAATACTATCCTATTTCGCGTTATTATACGCGAATTATATTAAGGATAAGAGTTCTACCTAGTTATCTTATTCGTAATTTACGTAATATCGTAGGTATTATTCTAAGATCTAGTTTAATCTTTCGGTTTGTCCGTCTATCTATAAATAATAGGCGGTCGATAAGGAATACTTTATTCCTAACCTTATTATAAATACCTTCTAAAAGTTACTAGTAAACATTATTCTTCGGTCGGAAACTATTTCGGCGGGTAGTCCGTAATTATTAACGATATATCTTAGGAACGTATACGCGAGGTCTTTAGCCGTACTAATTTCTATATATAATATAAAGTACCTATATTTAGTTAATCTATCGACGATAACGAAAATATTATCGTATCGTATTCTTATTACCGGTTCTTTTAATAAGGGTAACTTAACGATATAATCGAACGCGATATATCCTTAAGTTCTTTCTAATACCGATAGAGGCCTTAGCTTTCCGTACGGTTTATACCTTACTACCTTGTTCTAGTTATATTTTTAATATTAGCCGACGACTTTTATAATACGTTTCCGGAGTTTATTAAAGTCGTAAGTTCGTTAAATCTTTTATATTGTTTTCGCGATTCCTATATACTTATATACTAAATACGCGTAATAATCTTTAATCAAATCTTTTTAGAGAAACTTTAATATGAATATCTTCCCGTTCTTCGTATTTAACTAATAAGCTTAACTAGTATCTCTAATCTCGTTTTCTTACTTCTTATTAAGGTAAACGGTAAATAAAACGTTAATTTACCGTTCGGCTTATTTAAAGTCTCCGTTCGAATTGATTTTGAGGATTATTTAGTAAATTGGTAGCTTATTCTATTTATAATCCGGTCTTCGGCTTAATACGTTTATTCGGCCGTTTTCGTTTCCTTTTCGGTAGATAATCCGAAAGTTAAATTCCGATAAGAACTCTACCTATCTAATTTATCGTTTGTTAAGTTTTTTTATAATCGTAAAATACGTTAGATTTTTATAATCCGTATAAACTTTCGTTTAATACGTTATTCCGTTAAAATACGGTTTTTATTCTTTAAAAGCCTTAATAATCGTTATTAGTTCCTTATTATAGATCTAGTAATTAAGTTCTAATCTATTAAGCTTTTTCGAAAAGAATACTACGGGGTATAACCGTCTTTCGGAATCTCGCTATCCTATTTGTCTTCCGAATATATAATCCGATATATCGGTTTTAACCTCGTAAGGTTTTTCGGGGTCGGGGAATACGGTAACTAGCTGTTTACTAACCGCCTTTTTGATTTTTTAGAACGTTTTTTCTACTTTCGGGTTCTATTAAAATTCCTTATTTCCTTTCGTTAGGTCCGTAAAAGGAATAGTTATTCGGCTATACCCTTTTAGAAATCTTCGGTAAAAATTAATAAATCTTAAGAAGCTTCTAATTTCCTTAACGTTCGTAAGTCGTAACCAATCTTTAATTACCGCGATCTTTAACTTTTATATATATATCTTTCTTAATTCGATCGTAAATTTTAAAAAGTCCGTTTCTTTAATATAAAACTTATATTTCTCCGGATCGACTAGTAATCGTACGTCTTAAAGTTTCTATAATACCTAATAGACGTATTTTTTATATTTTTTAAACGTCTTTAAATAGATAAAAATATCGTCGAAATAAACTATTATAAATATATCGATAAACGTTCGTAATACGTAATTGATTATAATCTAAAAGGTAGCCGGGGCGTTAGTAAGCTTAAATAGTATAACGAGGTATTCGAAGTATCCCTTTTATATTCAGAATATTATCTTCTATTTTTCGCCTTCTTTTATTCTAATAAAGTTATACGTTCTTCGTAAATCGAACGTAATAAACTATTCTACTTTATATAATCGGTCTTTAATTTCCGAAATCAATAGAAAGAGATACCGGTTTTTGATAATAATATTATTAAGATACCGGTAATCGATATATAAACGTAATTTTCCGTTCTTTTTTAGAACGATAAGATAAGGTATCCTACCGGTAATATAAATAGTCGTATATATCCTTTCTAAAGTATATCCCGGATATACTCCTTAAATACCTACCGTTATAATTTATTCAAGGGGTAGATTTTATAAAATTTAGGTTATTATCCTTTTTCGAAAGGTATTTCGTAATCTTATTCGTTATATTAAAATAAGGCTTCTTTTCCTAATTATTCTTCGAATAATCGTTAATATTTCCGGTATTCTTCCGGTATTTTCGATTCTATAATATATATAACTTTCTTTTAGATCGGTTTTATCGCGTTTATAAGTATTTCTTCCGAGTACTTTTAAAAAGTCGGATTTCTCTTCTTATAGTTACTTCGTTATCGTTCGGAATCTTATATCCGGTTATCCTAATATAGTTAGCTAGTATCTTAATCGATACGTAAGTTCTATTTTCTAAACTACGTAATACCTAATATTAACTTATATTCCGTAATACGAATAACGCCTAACGAGATCGTCTTTGTTTAATTAAAATAAGTTATCTTAATAAGCCGGGTTTCTTTTCGTACCTATCCGTTATTATATATAACTCGTTCTCCTTTAAAGTTACTAAGTATATAAAGGTATTCTAATAATTACGTTCGTAAATCGAGCTTTTAAATAATCTTTTCCGAGATAAAATTCCCTTACGTTCCGTTATCGATTATCGCGTAAAACGGGTAACTCTTTAATATAACTATTACTATTAAGTAGTTATTATTATTTAGCTTTCTAATAATCGCTAAAGACTTATTAGTTAGATCCGGCTATAGTCCTTTTATAAGCGGTCCTTCTCGTTTTTTGACTTTTATCGTTATTATTTAATAAGTTCCCGCTAAACCTTTTCTAAGTCCTTAATACTATATTCGTAGTTTCCTAAGTTAAATAGTTTATTCTTTTAGAAGGTTTTCTTTCCTTATTACTTTCGTATTTATCGACTATTTTTTAATACCTAACCGATATACCGTATAAAGTTATCGCTTTTCTTATATCTTTTTAAGATTCCGGCAAACTTTTAATCGGTTATTAATATCGTAATCGGCTTTTCCTATTTCGTAAAGAGTTCGTCTAATATTCATTAATAATTTCCGACTATCGTATTTCTAATAGCTTTAATATCTATTTTTCAAAAAGTTTTTCGAATCCTTATATTATTCCGGCCTAGTCTTATAACGTAAGTTACCGTTCGTACGTTTACTTATTAAGTTTTACCTAAATCGTTATTTTCTTTTTAACGGGGGTCCGGCGTCTTCGTTTTAATAACCGGGTAATAAGGAACCTTTTTTCCTCTCGCCTTTTATTTACTATATATTCGTATTACTACGATATTTTATTAGCCCGATATTATTTATATTTAGGTTCTTTATAATCTTAAAACAATCCTTTTTTATATACCTTAAGGTATTTAGGATTCCTAATTAATATAACCGCCTTATAATAAATATATTTTCCGATTATTTTCTATAACTCTAATTCTTCCTAATAGTAAGGGTTATAGATAATATTATCCTTTTATCGTTACGGGAAAAAGTTGTTTTTGATTTTGGGTATTAAGTATTCGAAATACTCGTCGTAAATATACGACGTTTAATAGATCAAATAATAATATTCCCCGTTTAGGTTTATATTATAATAATCGTTACCTCGGTCTTCTGTTTAGTTTTAATCTTCCGGGAATATTCCGATCTTAGAATTTTTAACGGCTTTATCGTAGATAATTATTACGTTATTTCGAATCGCGGGTTGATAACGAATACGTATTAGATTTCTTAAAAACGTTAAAATCTAATCGTAATCCCTTTTTTCCGCCTTAAAAGTTATTTCCTTTTCGAAAAAAAAGTATTCCTTTTTTAAAATCCGTAATATAGCCTTTCGTTAATTTTCGTAGGTTTTTACGATAGTTTCTTTAAGTTCGACTTTTATCGTATCTATTTTATATTCGGCTAACGTATTATCGTTATCGTCTTACGAAGTTTCTTTTTTAAATATCGTATCGTCGTACGATTTTTATTAAATAATTTCGACGAAACTAATTCGTCCGGTTATAATCTATCGGACTTTTATCCTAATAATAATTAGTACGGGGTTTATAATCTCGTAACCGTTTCGGTTAATAGTATTAATTTACCGGTTCGTAATTCTTTCTTTTAATCTTCGTAATTCTTAATATTTTCGGGCGAAATATCCTTTTTTCTAATAATTGAAATACTTTATATCTTTTTTATCCTTTTTCTCGTATCGTTAGATAACGTCGAACGTTATTAATCTATTTCGTTATTTATAAGAAATATTATAATTCTAAATCTTCTTTAAAATATTAGCTTAAGCCTTTTTAATTAGCTATTAAAGAATCTTTATAGCTCTTTTCCTTTTTATACGTCGTTTATATAAATAGTTATCGATTTTTACGGTTATTTCGACGTAAATAGATAGTTCGTCCGGTCGGTCTTTTTTAATTAATTCGTTTTTAACGTCTTTTTTAAATCCTTAATAAAACTACGTTATAAGAGGTTTATCCTTTTATTCTAACCTAAAAGAGATTTGTTTAAATTACGAGGCGTAGTTCGAAACTAACTTTTTCTATCGGAAGGTTTATAACTTACGTTTAGCTATCCTTTCTTCGTCTAAAATACCGAAAGTCTTCTTTAAAATATCGGCGAAACTTAAAAAAGATTCGAAAATCTTATTAGTTTCGTCGTCGCGATCTAACTTTCCATTTTTAGAATAATCCCGTAAAATTAGTTCGAACTAACTAAACGTATTACTTTTTAAAAGATAAGTAACGTAGAAAACCTTACGTTCTTTATCCGGAAAGTCGTATATATTATAACGGAAATAAGCCCTAAACTAGATAAGGAAACCTTAGAAGGTTTTTAGATTCTTATCGTAAATCTAAGACGGGGATACTTTAAGACGGTTACCTTTTCCCCTAACTTATTGTTTTTAAAGCTATATAAATATAATTCGAAATTAGACGATCTTATTTATTATAATTTAAGGCAAGATTTTTTAAAGTATAGTTTAAACCTATAGGTTCGAGTTATTTACTTTCGGTATTACCGATATCGTTATTTATAAGGTATTATTTAATAATACGCAGATAACTAAGTTAAATAGGAACGATTAACGTATAACGAATTAATACTTTTAAATACTAACCGATATTTAGGGTCTATTAACAATTAGTTAAGTACGTACGGTAAGTTATAATAAGATCGTATCTAGTTAAAAGGTAGATTACTATTTTAAAAAAAGGTAGGTAATTAAACGTAAAGAACTATATATTAATCGTTATAGAAATAACTCGTAATTATCTAATAATAAGGACTATTTAAATATAAGATATTCCTTCGTAAATTATTCTTTTCGTAATAATCCCTTTCGCTATAGTTAGTAATCTAAGGCAAGCTAGCTTACCGTAATCCAAGTGATCTTTTATTAATAACTTACTATTCTATATATTTAGTTACCTAGTAATCCTTTCGTAATTAGATAACCGTTACCCCGTAATAGTTATTCCGTTCCGTATCCCGTTAGCCTAATAAGTACGGTTCGTAATAATTAGGTTAACGAGTATCGTCTTCTTTAAGAAACTAAGTATAACGATCCTAAGACGGGCTAAGGATCAAAAGGTAAGTTTTATTACTTAAGGTAAGTAAGTTAAGGTATAACAAGTAGTTTTTATTCTAATATCGTTAAGATAAGTATCTTATTTAATAATAACCTCGATTGAATACTTAGATTGATTATTAGGTGATTAAGAACTATCTATAACGGAATCTAAAGGGATTCTTTTTTATATATTTGAACGAACGTAATAATATAGTTGATAGGAAACTATTATTTATATCCTAATATATCTATTATAAAATTATTCCTCTTATTAATTACGTAACCCGGGGTCCTTAACTTATATAATACGATACGCCTTATATATCTATTTTTTATCGATTAGCGGGGTTCCTTTCGTAACCGTAGGTTTATAATATTATCCCCCTCTTCTTTCTAACTATTATCTCTAAAGCCTAATATTCCTTATAAGTAGTACTAATAGCTTATATAAGTTACGTCTGAAGGTTTCCCTTTCTTTATCGTTATCATATCTAACCGTAATATATAAAAGTAAATAAAATAGCCGAAAACTTCGACCGTTCAAAAGAACAAACTTTTCCAAATCCTTTTAGATTCCGACTATATCGAAATACCTTCGTATTCGAATTACGAGGAGAAGGGCCTTATTACTTACGAGGTCTCCCCTTCTAATCCTAATCGTTACGTTCGTTATATCCGTAATACGTTATCGTATTATAACGTATAGGAATTTTTAATTAAAAACTTAAAACGTATTAGAAAATAGTTTTATAAATACGAACTCGTTTTCGAGAAACTCGAAAAGGAATAAAGGATTATAAACGCGAAGATCGAACGTTTTCGTAAGTAAAAGAAATTATAGTTTGAAAAAATAATACGTACTATCCGTAAAAGTATAACGAATATAAAGGAATTGGAACGGGTTAAAAAAGAGGAAGCCGATCGCGAGGTAATAAAAGTTATCGAAAACTGTCCGTCTTCCGTTACGTCTTTTTTTTTTGACGACGATTTTATTTTAGGCTAGGACGTAGTTTACGGCGACGTAATATTATCCCTTTCGATTTTTAAGGTAATAATACTATTATAATACGGAATTCCTATAGTAACTATTAATAGTTCGTAAGGTAAGTTTCCGGTTCCTATATATTTTCAGAGTCGTTGTAATTCTTCTATTTAATATAATAAAAGTTTACGTTTCCTTTTTTTTTATACCTAAGGATTTTTTTTACTTCGTATTTTTACGTTAGTTTAATTTTAATATCTATTATTAACTTTACGTTTTTAGGTACCGGTTCGAAAAGCGAGATATAAAATATTAAATAAATACGTATATTCGTTAGTAATTAGAGTTTATAATTCAAATTAGATAATTTTTTCTTAATCTTAAATAGTCCGATTTTCTTCCAATCTAATTTATCGTTTGGTCGTTTCGTTTTAACGTTTCGTCGTACGAAGTAGATTTTATTTCCTTCTTATAAAGTTAATCCTTTTAACCTTTTCTAATTTACGTATCGTACTATTCGTAATTTAAATAGTTCTATATATTTACGAAGTCTTTTATAAAATAACTTTATTTATTTTACGGTATGTTTTATTCATAACGGTTTTAAATTTAACGGTATTGGTTTATCTTCCAATACTTCCTTTATAATAAGTTTATAACCGTAATTAATAAAAAACGGTAAATACCCGTTTAACGTTTCGCTTAATATACTATTATAAGCCTATTGTACTACTAATAGCTACCTAACCTAATCGTCTTATTTTTCATTAATATATATCCTTAGATATTATTTAAGGGTCTAGTTAGTTCGTTCTATTTGCCTATCCGTTTACGGGTAGAACGATATCGATAATTTATATTTGATTCCGATTTATCGTATTAACGTTATCTAGAACTTTAAGGTAAACAATTTATCTCTATCGGTAATAAGTTATTTAGGTAATTTATATTGGCTTATTACTACTTTTAAAAAGGTATAAGTTATATTTTCCGTTATACTTGCTTCTTTATACGGTATAAAATACGCGTATTTGGAGAATTTATTTATAACTACTTATATACTATCGTAAGTAATCTTAATTATAAGTTCTTTCGATACTAATAGTTTGACGATAAAATCTATCGTAACTATTTCCTATAGTTTCTTTAATAGTTATATAAGTTATAATAACCCGTACGGCTTATATCTATTTGACTTGGCTTTATTATATTTGTCGTATTCGCCGACTACTTATCTAATTACTTTATCTAATCCTAAAAAGTTATAAGTTCGCCGTACGCGTTTTTTAGTCTTATAAATTCTTTGGTATCTATATAACGGATATTCGTAAAACTTTTTTACTAGTTCTTTCTATAGTTTATTAGGTACGTATACCTTATTCCTAAATTATAATAAACCGTAATACGATAGAAGTATAAAGGTAACGTCTTCTTTAATCTCTTTCTTTCGGTATTCCTTAATCTTTTCCGCTTATCGTTTTTCGGGTTTTATATTCTAAATCGCCCCGATCTATATATCGAGTTTAAGGTTTCTTTATTAATTAATCTTAAAAAAGTTTACCGAACGTACTTCCTTTCTTAGTTTTAGATTTTTTCGTCGATTAAGAACGTCCGCTTTATTATTATCGTTTCCTTTCCTATATATAATTTCGAAGTCGAAATCGGTAAGGAATTTATACTATCTAATTTGTTATTTATTAAGTTCTTTCGTAAAAATAAACGTAATAAGGTTCTTATAATCTATTAGGACCTTTACCTTATATTTCGCTTTTATAAGATAATATTTCTATTCTTTAAACGTTTTAATAATAGTTATAAATTCCTTATTTGGTATATTATAATTGAGTTCTAGTTTACTTAATTTCTTCGAGAAGAATATTATTAGGTATAATCTCCCTTATTTATCCCTTTATTTTAACTAGTTTCCGAATACGAATTCCGACGTATCGGTTTCTATTTCGTAAGGTTTTTCGGGATCCGTAATAATTAATATTAATTAGCTTAAGATCTTCCTTTTAAGTTCTTAAAACGCTTTTTCTTCTTTCGAAATCTATTCGAACCTTAAATCTTTTTTAATAAGGTTAGTAAAAGGTATTACGATCTTATTATAATCCTTAATAAACTTCCGATAGAAATTGGTAATCTTTAGAAAAACTCGTATTCCCGTAACCGTTTCTAACACGGGTTATTTTTTGATAGCTTTTAACTTATTTAGGTTTATTTCGAATTAGCTTAATAATATAACGTAACCGAGAAATTTTACTTTTTATTAATAAAATTCGTATTTCTCGGGTTCGATTAATAAATTCGCGTCTTATAATATTTATAAGACGAAATAGACGTATTTCTTATATTATTCGAGGTCTTCCGAATAAATTAAGATATTATCGAGGTACGCGACGACGAAGTCGTCTAACTACTTTCGAAATACGTAATTGATTATCCTTTAAAAAGAAACCGGTACGTTAGCGAGCCCGAAAGGTATAATATAATATTCGTATTATCCTAATCTAGATCGTTAAACCGTCTTTTACTTATTTCCTTCTTTAATTCGTATTAGGTTATATATTCCTTTAAAGTCTAAAGTAATAAACTATCGGGCTTTATATAACCGATTTTTTAGTTCGGATATAAGAGGTAATAATCTTCGGTTTTTAATAATAATATTATTAAGTTATCGATAATTTATAACGAGACGTAATTTCCCGTTTTTCTTAGGTACGAATAAGATAAGGTATCCTACTAATAATTATAATAGTCGAATATAACCTTTCTTTAGATTTTTATTAATATATTCTTTTAACGTTTATAATTATAAGTCGTTAAAAAGGTAAATCTTATAAAATCCGGGCTTTTTACCTAGTTGAAAATTGATCTTATAATCCTAACGATTATATTTAGGCAATCTTATTTTAAACTCGGGTTTAAATAGTTTGTTATATCGATAGTATTTTTTCGGAATCGTTCGCGTCGATATAAACTAAGTTTTTATAATCGTTTCGTAAATTATTAGAGCTTTTTTAAAATTACGTATAAGCTTTTCCCCGTAAAGTCCGTTCTTTATAAAGGCTAATTTTCTTTTTAACGTATCTTATTAAAGTTAGCTTATTTTCTAATTAATTCGGGGATTATTCGTTCGTAAATAAGGTATCCCTAATATTATACCGTACGATAAGATCTCTATAATATCGAACGTTATCTTTTAATTATAACCTTAGATAATAATTTAAAAGGGCGTAGTTTCTATATCTACTAGTCCTTATCTATAATCGATAGGGTTCCTATTAATAGTTCTAAATCGGTAAGGCTTATCTTTTTTTTTCTAAGGTAATCGTAATATATTAACGAGATTTAGCGAGATATAATTTCCTTATATTCCGTTATCTATTATTACCTAGGTATTACTTCTTTATATATTAATCGTAATTCGTAAGTATTCAATTCCTACGGTCGTATATAAAGATCTTTCTATATTACGTCGATATAATCCCTTTATAGTCGACGTTAATCGTTTTTTAATCGTTTTTCTAATCTTCGGAACGAAATACCGTAATATTCGGGTTTGTCTTTAGTTCTAAAAAAAAGTTCTAACGGTTCCTCGTAATTTTCCTTTTTTATTTCCGATTTAGAAGCTAATAATCTTTCTAAACGTTCGTCTATTTGGGTTTATTTTTAGTTTATTTTTTTAACCCTTTTCTATATTTATATCTTATAACTTCGGTAATTTATTAAGAACGCGTTAGTCCGTATACTATAGGCTTATTATCGTACCTAAAACTCTTCGGTCGATTTTCTTTCTATCGTAACTTATATTACGATTTCTAATACCGAATATCCTAATCGTCCCGTTTATCTTACCGAGTTTTCGGGTATATAAATAACTTATAATTGGTTCTTACTTTCGATTTTTTATTTAGGTTCCGTTACCGTTAAAAACTCCTATCTTATCGGGTTAAGTTGTAATTATATAGTTCCGGGTAACGTTAGTAATAGGTATTATCCGTTCTTATATACTTTTTCGTATCTTTCGATATTTTTAAGTTTATAAAAGTAAGGTATCGGCCTAGTTATCAGTATTCGTATTAATATCTATTTATAACCTAGTTTCTCTTATATATACTAAATATAACGGTAAAAGATATACGAATTTTACGAAATCTAGTTATAATAAACCGAATTAATATATATTAATTCGTAATCTTTATATAAAAGTATTTGTTTTTCTTCGATTTCGTCCTATTTTCAGTCTAATAGGTTAATTAGATACGTTACGTCCGTAATATCGTACCCTAATATTACTATTAAGTCGACTTCTTTTCCCGGTAATCTAAGAAATATTTTATATTATTGTTTTTTACGTATTATCGCGATAACGCGGGATCTTTTATCCTTTATTATTATTTAAGCCTTATTTTCGGGGATTGGTTTCTAAGCTTTCTTAGGTTAGCGATATTTATTAGCGTAATACCTTTGTTTCTTATAATTAAAGTATTTACCTTTTTTCTTAAATTGGTTTCGTTAGGTAACGTTTAGATTTATAAGTCCCGAATAAAAACCCGTAACCGTAAATCGCTTTTTCTTTAAATTCGCGGTTTTTTTTATCGTCTAAAAAACTCTTCCTTTTCCTCTTTCGAATTTTCGTTTATATAATCGATTATCGATCTTGATTACGGACGCGATATATTTATATAAGGTATCCGGTCGATCTTCTTTATTATCCCGTAATCCTTTATAAAAGTAAAAGAATAAAGCTTATTCTTTTAAGTTAAATTTAGTTATAATTCGTTTGAACTTTACCGTATATATTCCTACCGAACTTTTTTATCTTAGAGATAAAAGTTATTATTCCGTTAATCTTTATTCGTTAGGATTACCGAAAGTCTCCTTAAGTTTTTCGAATAGCCAATCGACGTTTAAGAATATAACGTAGGTTTCCGGTTTCCGTCTTTCTTAATTTGACTAATTATTTAAAAAGTCCCGAAAACTAAGTTCGAACTATTCGGCCGCCTTTCTTTTTAATAGGCTTCCTATATAGATTGCTTTTTCGTATTCCCTAAGGAAAGACCTTATATATATTTTAAAATATATATACGCTTACGTAATAAAGGCTTATAACCCTTTTTTATTCTTATTATAAGGTTTAGGGCGCGGGGCTTTGATCTTAGCCGTAAGGTCGACTTTAGATCCTTTTTTAAAAACCGTAATTTCTATCTATAATTACGTAATTATTACTACTATATCGTTAACCTATACTTATATTATAAGTACTAGCTAAGGTACGGGTATTCCGGGTATTATATTAGCTATTTGGTATAAGGTTAACTTACCGAATAGGAATGATCAAAATATAACGATCTTAAAACGGGTTAAGGATTAGAAAGTAAGTTTTGTTACTTAGGGTAAGTAAGTTAAAATATAACAAGTAATCTTTACTTTAATATCGTTAAGATAAGTATTTTACTTAATAATAACCTCGATTGAATATTTAGATTGATTACTAGGTAATTAAGAACTATTTATAACGGAATCTAAAAAGACTCTTTCTTATATACTTTAACGAACGTAATAATATAGTTGATAAGAAACTATTACCTATATCCTAATATATCTATTATGAAACTATTCCTCCTATCAGTTACGTAACCCGGGGTCCCTAACTTATATAATACGATACGCCTTATATATCTGTTCCTTATCGATTGGCGGGGTTCCTTTCGTAACCGTAGGTCTATAACACTAAGTATATAACCTATTATAATAGGTTAGAAGCCTAAGGACCCTTAGAATACCCTCGGGTTATATAATTAAATACCTAACGTATTCTTACTTTTATATACCTTTATATAAACCCCGCGCGAGGTATTTTTTAAAATAGCTTCCTATCACTTGATTTGCTTACTGGTTTACTTGTTTACTTTTTCTAATACGGTTCCGCTTTATAGAAACTCGGAGGGGAAGGGAGGCCCCGGATACTTTATATATAATAGATTCTTTTATTTCTTCTTCTTCTTCTTCTTCCTCTCTATCGAGATCTTTTATACCGTTAATAAATAACTTAAGTGATCCGTTTAATCGAACCATTATTATTTAGCTATAGACCCTTTTACTTAAGTCTTAATAATAAAGAGATTCTCACTTTAATCTTACGTAATAAGCTAAACTTAGGCTAGAACCTATACTACCTATCTACCTTGAAAAACGGTAAGACGGCCGAGTAGTAAGTATTAGCGTTACTCGTCTTAAGAGTAATATTATTATTTAGATAACTTCTTTAATCTCTTTATAATTCCTATTAGATTTATCGTTATTAGATCTAATAAATTTCTACAACTTATACTCTTTAACTTTTAACTGAAAGATATAATAATAAAGTCTTTTGTCTATATAAGATTATACGTATATAGAGATTTGTATTCGTATAACTATATATTAGGCTTGTCGGCCGTTAATAGTAACTCCGAAAGCTTCGTTACGATACTACCTAGATCTTAACGAATTTATTAAAGTTTAGAGATTACTTAACGTCTATAAAGTAAAAGTTTAGTTAGGGTACAAACTAAGGCTATTATATAAGTTTTAGGCTCCTTTGGTAAGCGGTATAGTACCAAAAGTAGGACTTATAAGGAGCGTAGCCCTAGCTCAACGCTATTTAGTCATAGCTCGGCGACGACTCAGCCTAGCTCAGCTTTAAGGCGGCGTAGCTCAGCTCCAGATCCGGAAATGGATTTGTGTGAGGTCAAGTTTGACCGCTGAGTATATCAATATTCGCTGCCGAAAATGTAGCACAACATGCTTATATCGAAGGCCAAGAGTGATCAGCAATCCTTTATATTTAGCCTGATCCCGCTCCCTGCGCATTGTCTCGAGACTTGGTGATATGTCAAGACCAAATCCGGACTACGCCTGACGTCACTCACGTCCAGTCCAGTTGGTGGATTTAGCACAATACCACTGCCACTACGCGCTTGTGTCGACTGTTGTTTCTCGGAGGTATTGGCAAACGAGTTGCGCAGAAGTTCCGGGAAGAATACCGGCACCCCGGCACGTTCCCAGCCCCCGGGTTGGGTCCGCCGCTATCTCCTTATCTCTGCCGTAACTGGACCATGAAGACCCACGATTGGCCGACCGCCCCGCCCGAGTCGGGAGTGGCGTCCCGAGGAGCAGAGTATCACAGCGACGTGGTCGGAGAGTGCCAAGACCTATGACATCGGCGGATGACTACCAACTATTTGCACACTTGTTTCTTTATCGCCAGACCTCAAAGTAAACCTACCCCGCAACCTGACCCCGGTGTTGTGAGCCTGCAGGACGTCTGTTATCTTTGCACTTGTCACTGCTCCAGCCCTACCCTGGAACACATAGGTGACGAGTCCACATCGCCCGTAGTCTACTCGTACTAAAGAACGGTTCTGACGGCATGCCTTCGACTTAGCTTGCAAGATTCGTCCGTTGCGCAGAAGAGCTTCAAAGTATGGAAGATAGAAAGCAGCTGCGAAATATACATGCCGATTGCGGATGGTTGTAAGCCGCACGGCGGGATGGCCAGCTCCCCGGGTCCCAGGCCGCCTATAAAGAGACTGGTGATATGCCCACGACATGGCCACAAAGATATTGGAAAGAGGCACACGCCCAAGAACGCCTTTTCTTACCTGGACTTCATCCTTGCGACCGCTTGTCTCGTCATCACGCACCGGAACTGAGATATTAGTCTCAACATGTTCTCCAAGACTTTCATCTCCGGGCTCGTCCTGGCCGGCTCGTTGGTTTCGGGCGCCGCTGGCAACCCTATCGAGGAGCGGCAGGTGTACGCCCTGAGCGGCACCGGGTTCAATGCCTCCACCCAGACCCTGGGCAACGCCTATAACTACTGGGTGAAGCTGCCCAACGGCACTTTTGACCTGACGCGGAGTGATGTCTCGCCCGTGACCAAGCCCAAGGTAATCACCTTCTCGGGCCACCGCAAGTCTGCCATCATCGAGCCCAGCCGCAGCGTGCTCTGCATCATCGACATGCAGAACTTCTTCCTGCACCCGGAACTGTCGCCCTCGGCCACGCTGGGTCGTGCCGCCATCCAGCCGACCGTCAACATGATCAACGCCTTCCGCAAGAACGGCATGAAGGTCACCTGGGTCAACTGGGGGCTGACCAAGTACGACCTGCTGACCATCCCACCCGTACTCAAGTCGCAGTTCTCCGCCAACGACTTCGCCAACTCTACGTTCGGGTCGGACATGGGCACCATCGAGCAGAACGGCACCACTATCGCCGTCGGTCCCAAGCTGATGCGGGGTGCGTGGAACGCCGAGCCATACGGCGTCCTCGGCGAGATGAAGGATGCCGGTGTCAAGGCTGGCACCGACCTCGTCTTCCACAAGAACCGGCTCAGCGGCTTGTGGGGCCCGCAGACTCCCTTCGGCCTGTGGCTGCAGGAGAACGAGATCACGACCATCTTCTTTGGCGGTGTCAATGCTGACCAGTGCGTCTGGGGTACCTTTATTGACGCTTACTTCAAGGGTGAGTGTAACTGTAGACGTGGTTCTGCTGCATGTTGTGAGTCCACTTCAATGGCTGATTTGTGTGTTTGTGTTGCACAGGATATGATGTCGTCTATGTCGACGATATTTCTGCAACCACCAGTCCCGTATATGCGTCTGAGATGGTCAGATACAACGCCAACTCCGATGGTAAGATGGATACGAAACTTGACTTGTTGTCTCTCTCGCTAACAACTATACAGGATTTATCGGCAACAGCACCGACATCATCAAGGGTCTTGGCAGCTGCTGAAGTGGCAACGCATCTTTCTCAGAGATGTGACATAATGATACATACGAGGTCGACAAAAATGAGGATCCTAACTTAGATGGCGGTAAAATGGTTCGTCCTTTAGAAAATGAAGTAACGATTAGAATGAAAATAGAACATAAATCTCCATCATTTTTCAAATCAACCAAGCAGGAGCTCTTAGTATGGAAGATAATGTTTAGTCCGGTTCAAACAATTTGTCTAGGCGTTCGTCTAAGAAAAAAAAAAGCCACCTGAATATTAGAAGTGGACATGACGCGTTAGGCCTACTTAACACATTCCTCACGCTAATATCGGTACACATTGTGCCCTGATCCGCGTTGCAATGTTGAGCTGTGTTCTACACGCTTCCCCTCGAAGGATCGGACTGGTCTAAATCTAGACTTATACCTTTCCGTCTTCCTTGGCTTGGAATTAGACAGACTCATATCATTCTCCTTCCCTGCCATAAAGTACAAATATATTCGACAATGGCTTTCTCCAATACTTCTTGAAAGGAGGATGAGCTTCGCCCAGATGACCGAGCCTTCCTGATCGCAGTGGACGGCCTTCCTCATGGCCCAGCAACGACTTGAGCGAGAACCTGCCGCAGTGAGCAAAGGCAGCCCGCGGTGCATCCGCGCAATAGGCAGGAGAATTTTTAGATGACGGCAAGAGGAACGGCAACGGTAGAGCATTCGGACACGGGGGAGGTGGTCTGGTGCGACGAAGAGGGCGTCAGCTGCCGATGGTGGCATTGGCGTCAGGAACCGCGTACAGCCTTGACGGACACCACCACACGGGCGGGTTTCGTCATTGACATGCTCGATCTCATCACCAACGACGTGATCGCTGCCGCAGCTGCAGAGTCGACTTCTATTTTGAGGCAGCTGAACCCCGTGATTGTTATACAAAGTCGAAAATTCAGCCAATTATCGAAGCGGTAGACTAGACTTGAGGACGCACATAGGTTGAATATCGCTACCTATGTCTGCATCACAATTGGCCTAGTCGACTGACGAGCTTGTTGAGTGTCCTTGAATTAGAGCTAACCGGTGGATGAGCTATGAGAAAGGCCGCTATAATGTCATCATAAAAGTTCGTATACTGGTGTCTTATGTGATCGTGCCATTCACAAGTGTCACTTTCGCCCGTGAACCAATACGAGTCAAGGGGGCTTTATGATACCATTTCCTACAAGATTAAACCATCTTCAATCAACCTGCAAACAGTAGAGATCAAACAGCAAAGATCACGGCTTCTTGTTGACATCAACTCACTTTCTGGATTCGTTTGATCTAGCCATTGTTGAGGGCTCACTATTGGTCATAGCTCATGTATTGCGCCCTTTGGTCATTTTTAGAGGACGGGACCCAGAGCTAAACGCTTTGTGGCAAGCCCACCCGAACGCCAGCAGTGACTCTTTTCAGCTTGCATCATTCAAATATCTTGACACTGCAAAAGCTTCGTCTCTCTCCAATATTAGCATGTCGATCATTCGAGTAGAATAAATCATATGCACATCGTCATTCTCTTACATTAGAACCACCGCCAGAACAGAATGTATTTACGCGCGGTTCACGCCGAAACCCATATCCCCACGCTTCGACAGCTGATCCGCGACTTTCCACTCGGTATTCTCACGACAGCATTCTCCTCCACGACAGGACCATTTATTCAGTCAAGCCACATCCCCTTCCTTCTAGACGTCCAGGATGAGTCGAGTGAAACCGAGCTGGGACGCCTCAGGGGTCATTTGGCAAGGGCCAATCCCCAGAGCAAGTCCTTGATTGAGGCCGTGTCCAAAACTCAAGTGGACAGGAGAGTCCAGTCCAATGTTCTCACAGAAGAGGTGCTCGTCCTCTTCACCTCCCCGGTCCAGCACTACGTGACACCCAAGTTCTACTCGGAGACAAAGCCCGCGACCGGCAAAGTCGTGCCTACTTGGAACTACGCCGCCGTGCAGGCTTACGGTCAAGCCCGCATCTACTTCGACGCGCAATCAGAGGAGACGTCGGCTTTCCTGTCGCAGCAGATCTCTGATCTATCCAAGCACGCCGAGACATCTGTCATGGGTTACACTGGTCCGGCGGATGCGAGACCATCTCCTTGGAGCGTGACGGACAGTCCCGAACGGTATATCGAGTTGCTTAAGAAGGCCATCATTGGTATCGAGATTGAGATCACCAGGCTAGAAGGCAAGTTCAAGATGAGCCAGGAGCTGGGCGCTGGGGACCGCCAGGGCGTTATCGACGGCTTTCAAGGCCTGGGAACCGATGTTGCGCGGGAAGTGGCTAAACTAGTCGAGCATCGGGCGGAATTGAAGAGCAAGCCAAGTTAGGGCGTTGCTATCGTGTACAGGTCTCATAGTCCAGTGTACATGGGCCTTTTTCGAGCTACATTTAGGAGGTTTCGATGCTCAGCTTATGAAATGATTGTTGTGGGAAATAAGAATGCTGAAGGTATCGCAGGAGCTAAACAGATGCATTCACAGCCACCTTCTCATTCCCTGCACTCTCAACGAGGGACAGGACTGTCAGAGGCGCCTAAATAATTAGCAGATGCCATAGCTGGTTAAGGACGGGTTAATCAGGTTCCTCTGACTCGCCAGGAGAGTAGAATCTTACAATGGCAGCAATGTAAGGGTCGTCAACCTCATACACCTTACTTAAGAAGAGCTATAAAGAGAGATAGACGACACATAATTAATTATTATGGGCGATCTTGGGTCGATGTTTAGAAATCGATCTTATGAAATGGGGTCGAGAAGCAAGGAATACAAGGGCAGGAACTCAAAAGAGCAGTCACGCAGTTCGAAAGCCCGATCATTTTGATATGGATGATGATTTCTGCCTTAATAACGAACCCTTTACTAGCTGCCCCTGATCTCCTTTGGGGCATCCCTGAAACGATGTGACAGCGTTGCTTCCTCAAGTTGCTTCATCAATCCTCCAATCCCTTCTGAGCACTTGACATGTGGCACAAGATCCGCTGTTCCGTATCATATGCCTGAAGCAGACACCCTCTTTCCAGCACCTACACTGCCTTCCATGTGTTTCCATAACAGGTGCTGAGCACGAGTCATGATTACCATACAACCAGAAACCTCATCTCAACCCGAACAGCCTAGTCATGTTCGTCCAAAGAAACGAGGATAGCTTCTCAGATTAGCACCATTCTCGATTTTTCCGCCTGGGTCTCCATATGGGCCATGTGCGTCTCGTCGACCAGAACTGGAAGTGTGCGATATGCACTTTCAAGCTCCCTGCTCAACTTCGCCGAAGGGTCACAGCCGGAATGGTCTAGTCGTGTCTCAGCTTCGCGGTTATCATCCGTGCAATGCTTGGCTACCGTGCCCGCCAAACCGCTGGGGGTGCCAGAGTGAGACTGCTGCGGCAGAGGCTGCGGCTCTGAGTCCATCACCTGGATATCAGAGGCTACGCCCATAAGACTATGATACAGGGCTCTGACCGTGCCGTGATAGTGATCTGGTGCTGGCAGCGGGTATAGGTTGGCTGCAGTCAACGCCTCGACTAGACTCGCTCGAACAGCCGCCCGACAAGCGGAATGATCGTCAGCAGCCAAGGAAGGGCCTCGACTGTCTCCACAAATTGCTAGTCTACCCTGACCGATGCCCATCAGATAGTAAAGAAGCTGCATGACTGGACGCAGGAGCGCGGCGACCATCTGAGTTCTTCGAAATTCGAGTGCCTCTACCAATTGTGTTTTGATATTAGGACGATGTGAACATGGGCAGAGGCAACTGAACATACCGAGAACTCCCAGAGTTTCCAACGTCTCCGCGGTAGCACTGAGCTGTGTGTTGTATGACTCACCGCCACCAAAGAGGTCTGTCTCAGAGTTGAGAAGCAGGTATTGAGCCTCCCACTCAAAGAGCTTAACATCGCCCAGCTCCCAAGCGATCCAAATCCTCCGGGCCCCAGTATTAAGAGTCCTTCCGGCGTCCGCGATGCGCTCCAGCCAACGGGCAGCCCATGGGCGGAGAGACTTTGTCATGTCATACTTGTCCGTCATGATGGTGAGGTAGTAGAGCTTCTCTTCGACCAGGATCTGGGGGATTCTATCGAAGTTGCCGTGAATTATGTTGAACAAGATAAACAATGCTCCCGGGTGGTCTTCGGGCAGCTTCACCAGCCATTCGCCGTGGGTTGGCTTTGACTCGGCAAATCCTCCGCGAAGCATCATCTTGAACACGGGCGAAGCTCGACAAAGCGCTCTGGAACAGACGATAAAGGCCACATTGTTGGGGCCGATCTCCAGCCGCAAGTCTCCGTCGGGGTCAATGTAGGTTAGGACACGTGCCGGAGGCTTTGTGGCGAGAACCACTGCTGAGGAGGTCATCTTGAGACGGATGATTCGAGATGACGCTTACAATTGGATGTGCTTGACGAAGAGGTTGAAGGAAGGAAGAGAAACAAGATTGCGGAATGGTTGGGACGAAGTAGTTTAACAGAGTTGAGCCAGCGGAGAGTAGACAGTGACTGGTGTCTGTATTCCCTCGGAAATGAGAGCTTCCAACTTCACTTTGCCTGGTTAAATGTCGGATCTGGCGATAACAAAGGAGGCTTATCGCCTTGCCCTTTCAGTTGCTATTCAGTCAGTCTTGATGTCACATAAGGCATACACGAGAGGTGCCTAAATCGAACTTCATGTATTGACCTGCGGACATGAGATGCCTACTGCTCGGAACAACAATCACACCCCCTATCACGCTGGAGCAGTATTCCTCAGCCCATACTCCAGCTTCTGCCTCTCGTCACGGTCAAAGATATCGACCTGCGCCTTCTTGAACTTCCACGTCGGCGTGCGCTTGGCAAACAACCAATCCAGCTCCTCGTACGTGCGGCCCTTTGTCTCCGGTAGCCGGAACACAGCCCACAGAAAGACCAGGAACGCTGTCGACCCCCATACAAAGCCTGCGAAGCCGCGGAGATTTAGCTGTTGGGGGTTCATGAAGTACGGCTGCAGGACACCAGCGATGACTGAGCAGATATAGTAGGCGTTCCGCGCGAGACAGACGGTCTTCTGCCGCAGACGCGTGGAGCCCACCTCGGCGGGGAGAGACCACCCGAGCTGCCCGGCCGACAGCTGGAAGCAGAATGTCCATGCTAGAGTGAGGACTGCTTGGGCCATGCCGATCGACTCCCTGTCGGTCCAGACGTTGAGAATGCCGATGACGAAGAGAATCATGGACATGGTGAACATGCCGACAATGTAGATGCTACGGCGGCCAAAATACGGCATCAGCAGAAACCAGTTGACGAGGGTACCAAATAGGGCCATGGCGGTGCCACCCGTGTTGAGCTTGTAGGTGGTGTCGGTCGAAAGGCCGACCTGCTGGAAGAAGTAGGTCGAGTTGTACGCGAAGCTGGAGCCCGAAAGGACCTGGCCGGCAAAGGCGACGCAGGCGATCTCTGTCCGACGACGCTCGACGCCGCGGAAGCAGTCGAGGTAGCTCGTGCCAGATGTGAGTTCTTCCTCCAGGTCGTTAGTGTGGATGATGTCAGCCAGTGTAGCCTTGATGTTGACCCCGACGGCACCCTTGCGGTAGAGTCGTTCCAGGGATCTCTCGGCTTCGTTGATTCTGCCCTGGCGGACAAGATGCCAAGGCGACTCGGGAGCGAAGAAGAGGATTGGAATTAACTGTCGGTACTATTGTTAGCGAATATCATCGAGAAAACGACAACGGCGCAAGGGAACTGACTATTGCGGGCCACATCCATTGGAGGGCGAAGGGAATTCGGTAAGCCCATTCGTCAGGGCGGTTCACGAGTCCGGCCAGCACACCGGCTGCAATCAGCTGCCCGATGATGAAGCACATGTTGGTGTAAGAGGTCAGATACACGCGAATGGTCATAGGAAGCACCTCGGAGGCATACGCGGGCGCAGAGGAGGCAAAGATGCCCCAGGGCAGACCGCAGAGCAGCTCTCCCACCATCAGCACGATGATGTTCGGAGCGAGGAACGTCATGAAGATGGTGCAAGAGAGGACCATCAGGGCACCGAGCAAGACACGCTTCTGTCCGAAGATGTTGACCAGGTAGCCGTTCAGCATGACTCCGAAGAAGCATCCGACACCTGAGGCGTTACCGAGGCCGGCCTGCCAGGCTGCGGAGAGTTGGTGCTGTCCATGCTCATCAATGAACTGGCCGTACTTGGCGGCAAACTGGGGGTAGGCATAGAAGTTGCCGATCAAGATGGTGTCATAGCCTTCCATGATCTAGGGGTCCGTCGTTAGCCTCTACGATTCAGGATGTCATGGTTTCTTCTACTTACAACACACATCGATACCATGAGGCACCAGAAGATGGCCATAGGACAGGACTTGATGGCCTGCCACAGACTGAGCGAGTGTTCGACCTCGATGTGCTCCTTGGCTCGGGCCTCGACGACGTCGGGCTTGATAGTACCATCATACTGGAGGCTGCTGGAGTGCTCCAGCTGAGTGGTTGTCGAGTGGTCGTGCTTCTCATCCATCTCGATCTCAGAGTCGGACCCGGCGTGGGATCCAGATAGCAGGGAATGGAGTTCTTCTCGGTCGGCTGATGACGATGATTCTATTGATGATCGCCGTGATGAGAGCTGCCGGAACTGGACTTCATCCCTCGACGAGGAGGCCATCTCCTCTGTTTATATATTCCTCGACCCGATTAAGGTTCACCTGATGTTCATCAACCTAAACACCATCGGCCGTGCCCTCTACGTCGCCCCTTGTCGGCGATACCGCCGGCCAATTGGCCAGACGAAACCACGCGAGCGGCTATGGATCAAGATCGGTGGATCGATGAGCAGTCCGGGGAAAGTGCGGGGGTGGGTTTCTTCTCCGCCATGTGCAGCATGCCAGTAAAAGGTGTGCAGTGGGCAGCAAATGCCGCGTTTGGGGAAATAGATTCCGAGTGGGATGGACGGCTGCAGATGCAGGAGATGGCGAACCTGCTGAGCGGGAACATTGAAGAGCGACCTGGAGCAGGGGCGTCAGAACTGGCCTAGATCTCCCATGCCGCACGAGTCCACAGTGAGAAAATGTCACGGGGGTGGCATTTTCCCCAGGAAAACTTGTCAGCAGCCCAGGGCGGCTTTCCCTGTCTCTCATTGGAGCCTGTCGATACCCTGTCAAGACCGTTGACAATCTCACCAATTGCATTGCCTTCATCCCGACGCTAAGGTTAGCGTGCGCTCCGTTACTGAAGACCGCTTCTGTCCACTGCATGATCCGTAGCGTCGGCTAGTTCCAGAGCACCAAGGTTGCCATCAACCGCATCGTGGAGGTTGCATATCGTGCTTGGCATGCGGCATTCACGCATCTCCGCCGCTAGAGCGGCCTTGACTGGACGATACTGACGCCGTTGTCGGGTCTCGTCGCGCTCACGGGGACACGTCGCGGCAGAGTTGGACGGGTCTGATGCAGAAACAATGGAGTATCTCCGGATCGGCATAGACGCAGAAAGACGGGGTAACCCATCGGCCTCTACTTAAGGTCCAATCGACATCAAAAGTTGATGTAGTCTAGCAAGGACAGACGTTCTCATTCAGTCTTTGCATCTGAGCAACAGCCGACGCCTAACATTTGGAAGCCGGTTCTTCTAAAGCGACGCTGGTCTCGAGTGTGTCGTCCTTCTCAACTGTCTTCTCAGCTTTCTTCGCCATGGCACCAGCAAAACACGGCATCCAAGCCGCAGCATGGTCAGTCTTGCTCCGCGTGGCAGTGGCGGTCAACAACGGACTTGCTCAAACACCACAGCTTGGATGGGTAAGCCATCATCCTTTCCTTGTACCAAGTCAAGCGCTGCTGAGCTGGCGCTGACTGTCGAATAGAACAACTGGAACTCTCTTGGTTGTGACGTCTCAGAGGAACTGCTGCTTGAAACATCGCAGAAGCTGCTCGATCTTGGTCTTCGGGACGTCGGGTACAATTATGTTGTCCTGGACGACTGCTGGTCTGATGGACGTGACGAGGATGGCTACCTCGTCGCAGACAGCAAAAGATTCCCGCGCGGCATGAAGTTCGTCGCGGATTCTATCCACGAGAAGGGCTTACTATACGGCATGTACTCCAGTGCTGGAGAGTATACGTGTGCTCGCTATGGTATGTTTGCCAGCCCAAGGTGGAGAAGTCCAGGTCTAACCAACTGCAGCCGGGTCTCTTGACCACGAGGAGCACGATGCGAAATCCTTTGCCTCTTGGGATGTCGATTATCTGAAATACGACAACTGTTACTCCATGGGCCGGCATGGGACTCCCAAGATCTCGTACGACCGCTACGACGTCATGGCCAAGGCCTTGAACGCCACGGGCCGTCCAATGCTGTACTCTTTGTGTAACTGGGGCGAGGACCTTACTCATACCTGGGGCATGTCGATTGCGAACTCGTGGCGCATGTCGGGCGACATCTACGACTCATTCACTCGGCCAGACGTCCTCTGCAGCTGCGACGATCCCCGCGACCCCCACTGCATCGCCCCCGGATCGCACTGCTCGGTGCTAAACATCCTCAATAAGGTCGCTCCGTATACAGATCGCGGCCAGCCAGGTGGCTGGAACGATCTCGACATGCTCGAGGTCGGCCAGGGCGGCATGACGGACGACGAATACAAGGCACACTTCTCTATGTGGGCTCTCGTCAAGTCGCCTCTGCTCATCGGAGCCGATATCAGGCATCTGCCTGCATCTGCCCTGACGATCCTCAACAACCCGGCAATAATTGCCATCAATCAAGACCCCGCTGGTCGGTCTGCCCATCGGATCCGGATTGATCTCGATGTAAAGAAGGACAAGTACGGGGTTGGTGAGGCTCACGTATGGTCCGGGCCACTGGCAAATGGCGATCAGGTTGTGGCCTTCTTGAACGCCGGCGACGAGGACCTGAAGATGGAGGCGAGCCTGGATGAGATCTTTGTGGACGATGGACCCGAGGGATCAGCTGCCCAGGTGAAGCTGGCCTGGGAGGTCTACGATCTCTGGGCTGGGCGCATGAGTGAGAAGATAGCGCAGAAGCTGGTTGACGCGAGTGAAGCGGGCGTCGGCATAGCAGAGGCGCAGAAGGCGGCGGCCTGGTATAACGCTACCGAGCTTAGCTACGCCGACGGTCTCAAGGCGGAAGACAGCAGGCTATTTGGCGTCAAGATTGGCGAGGTTGAGGCTCAGGGGACATTGAAAGCCACCGTCAAGCGACATAGCGTAGAGGTGTTCAGGTTGCGCAACAATGGCGGAGAGATTAAGAGGTACTCGGTGCACAGAGAGCTATAATCGAGACCTAGATACGGGTCATTCAGCCATAGAGATGATAACGTAGGATATTAGGACAAAACATAGAATTATAGATGCTGAGAATGCCCCCCTGACATTGCCAGAGTCCCGTCTCGTGCTCCTTTTCCCCACAGTCAATGTTCACCACAAGCACTAGGTGCCTGACTTTGTACTAGGCCAAGTTGTGGAAGCGGGGAAGACCCAAAATCGAGGACCGTGAGCTTCCTCCCTCATATGACACAAACATGAGATATTCAACTGCCTGTGCTGCATGTCGGTGAGATTGCGACCTCATGTTCCGTAATACATACCGTGTAACAATTACTGATACACAAGAACAGGAATCGTCGCCGGAAATGTCTGGTCCCTCAGGACGGCGGCAGCTGTGCCTACTGCTCGGATCAGAACATAGCATGTCTACGCTCCGGCTCCATCCACAGACCTGGTCGTCCTCGCCCGACGAGCAATTCCCCCAAACAGCCGAGGCAATCGGTGCCTACTTTGGCCCGGAGGACATCTCCGGCTACAGATGTCCCCGACAAGGCCTTGACCTTTGAGCTGGTCGAGCTCTACTTCAAGTACATCCACGACCAGTTCCACTCCCTCTTCCACAGGCCGAGCTTCATCCTGGACCTGCACCAAGGGAATGCTCCGCCCGTCATAGTGTATGCTATGATGGCGCTGTCGGCGCGGTTCTCGACGAATCCGTTCTTTGACCGGATACCGCCTACGACGAGAGGAGAGCATTTTGCGTTCAAGAGCAACACTCTACTTAATCTGAGGGACATATCGGTCACGACGATCCAGGCGTGTGTGCTGCTTGGAGCAGCGGCTATTGTTGAGGGAGAGGCGGCTGCTGAATCGGTGTACTACTCTGCGGCTTGCAGGATAGCTAATTATTTAGACCTACCCAACCTACCGGTGTCTAACCCGCTTGAGAGGGAGGTGAACCTGAGAGGTGAGTGCTCTGCCGTACCATGTGCTGAGTAGTCTTAACGCCATATGCGGTGCAGTTTACTGGACACTTTGCATGATCGACGTCTGGTCCTCAGCAGGTATCAACCTACCCAGGGAGATGACCCGGCGTGAAGCTGTCCCTTATCCCATGGACGAGGCGACCTTCCTGAATATGACCGCCAACAACTGCAACCCCCTGGAGTTTACTCCCTCCCAGAGTCGCGAGGACTCCCTCCTCGCACAAATGATCAAGCTCAACGGCATCCTCCTCGAAGTGAACGACGCAATCAAGCAACTCAACTCTCCAGAAGGCGACGCACACTTCGCAGACACAGCCCAAACCTTATCACTCCGCCTCGAGTCCTGGGAGGCGGCCCTACCGTCCAACCTCCGCGACACGCCCGAGAACCTGCACCTCTTCGCCTCACAGGGTCTAGGCCGCATCTTCGTCGCCATCTACCTGGGATACTACCACTTCGGCCAGCTCCTCTTCTACCCGTACCTGGACGAGGAGCAGCGCCAGCAGCGGCAGGACGGGCAGAGCCCGAACACGCCGACGGCGTTCCAGCCGCACGCGGAGGACTACGCTAGGAAATGCAAGTGGTTCGCCATGTCGCTGTCGCGGATAATCGCCACGGCCAACTCCACGCCGGGCTGCGACGTGCGGTATAACATGGTGGGCCACATCACCGTGGTGGCATCGTCGGTGTTCATCCACACGCTGCTGTTTGAGACGGACCAGGGCGAGCTCGACGCGGCAAGGCGGCAGTTGGAGGAGAATTTCAAGGTGCTGGTTGCGCTGAGGGAGTACTGGCCTGCGCTGGAGGTGTGTTTTGCCAGGTTGAGAACATTTCACAGTCTATGTAGACGGAGCATGGACACGAGTTTTCGGATGGATAGGTGGATGGTTCGGTTTCTGACGGAGTTTGCGAGGCCGGTGGGCGAGGAGGAGAGGGAGGATGAGGAGATGGATTTGGGGCCGTGGAGGGTTGGGGATGTCGTCGGTGTTTGATCATGCTGTGCTGGCAAGACCGGATGCAGGTGTTCGGACTGATTACAAACGACCATGCTGAGTTCAGATGCTCATATTCACATCTCCTGGCCTTGATTATGATTGCCAAGACAAGTCTCATCCCTCTGTGTGTGTGTGGCTTGGAGGCGTCCTCATTGGCACGCGACTCGAGAAGCAGGAACTTGCTCCTTCCCGTCTTGTATGCAAGCAGTCCGTCTGTCAGCGCTGCTAGGTGCAGATATCATGCAGTGGACGCCGCCGTCTGGGGTACAGTAGTGTACCTACTAGAGTTTAATACCCCGGAGGAGGTAGTCTGAATGTCACTAGGGTAAGCATGGCGTCTTTCTACGTGTAGAGGGCATGATATCCTGTTGTTGCTGTTGCTGTTGCATTGCCGTTGCTGGGGCGGGTGCACAATGATGTAATGGATCAGGTTGTGCTGTGAGAATTAGTGGTCTCACATGCAAGACCAGTCAGATATGGATTAGCAGAGGAGGTTGGGGTTACATATTGTGTGCCCAAGGATGCACCTAATATCAAGTACCAGTGACCCTAGCCCGTTAGAAGGCCTCCAAAATCGCTCCACCCGCTCGCGGTCATCTGCCACTGCGTCATGCTCAGATCGAGACAGGATGCCATCACGAGCTTGAAGGACTCACTCGTAAAGAGAAGCAAAACATATCTTCACGAGAGAAGCAGTGCAGGTCGGAAGGTGGCGTCTTGTGGCAGATCTAGAACAGGCCCGGAAGATTGCTATCATAGGTGTACATGTTAAGGTATCAACTGTTATGCTCTTCTTCTCCCTGGGGCATCTGTTTTCAGATTTTCCGAGAATTCAAGATCGAACTTGAAGATTCCCCAGCCGCGAATTGCGCCCCGCAAACGACTGCATTATCAAACTGATAAGTGCGCAAGCTCCCGCTACGGTGCAGCCGTTCCTAACTCATCACCAAGTCACCCCACCACGCAAGCGAATGTTTGAGCCACCTTCTCCTTCAGCCATTCACGCTGTGTAACCGCCAACCTTAAAGAAGACATCGATCCCAACGTCTCTCAACCTCTCTGCCCTTCAGACAGATCTTCCGACTTCCGACCCAAACAACCCGTTCCACAGCACATCAATCACAATGTCTGCCGTCGTAGAGTCAAGCCCGACACCTCACACCCCTCCCCCTCAAAATGCCAAACGGCCAAAGGGTGAGTACCAACGGCCACGATCCGCTTCCAAACCCCGCACAGCGCACGCAAGAAGGGTCTCAGCCGTGCCGTCAGCAAGATGAGGTCATCGTCAGCTCACCGCGCAGCTGCTTTCCCGCGTCTCTAGCTGCATCTGTGTACTAGTCACTGACAGTTATACTTATCCAAATCAGGCATCCTCAAGAACTCGTACCAGCGCTCTCCACCACCCGCACCCGTCGCACAATCACCGGAGCTGGCAGAGCTCAAGGATCCCAAAGAGATCACCATCGCCAACACGCACTACAATGCCGGCCACCGCCGCTCGTCGTCAGCCGTCAGCCGGCCGGGCGGCATCTCGCGCCGGCAGAGCAGCCGCACCCCGTCGATAGGCGGCGAGGAGAACGACAACAACATGCGCCTGAAGTGGGACGAGGCGAACCTCTACCTGACCGAGCAAGAGCGCAGCAGCACGATGAAGATCACGGAGCCCAAGACCCCCTACGCCAAGCACTACGACCCCATGGAGGATCCCTCGGACGACGAGATCGAGCGCCTGGTCACGCCCATGGACGTGGATGAGCTGGACCGCATCGACGGCGTGGAGGGCGCGCACCACGGGTCGCACCACAAGAAGCCGCGCGGGCCGGCCGAGGACGAGATCCCCGGCCTGAGCCTCGGCGAGCCCGAGGAGGAGGTCCCCGAGCACGAGTTCGAGAAGAGGCCGCGCGCGGTCCACGTCAATAGCAGCGGGAGCGGGCACGGCGACGAGGACGACGAGACGGCCGGCATGACGCCCGAGGAGAGGGAGAAGCATCACCGCTTCCAGGAGATGCGGAAGAAGCACTACGAGATGAAGAATGTGGCTAAGTTCTTGGGCCATCCTGAGGAGCTGGAGGACCCGGAGGAGGAGTAGGATGGGGATATGTGACCGCCTGTGCCATGGGATCTCAGTGAGGGAGGTGAAAGTGCATGCTTGCTGGAGCGGATGGTGGAGGATTCGACTCGTCGTTGCATTATCATGGATGGAGGACACGAGGAATGGTGGGACTTGCCTCGATGGGCAATCATGACACCTCTCGTTTTTACTCTTGGAGTTATTAGGAACCGTGGCTGCGGAGGACTTGTTTGGAGGATGAATGTCTTGTCGAGCGCATCAGTAGTAGTTGTTCATTGGGGATGCAGTCTTTTCCAAGCTTTGCTTTGAGCATGGCTGTCAGATACATGACCCAATACGAAAGCGTTGCAAATCAACAAATCCAGATACCGAGTCTATCAACTCCCATGTCAGGCATCGCTTGGTATATAAGCAAGGCTTTCCGAGTCTTTTCTCTAACTTGAATAACGCCAGTTACCGATAAACCGAACCTCGTGCTCAAAGCAGACCTTTCCTTGCCAGCTCAACCTTCCTCTCGGCCTCTCCGGCCTTGAATCCGCCCTTGGACACGCATATCCGCTGCCCCTCAGCGAGCTCAAACTTGTCTTCGTGCGAAGGCCATGCGCAAGGGCAGTGGTGTGGATAGTGGACGCATGCTGAGAACTGTTAGTCGATCAAGCCCCCAAAGTAACAAGAGCAGATAGATATGGAACATACCTAGGGTGTCTGGGCACAGGTACTTGTCGCAGTGCGCCCGCTCGTGGTTGGCACGGTATATGGACGAGTCGCTGGGAACGTTCTGGGGTTGCTGGTGCTGTTGCTGCTGGCCGCCGTTGAACATCTGCTCGAAGAAGCCGAACTGGGCGCTGACGGTGCCGACGAGGGCGAAGAGGAGCAGTGGAAGCGATGCAAAGAACCGCATTGTGACTGTGGCGCTGAGAAACAACCCGTCTTGGTGACCTTCTGAATGCGCAACCAAAAAAAAGTGAAGTTGATCAGCTGCAGTGTATTCGAAGCGGGTGTGGCAGTCTTGCTGTCCGGAATGCGCTTCGCTGGCCAATTCAACGGTTCAATGGTCTAACATGGCCAGAATGCCAAGTGGTGACAGGTGCAGTGGTTCTTATCTTATCGGGCTGGTCCAAGTCAGATGACTAAGCCGAAAACTTGCAACATCCGAGCTCCTAGTCGGCGGACGCAACCGAACTGAAGCTCCTAGGTGACTACCTTACTGACTGTCTTCACATCGACACCGCGACAGGTAGTCCCCGAAACGGTCCAATGCAGCTCATAACTCTGCGGCGGCCCATACAGGCCGCTGCCGTCAACAGCTGCAGACCACACGCCGCGGCGTCACCGGCCTGCTCTCTCTCGGACCGGTTCGCCCTCCTCCGCCTCGACGTCGGCCACTCCAGCACCGGCATTAGCGGACGGAGATGGGCTGCTGTCAAGTCCCAGGGTGCTTATAAGCTGAAGAACAAGAAGACGATACCCAAGAAGCTCGGCGCGAAGAGGACCGGTGGTATGTTGGGACACCTCGGGTCCTGGTATCGTGCGCATTGTCACTAACATTTTCCAAAGATCAATACGTGATTCCCGGCAATATCCTCTACAAACAGCGCGGAACGATATGGCACGCGGGCGAGAACACGATCCTGGGCCGCGACCACACCATCCACGCCGCCGTTGCCGGCTACGTCAAGTACTACAGAGATCCCGCCCGACACCCCGACCGCCAATACATCGGCGTCACCTTCAGCAAGGACGACAAGCTCCCCTATCCTCCCAACTCACCTCGTGTCCGCCGCCTAGGCATGGTCGCCGTGCAGCGCAAGACAACTGACACCGCACCTCCAACTGTAAGCACGAGCGGCATCCCTCTCAAGGTCGTACGCAAGGCCGTCCTACCCGAGGCCAACGCCGCGGCTCCTACCGCCACAGCAACCGAAGGCTCGGCAAAGACCGCAACACCCCCAACCTCAGACACAGCCGCCGACGTCAAGGCCGTGAAGCGTACCCAGCGCCAGACAGCCAAGAAGCGCAAGGCCGAGCTCGCCGCGCTGCGCGTGGCCCAGCGCAAGATCCAGAAGGAGACGCGCGTGCTGCACCTGCAGCCCGACTACAGCTACCGCGAGCACAACTGGGAGATCGGCCGGCTGGTCGGCGCCGCGGGCAGGGTCCAGGGCGGCGGCAAGACGCGCTCCCGCAGGAGCATGCTGCGCGTGCGCAGGAGGAAGAAGCAGATCGTGTTCGGCACGAGGAAGGCGGAGGCCAGGCGGAGGCGCGAGAGGCGGCTGGAGATCATCAAGAGGGCTGCCGAGAAGAAGGCTAAGAAGGCGGCGGAGGTGCAGAAGATGGCTGCCAAGGGGAAGAAAGGTGAGAAGACCCCGGCGTAAGGCTGCCGAGGGCGGGCTGGGAGCATTTGTACTATATGTTTAGATGTGTATATCGCCGGGCGTATAAATCATATCGTCGGAACTGCAACGCGATGGTCAAAGGTCACGCGTGCTCTTATCTTTCGCGTGAGTCACGGAGGGTGTTTTTCCATCCAGCTCGGTTGTTTTGCTGGTGGAAACACGCTCTTCTCTGATGTGTGCTCAGCCTGATTATCGTCATTACAGACCTGAGGTAGCTAACAATGCGCGTCTAAAGTCTGGGCGTGAATGTTATCATGATATTGCATTGGCTAGCAGCCAATTATACAATTGTGAAGCAGCCTCTTCGATCTGCACTTTAGGCGTCCATCCCCCGAAGCGCCACCATCCAGCAAGTCGTCCTTTCTATTTATTCGTTCCTCGCTTCCGTGGTCTCGAGATGACTGAAATCCTCTCGCGGTACTTCAAAGAGTACCCATCGAAAACCTATGACTTATCTAGACGCAATCTATGGTGAATTCGGACGCAAGTTGCCCAGAAATAGAGCCTACATCAGTCCTATCGATCATTTAGTGCATAGAAGAAGCTCCCGAGAGTCATTCTGAAGACAAGGCTACTGGAACCGGATTGTTTGTAACCCCCTGCAACTGTCCAACTTAAGACGGTAAACATGCGGTTATTGAACACGACGACCATTGAACTTACCGAGTTTGTCGGCGAGGTGCCCCCCTACGCCATCTTGTCTCATACATGGGGCGACGAGGAAGTCACCTTCCAGGACATGACATGTAACAAGCAGGCGGCCGCCAGAAAGAAGGGCTACTACTCTAAAATTCTCGGAGCTTGCGATCAAGCGCGAGTCGAAGACGGCCTCGAGTGGGTATGGGTTGATACCTGCTGCATTGACAAGTCGAGCAGCGCAGAGCTCTCCGAAGCCATCAACTCCATGTTCCAGTGGTACAACAAGGCTAGGGTCTGCTACGCATATCTCTCCGACGTCCAAAATGAAACACAGTTCACCTTCAGCCGCTGGTTTACGAGAGGATGGACGCTCCAAGAATTACTCGCACCGCGCGAGATCGAGTTCTACTCTTCGACCTGGGAGTTCATCGGCACCAAGTTCGGCCTTGCGGACTCGATCGCCCACGTGTCAGGGGTCGAGAGCACTTATCTCCGCGGCGAGCCCTTTTTTGCTGCAAGTGTCGCCCAGAGAATGTCCTGGGCTTCCAGGCGCAAGACAACCCGCGAGGAAGACATCGCATACTGTCTACTGGGTGTCTTTGGGGTTAACATGTCTCTGATCTACGGCGAGGGCGGAACTAAAGCGTTCGTTCGGCTACAGGAAGAAATTATGAGGAACTGCAACGACCAGTCCATACTTGCATGGGCATGGGGCTCCACGACCTCCGAGCCTGGAACCACGAGTTATCTTGCTCAGTCTCCGCATGATTTTGCCTACGCTGGGGATATTGTCCGCTGTGACCTTGAATTACCCGAGGTCGACCTGGTCGCAACATACAAGGGCATGACGCTCGATGCTCCCATATGCCGGTCTGTAAATAAGGACAGACTGCCATACTATCTCCCGATCAGGTGTCGTCCCAGGGACGATGTTCTAAGTGTCTTGGCCATCCCAGTGACATGCTACGAAGAGACATCGCAAGAGTACTACCGAATAAAGGCTCAACTTATACTAGTGCCCAGGGAAATCTGGAACCGGCGGTCGGTTACTCATCGATATCTCAAGCGTACCATGGCTACACAAGTTGGCTCTGCCGTGGCATTCGCCAAGGCCTTTGCTGTGCGAAGCATCCCCAGCGGGTTCGAAATCGGCGATGTTTGGCCACCAGACCATTGGCATCACCTGTCACCAGCGCCCAACAAACACATGGGCCAATGGACCAGTGCGGTATGGAGGCCAAGGACTCCCACAGGTTATATACACCTGAAATGGACTGGACAGGATACGGACTTGGAGGGTCGTACAACCGGACGTGCCTGGCCTGACGTATTACTTCATTTAATCGGAGGAGAAAAGAACATCGCTGGATTCGCTGTCTATCCAGGCGGCGACCTGCCTCAAATTGTACGAGAATTCGAATATCACCTTGAGCAGCGAGCCGTTGAAAGATCAGAGATATTCGCCCAAAGGCTGGATATTGGGTCTCGTTATATCACGGCCACGGTCCAGCCCCAATGCACATCCGGCGATGGTCACCACAACTTGTTTGTTGTCGATGTGTTGAGCTCTTGCTGTCGGCCCTGGTCTGTGGACGACTGTTTGCGAGAGATATGTGGTCTCGAGCTAGTTCCCCCCGAACTTGCCAATGACAATGACATGTGTGCGTGACTTGGTAAACATAAAGACGAAGCTTCGCAAACTCGTTTATCTCTCTACCGCCAGCGTATCATAAGCTGATGTACACGACAATCAGTCTAATAACATTCCACCATGGCTTCGAGGTGAGAGAACTCCTTGCCAGTCGGTTTCGGCACCAGGTGCCTAGACTAATGCTCGTTGCAACCACCAGTCACACCGCCTATGAATGCACTCCCCGTCCAGCTTACAGAGAACATCACATATTATCAAGCCTCAAGTGTGTGTATTTCCTTATTCAGCACTTGATCCTTGTCCTTGGGACGCGTTCTTGAGCGAAAGGGTGAGCCGAGCCCCCGGATTCCCGATTGCCCGTCAGCTTCGGCTCTCGCCGCCTCTCGGGAGTGGTGGATTCGGACGATGCGACCCTAATCCTGGCCCGTCCCGATGCACAATTCCACTCCGGGCATGCCGGAGAGGAGCCGCTCGGGGCGCCACATGCAAAGAATCCGACTCGTCACTTTCCTACACCGAGATGAAAAGGGTGATCGCGAATTATATATAAGAGCAGCAAATGAGGCCATGTTTATCCACGAACAGTGCCTGTCTCGTCAAGTCTGCGAGAGCGACTACTTTCGCTATGACGGTTCTGTCCAGCATTCTAAATGCGGCCCTGCTGCTGGCCTCGTCTGTCGTTGCGGATGGTACGCAGTCCAGCACGGCATATGCGACCTACATCAACTTTGCAACAAGTGACATCCTCAGCGGCGATGACGGTCTGCCGCCTCATCCACTTCAGGGACTCCCATACGGCTACCCTACATACCCCATCACTGTGGATGGCAACGGGCGAGAGCAGGTCGAGGCTCACCTGACCTTCTTCGAAGGCAAATACTGGATGCACGCGGCAACCTGGGGCTGCGGAGGGTCACTCTTTGTTTACAGCCACGCTCTCACCGACGGCAACTATCCTCCCATCCCCGTATATAAGCCGGGTGACTATGGCGAGGACGGCAACTGCGGTATCAAGACCTACTCGTCGGTGGACTTCACGAATTGGGTCCAGGAGGACTTTTATCAGCCGTCCATCACCGTAGCGAACGTAACAAAGCCGGTCGTCCGCTACAGCAATGCCACGGGGAAGTACGTCATGTACATGGGCGGAAATGCCTTCAACAACTTCTTCTACGCCACGTCGAACTCGCCTGCTGGTCCATGGAGCAATCCGCCATCTGTCATGCAAGGCACCAACATCAACCACGACTTCGACGTTGCCGTCGGCCCGGACGGCACTCACTACATGGTAAGCGACACATTCGTCGGACTCAACACACGACCGGACCAATGGAGCGTTCCGATTTGGGATATCTGGATCCATCAATTGGCTCCTAATCTCACGGCGACCATCGACTCGACAGCAGTGCGCATCCGCACAGCCCAGCAGCTCCAAGCGCAGAACTTGACCCTAGAAGCCGTCGGTTTCTTCTACCACGACGGGTACTACTACATCAACTTCGGCTTCACCTGCCAGAACTGCGCGGGCTACATCTACAACTATTACTCGACGAACCCGCTCGGCCCCTACACCGACGGCGGCTTCATCAGCCAGGACGGCTGCAGCGGGCAGAACAAGGGCGCGAACGTGCTCCCTTCGCCCGACGGACCGATCGTACTGGCCGGCAACCTGGGCTACAGGACCGGGCCGACAGACGTCGTCTTCGACGGCCAGCTCTGGCACGCCGACAACCACCAGGCCGCGTCGAGCACGTACTTCTTCCCCATCGAGTTCAACAGCGACCACACGCTCAAGAACTACACCTGCCCGACCACCATCAAGGTGCCCCTGGCAACAAACGTCACCACGTCCCCGCCGGCACCGATCCCCTTCCGTCTCGACTGCCGCGTCCGTAACTGGCAGTCCATCCAGGCCGTCTACAACCCGCCCAAGCAAGGGACCACCCTCGAATTCGACGTCTGGCAGCGGACGGATAACCTGGGCCCCACGACCAACGCAGGTCCGGCGCTGGACGGTCCGCTGAGCGTGAAACTAGACTTTGCGACCGGCCCGAGTGCGAGCTTCTCGTGGGTGCCGAGTAACATCTCGTGGGCGCCGGCGAAGATCAGTATGGCTATCCAGGGGAAGCAGCTGGCGAAGATCACGCTGACGACCAATGCTACGAATGGGTGCTATGGCACGCTGGCTGAGCCGAAGGTGGAGAAGGCGGTGAAGTACGGGAAGGTTGTGAATGGGGTGTTTACGGAGTCGACGGGCGCGCAGTTGTATGTTTACCAGTTCTAGCTGTCGATACTGTGAAATGGTACACACTCAATGACGTGGGATCGTGCAGTAAAAAATCTGTCGGTTGACTACAATAGAGAGAAAGTCGTGTTTCCAAAGCCGAACTTCATGGCATTCAATCATCGTGATGCGGCAAAAAAAAAAAAAAAGCAAAAGAGAAACTCGGATACGGGGAGTCGAACCCCGGGCTGATGAGTGAGAGTCATCGATGTTACCGCTACACCATACCCGATGAGTTATCGAATGTGGTTCCGATTTAGATGCTAGTTCGTTCCACTAATTCAAACCATGAACGCTTTGTCTCCGTTGACTGCCTTGCGTGGGCGATTACAGTGCATCCAATCAGCGCAGTCTATCAACCAGGCAGCAACAATCGATTCACTGCAGCTGCAGACACCTGCGATTTCATTCACTTGTTCCTACCATCATGAAGTATATATAGAAAGACACAGATACTACATGTGTTCTCTCATCGCGACTGACTCTCCACAACCCTTGCAGCTTCACGGAAGAGACAAGTTGACGAGATTTCCATCATGGACGAAGACAAGCCACTGACTGAGCTGATGGAAGCTCTAAGCAGGTAGCTCATCTGAAATGTTTAATATTGAGGTTGATGTCAAAGCTAATGATGTTGGTACCCAGTCTCCACAAGAACGGCAAGTACTCCGATTTGACTGTCGTCTGTGGCGAGAGCACCTACCGGGCACACAAAGCTGTGCTCTGTACGCGATCCCAGTTCTTCGCCAAGGCCTGCGATGGCAGTTTCCAGGTGAGTTGGAGATTCTTGCTTGTTGACTTTCGTTGTCTTTTGCCGTCAGTCTGTAGGTGAGCTGACATGACTTGATACAACCAGGAAGCGAGCACCGGCGTCATCGATCTCTCGCAAGACGACGCGCAGGCTGTTAAGATGATGATGCATTACTTCTATCACCTCGACTATCCGCATGTTGCCATGCACGAATCGGCCGATGGCCACCAGCCATTCACACGCGATCCTGAGGCACCGCAGTCGTCATCTCTTTCCAGCCCATTCATGGACCCGCCCGCTTCGCTGCTGTTCTCGGGCACGCGCAAGATCGCGACGCCGACACGCGCTCGCAAGAAGAAGCTGGGATACAAGGCTTCTCCGGCGTGGGCTGACCTGGACATCGCGACCGAGATCAGGGATCCGAACCTCATCATCCACGCCAACGTCTACACCCTTGGCGAGCAGTACGCTGTGGAGGGCCTCAAGGCCGTGGCTCTCGAGAAGTTTGTCGCGGAGGTCAAGGTGCATTGGGCGACCGAAGACTTCCTCCAGGCCGTCGAGCACGTCTACAGCTCGACTCCGGAGCACGACCGAGGATTGAGGGACGTGGTCAGAAATACCTTCTACGAGCACCGTAGGGAGCTGATGGACAGGGAGAACGTAAAGCGGTACCTGCGCGACGTGCCGGACTTGGCGTACGATGTGTTGATGCATCTCTACAAGGAGGGGGTTTAGGATGCCCCAGCTCCGCGAGTACGGCCTGGCTGGCGTAGAGATGCAAAACGCCTAAGAGATATGAGCTATTCGGTGGGGATAATTGACGAAAGATCGCGAATCAAGTGGATAGATGGGCGGTCAGGGCCGTATGATTTTTCGGGCTCAGGCGGTCGGAACCCATAGTCCAATCAGAAGCGAGGATAATACTAGCTTCCCCCGCTTTGTTCCTTGACATGTTACTATGGTAGACGTGGTGTGACTGGTGACTTTGGATGTCCTTATCTCCAGGCGGCAGGAATTGTACCTCGTTCACAACCATGAGACTACTCGGGTACTGTCGAGCAATTGATCCTACGAAACAGGTCGAGCGATGTAGCCGCCATTTCGTCCAGGCAACATCAATGCCTTCGACTTTAGCATACCACATACCACGTAGGTGAAGCACAGGACTGTAGTTAAAAAAAAATGACTTCAAATTCCGAGACACCACCCCGCATAACCCTCTTCAGAGGCTGGCTTGATCAGGGCAAACATGTCTGGTCTCCGTTCGTGGTGAAGGTTGAGGTCAGGTTGCGCTTTGCGGGCGTCAGATACGCCACTGACGCTGGATCGCCATTGCACGCACCGAAGGGCAAGATCCCCTACCTCGAATTCCGCGGCCCACTTCCCTCCGGCGCGGTAGAAGCGTCGTCTATTCGCCAAGACGAGAACTCGGATCCGGTCGTCAGCATTGCCGACTCCGGCCTCATCATCAAGACTTTGGTCAGGTCTGGCGTGCTGCCGGACCTCAATGCTGGGCTGTCGGCCAAGGATAAGGCCCTGGACCTGGGGCTGCGGGCCACGCTGGAGGACAAGCTCTACTTCTATCACGTATGTTTCGCCCCCCGTGCCTCTCCTCGTGGCTAGCTCACTGACATCCGTTTAGACGAGAGAGAGGTGGCTCGACAACTACTACACCATGCGTGACCACAGCCTAGGGAGCATTCCGTATCCCGTGCGGGTTGTCGTCGGGATCCTGGCTCACAGGAAGCACTCCGCCATGCTGCACGGCCAGGGCACTCTGAGGTTCACGAACGAGGAGCTGACGGAGTTCAAACACGACATCTGGGGGTCCATAGCTGGACTGTTACAGGCGTCGAAGACGGGGACCAAATCCCTGGACACGGACGATCCGTTCTGGGCCCTCGGAGGTGATCAACCCACTGAGGCCGACGCTACGTTGTTTGGGTTCATTATCTCGGTTCTCATCTCTACTGCGTGAGTGCCGCCTCCCCATATGCTGAATTTGCGTCGGGTCGGCTATGCTAACATGTCCACAGTGGTCCCGAGTCTCAAAAGGTGGTAAAGGGGTATCCTATTCTGGCGGAGTACGCGAGGAGAATCCACGACAGGTACTTCCCTGATTACGAGAAAGGGAGCATGTTCGAGTCAGAGTAAACGTTCGTCTCTGAATTCGAACCCTGTCTTTCACTTATCAGTTGTGGCTAGCGATGCGAGTCAAATACCATTACTTCATTCAAGCCCTGAATACAGCGAGCGTCTCGATAGTCCATCCCTTATCAAAGCCTCTTTCTTGCGATATCCTTGGGTTATCGCCCAAATGGGACTGCTGATTACCCCTCTAAACACAGAGTCGCTAATTGCCAGACAGCTCTTTCCACCGACTGTCAATAGCACCCCAGTACTTCTCGGGGTAGACCTTCATGTGTCCAACATGAGGCGTATCGTCAAATGTCACACAGGCCACATCGTAACCCCGGCTTCTCGCATCAGCAGCATGCTCCTCGATATCCTTGTACGAGATGATGTCGTCCCCACTGGAATACAAGTACAGCTTCCCGGCCGACTTGACGGAGATGTCAGGATCGTTCACCGCGTTGACGCTGAACTCAGCCGCACTCTGGTTGCCCGTTACCCAACCCAAGCCGTGGACGCCAGCCAGGAAGAGCACAGCCAAGGCCTGGGTAAACACAAAGGGCCAGGGGAAGAAATTGGCCGTCCCGAGCGCCATGGCGCGCGACCAGGGGGCGATGTTGCGGAAGAATTCGGTGTTGCCCGGGCACGAGTCGCAGACGAGCAGCCGGTACGGCATCGGCACGCCGAACCGTGAACGGTACACGTGCAGCGTGGAGGCGAAGTTGATGCCGCCGGTGTTGGACATGCAGACGACCATGACGCGTTCCTTGGCGTGGGCGGCCGGGTCCTCGCTGCCGCCGAAGACGGCGTCGACGACGGGGGCCATGGTCCGCGCGCGCTGTGGTAGGGTCTGCGTTATGGCGCGGAGGATGGGGCCGAAGACGACTACGAGCCGGGCGAGGGGGTAGAGTTTCCGGTAGCCGTCGGTGTATTTGGCTACGTGCTTGGGGTTGCTGTCTCCCCAGCAGTAGAGGATTATGATTGTGGGCGAAGTGGCTGGTACGGTGGACGGGGAGTCGCTGGGCCGGACATAGATTTGGCTGTTGACTAAGTCATAGTCTGCAAAGGCGGGGTGTGGTTTCTGAATCTTCTCGGTCGCCATTGTGAGGAGATGTTAGGTGAGAAGTGGCGGGTCTGAAAGGTTTGGTGAATATGGATCCGGAATATGTACTGAAGACGGCCTTTCAAGATTACTGATCTGACGTTATAGCAGGGGGTCGATATGCTCGGCAGCAAGATCTTGCTGTCATATGGCCTGAAATGTGGTTTATGGTTCAAAAGGGGGCAGGCAAGTCAATCTCAGAATGCTGATGTTCGGGATGCTGACAGTATATAAGATTGAAGGTATCTCAGGCTCTGTCGCGAGCCTCAACAATTTTAGCGCTTTGGCCACGACCCGCCAATTCCAGGATATGGTACCCTGGCCCGATAGCATGTGAGTTTCCATCTTGGGTCTCATCCTTTGATATGACTCGTGGGGTTTTGCTGACAGGACGGGACTGAACCAAGTCCAGCCTGGCGTCTGGGCATCAGGATTTGAACCCAGCATGACGGACTTCGGATTCGGAGTTCAAGAACTGCATGCCAGGAACATTTCTGGACGACTTTCCCTTTCGCCAGTGCTGCACAGCTTTTGGTGACCGGATAATCGGGAACATCTGTCACATCGGTCATCTTTAAATCCCCCGTCGTTCCGTCCCTGCAGGTTGGGAGGAGGATCAAGAGCTCCTGGCCAGTAAATCAACAATGAGTGGAGTAGCCGAGGTTCGTTTGGTCGAGGGCTCCACTTTCTGGGCTGAGGACGCGAAGGGGTCTCCACATCACCAGCCGTGGCAGGCAGGAGCCGCTTACAGTAGTAGAACAAAGTACCGAATGACGTCCAGTGTGAACCTATGATGACCGGCTTTCCTCAGCTCATGTCAAGACGCACAATCTACACTGATTGTTAACTCTGGCCCATGTCGAGGAGATAACCATCGGGAAGATTCATATCCCGTCATCGATCATGACAGGCAACGGCAGTCGCGGCTCAGCACCACTGCCCCTGGCCAGGGCCATCGAGGCAACATCACTCGACTCGCACACGTATGCCGTACACCTAGAGAAGTGCTTCTGCATCGGTACAGTCCCCAATGGCGGCTACGTGGCGTCCACCCTGCTCCAGGCAGCCCACAAGCACCTCGCTCCGCGCAAGCAGCCGGATACGGTGACGGTGCACTTCGAGTTCCTCAACCGCACCGAAACCGGGCCGGCGATCATCATCGTCGAAGACGTCAAGCTGGGCCGCACACTCTCCGTCCTGCACGTGACCCTCTACCAGCGCGGTCTTCTGCCTCACGCACCATGGATCACCCCCGGCACCTCCCGCAAGGAACTCGTCGCGTACGTGACCAACGGCAACATCGCGTCTGAGCAAGGCGTGTCCCTGCCTACCCCTTTCTTCCCTATCACCCCTCCTATCATCCCAGTCGATCTCCCGTCCCTCTCCCGCGGAGACGACAAACTCTGGCACCGCATGGCCCTACCAGAAGGCCCCTTCGGACGGATACGCTCCCTGCAGAACATGGAGTACTACGCCCCTCGCGCAGGCCAGCCGCAGCGCAACGGGATCGACCTGTGGATGCGCCTCGCTGCCGGAGGCGGCTTCACGAACGCCAGCCTCGCCTACATGGTTGACGCCTGGCCGTACGTGATCGAGCAGCACCGCCCCGCCTACCCGGCGACGGAGCCCTTCCGGTACGACCAGGCGTTCTGGTACCCGACTGTGGCGCTCAACCTGGAGGTGAAGAAGGCGTTGCCGGCTGAGGGGGTGGAGTGGCTGTTCATGCGCGAGACGACAAAGATGGTCAAGAATGGGAGGTTCGATCTTGAGGTCATTGTGCTTGATGCAAGTGGAGAGTTGGTCGCCGTTGCGACGCATGTTAACATGATTGTTGATGCGTCGCGGAATACAGCGGAGAGGTCTGGGGGCAAGGGGAAGCTCTAGGTGACATTGGAGGTCGGTGCTGGAGGTTATAGTATGATTCAGTAGGTCTCTCTTTCACGTACGACCATAGATGCTGGAAAACTCGGGATCCCGTCCGCTCTCCCCTAGATAAGCCAGTAATCGTCAGACTAGTACTCGGGTGGGTGACCACCGGGGAATCCCTGATGTTGTACGTTTTTTTTCCTTCTTCAGGTTTTGTTCGCCTTGTGGATCTCTTTTGCGGGGTGGGGGCAATCCAGCTGGAGGACGACTGTGTGATGTGTAAAAGAACGAGTCAAGTTGAGGATCGTTAGAGGTGTCATGATTGCTTTTGATCAGCGTTATACTGTTAGTAGAATTAAGCTGATACCGTGTAAGCCGTTATAGTCTGGGGCATTTTTATTTGTGTCCTGGTACTGTACCAGTTAAATATCCGGTCATATCAAGGGCGTTTGAGTAATGCATGTCATTCATGTTATACACGCGAGGTCTTGAAATGTCGTGGCTATTGCTTCTCGACAACCTGAATATATGTGCTTAATTATATATGTACTTGAAAGAAAATAAGAATCGTACAGACGAATCCTAGTATGGGGTTTGTCCAACACTGTAGGATGTTAGTAAGAGACTACCTTCGATTTCTAGCCGGAAACAGTGATGACTTACACATTGCCTGCAGGGTCGTAGTGAGCGACGACGTAGGTCCAGCCGTTTGATCCCTTGGCAACAGCCATGCCAATCTTCTTGGTGTTCTTCCACATTGATTGAGCTGGGTTCCATTAGCAACAAGGCACCGAAGACACGCAGGCGAAAGACAGCGCCAGGTACTTACTGTAGTGGCCGTAGCTTTCAAAATTGCCCTGGGGTATCACCTCTCCGTGGTAGGCGGACGCCTCGTTCATCCAGGCCTGGGCACCGGCGGCGAGGGGCGGCGCCGTGCTTCCGTACTGGGCGTAGAGGTTCTCACCGGACTGGCAGTGAGCGAAGTTGCCAGAGGCGGCGATCTTGTTGGCGCATTGCTGGGCCGAGGCGACGAGGGTGTTGTCCCAGGTCAGGTAGGGGAGGCTCTTGCCTTGACGGCCCTTGTTCTGGATGTCGAGAGCGTTTTGCTGGTCAGCTGTAAGTCTGGCAGTGGCCGAGACGAAGAAGAGAGCGGCGGTCAGAGCCGAAGTGACGGAGAAATGCATCCTGTCGAGTTTGGTATCTGGTGGAGTGATAAGTAAGGAGTGACTTTTTGAAGCTTGAGCTTAAGGAGAGTGTATTCGAGTGGGATTGACCGATTCGAATAAGCTGGCTGTAAGGGATACCTCAGATTCGAGACAGGGCCACTAGGAGGGCAACAGGTTTTTATAGACGACGTATCGAGCCATACTGGGCAGCTTCATGTACGCAACATTCCCACTGTCGATATGGTGGAGTGGGCCCTTGCGGGCAAGACAGGCACATAGTGATGACATTCGGAAGATTCGTGGCCACCGGGAAACAACGTTGACATCCTTGACAGCACGAATTTTTGTTTCAATCCAGGGACCAGTTGCGAACAGGGTAGCGAACATCCCTGTCTCTACTGTCAGTCAAGCCGGGATCTTGAAGGGGGATGTGATGGGGATCGGTCATGGGCGTGTGGGGAAGTTGGGACGACTGAATCAATCGCCCACATTTCTTGTTCTCGACCATTCCGCATGCCAGGTTGAACTGTCAGGACTGTTAAACAAAGTTTAACTTTGGACCACCCTAATGCAAGGTACATCGTTGACACTGTCTGAACTTGCAATTGCGCATTTGCCGGGAGTTGCCACAAGAACTCCAAGGAAGCCACAGCCGCGAGCATGGCGTGCAGTCGCTGCTTGAACGACAACTCAACAATCCGTCTGCTGTTTGACACACACTCTTGCTTTGCCAAGTCGTATTAACACGATATTCGAGCTCTGTGGATGCCGGGTATTTCCATCCGATGACAGCGACAAAAATGCTGAGAACTCTACTTGCTGGAATGGACGAGACACACTATTGACATCAGGACCGAACCCTTCAAGATCAGTGGTGCATGTGCCGGTGCCCGACAACGGCGACTCGCATTCCAATGAGAGATTCTGGTGAGACATGCCAACATGTCAGCGCGTCATGGAGATGTCAACATGCCTGCAGACTGTCAACAACACATATGAGGCCACTGGACTCCACGAGCGAGATGCCCCTGTGCGAGACAAGCACATTGTAGCAAGAAAGAGAGGCTCGAGGGCAGTCTGTGGTTCGTTCCGCAATCCGCTGTGCCGGAGGAACGACGCGACTAAAAAGTGAGAAAGTGTGACGGAACTCAGCTGCTTGAAGGGTAAGGGTTGGGGTTGGGGTTGGTCTCGAGGAAGCACCGGGTGCGGCTTGCCGTGGATCATGCATGACTGCGGGTTTCACGGCCCGTTCCTAAATCCTGTGGCGTCTCTAGATTGGGTGTCGCCTCCAAAAAGTATCGAGATGTTATCACGGCATCGGTATGGTGCAGCTACCGGTTGAGCAACTGAAGCCTGAACTCAAGCGATCAGGCCAGACCACAAGATGTTGGTTGCTCCCCATGTTGGGTTCCTAATGCATTATCTCCTCGAATGCAACTCCTCTGCGCACTATCGCGTGTTTGGCCTGCATCGAGCAAACATACCTTAGCTTTCTCGCAACCGGGCGAATCAGGTGCAAACGATTCCACCCAGACCTCGAGAAACAAACCTGAAGAAGGTACCGCCGCAGCCGCTCATGCTTTCGGGTTGGCCAGTGACCTCCCATTCACCCGCTTCTATGAATCTGGCAACTGTGACCCCTCGATAATGGTAGATGCGAGTACAAAACCACGAGAGTAGCTAGCATAAGCAGATAGCCGTCGATCACCTCTAAATCCATCCCGGCTACCAGCCTACGGTCCGTTAAGCTCTTTCAAAGATGCTGACTCTCTTCCTGCTCGTTGCTGCCCCTATTCTTCTCGTCGCCTACCTGCTGAAGGAGGCGCACTATCGACGTTTCAGACAATATGCCGTCTTCCCCCAGTTGAAGCCCTCTCTTATGTGGGGCCACATGAAGGCACTGCATGAGATCAGCCTTCGTGGACCACCGGGTCAGCACTTCGGTAGGTGACCGTCATCATCAGCTTTGCCCTCAAGAGGCTCCTGTGCGTGGTATGGCAATAGCTCACCAAGCAAGATGACACGATACTGGTCATTCACGAGTTCCTGGGCCGTCCTCCGGCCTTCGTCATCGACCTGCGGCCGGTCTCTTACCCCATACTTGTCGTCGCCAACCATGAAGTCGCAGAACAGGTCTCGCGCGTCTCATCCTTGTTCCCTTGGAGCGTCACGAAGTCTCCCACCAACCATGTACACGATCAACTTATCGGCAAAGATTCCATGAATACGAAAGAAGGCGAGGAGTGGAAGGTTCTGCGCAAGAAGTTCAATCCGGGGTTCGCGCACCAACACCTGATGACCCTACTGCCCTTGATTATGAATAAAACATGGCAGTTTATGGAACATCTCGATAGATATGCTAAGACCGGAGAAGAATTTCCCCTCGGTGAGCTTTTGACAAACCTCACGTTTGACATCATCGGCGTCGTGTCACTGGACGTCGACTTCGGCGCCCAGCTTGACAAGACTCATCAGAGCGAGTTCATCCAGGTCTACCAGCAGTTAGTCGCAGCCTTTGAAGGTCAGGACAACCCGTTTCCGGATCCAATTGGCAGCTTTCGTCGCTGGCGCTTGTCAAGAGACATGGACAGGCTGCTCACCGAGATGGTCAAACGAAAGCTATCTGAGCACAAACGACTGGATTCGAAGCACAAGTCACGTAGCGTAGTAGCACTGGCATCACGCAACAGCGAGACGACCACACCTGACTCTTTGGGGCTGATAGTAGACCAAGTCAAGTCGTTCATATTCGCAGGCCATGACACGACGAGTATCCTCCTGCAGTGGGCTTTCTACCAGCTGTCTCGCAACCCACGAGTCCTGAAAGCCATCCGGTCTGAGCTCGACGATATCTTTGGCCCCGATCCGGACCCAACCGTCGTGCGGGACAAGTTGCTCTTGGGTGGAGATGATGTGATGGCTCGCTTGGTTTACACCTCGGCCGTAATCAAGGAGACTCTACGGCTGAATCCTCCTGCAGGAAGCGCGCGCTATTCGAAGCCTGGGACGGGATTCAAGCTACGCATGCCTGGCAACAACCGTGAGATCGACGCAGACGGCTTAGTATTATACATGTGCCAGAATCTCATCCAGCGGGACCCAGCAGTCTATGGCAAGACGGCGGATGACTTCGTGCCCGAGCGCTGGCTCGGAAACACGGACACTTCGATGAAGACGAACGATGAGCTCGCACCCGGCGAGAAATCCGGAGCCAAGGTGCCGCCCAGTGCATGGCGACCATTCGAGAGAGGGCCCAGGAACTGTATCGGGCAGGAGCTTGCCAACATTGAAGCGCGAGTCATACTGGCCTGCGCGGTGAGGAGGTATGACTTCACCAAGGTCGGTCTTGGTGAGCTCGACTTGGACGCAAACGGCCATCCGAAGCTGAATGCTAAAGGAGCATATGAGGTCAAGACCAAGGTATACAACGTAAGTGGCGCAGAGGCAGGAATTGTTGATCGCACTGGCGCCAGGCTAACACGATTGCTAGACGAGACAAGTCACGTCGCGGCCCATCGACAAGATGATGATGCGAGTCCAACTCAACCCCAAAGCGTCTTCCGGTATCTGAGTAGAAGGCCGAACATCGGATCGTACGATTGCCTAGTTGTGCCATTGCTTGAACCGTCGCGCGGAGCTGGTAAACGGACCGAGACGAGGTGAAGTCCCAGTTGTGAACTTTGACGGACCTAAGAGTGGGGTTTACAACCTGCTGTTGATGGATCTCTGGACATTTCGGCTCTATGGATCGTCACTCAATCCTTTGAAGGAGAACGCTTCACGCATGAGGTACTTCTATCCACCTATAACCCCAGAAATTGACCCTAATGGACAAGCGACATGGCTTGACATCCTTAATGATGTAGAACCCTGACACTGTCGCCCTTCCCAAATGCTTTACTAAATCCTTTAGTGTACAACCTGTCATCCACGTTTGAGCCGCTTGGCTTCTGCCCTGTGTAAAGATGTATTGCTTCAAAACTTGCCTCTAGCAATCAAGCAGACCGCAACCAGCAATTTCTAGCGGTAAGAGGCACTCGGTATCAAGACGAGGATCGGTCGAGAAGGTTGGCAGGCTGTGCATTTTGCACGGGGTATGTGAGGGCAACACTCGCGGCGTCCCAGTTCCGCTCTCTTTTATACAAAAGTACATTGGTTGATACAGACGGAGTGCTCGGTCATATGAGCAACCTCCTGAGGATCTTCTCCCGCGCAACCCTGGCTGCAACCTCTCCTCCGTGTTGTAGTGATATGGCTCCCACAATAGCGAGCAATGATGTGTTCAGGACCACGTTGATACCGGACCCTTCGAGGTTTTCCGGCTAGAGAGGAGGGTTAATTAGTATACGCTCGTTTCCACGAATAGCATTTTAAAAAAACTCACCATTCTTGGCTTCCACCGCATCACCTCGCCCAAGCCGACGTCCAGGCCAAGCCGAGCGAGCTTTTCGATCTGTATTATCTGCTGTGGCTGCCGGTAGCTGAGTTTGTCGACATCGGCCAGGACAGGGTGTTGAAAAGGCTCCCTGTCGAACTCGTCCACCTCATTTGCTTGCTCGACGATCTTTGATGTGAGGATAGACTTGGTCGCTTCGAGGGCGAGGATCTGCCGGCCTGGAAGTCACGTCAGCTGAGATCTTGTGGCTCGCTAGTCCAGACAGTGCATAGCCTACCAAAATACGCCAGCTTTGTGTTGAACCCTCTCCTTCCATAGTCAAAACTCTTGTGTGTCACCGCAAGCCACTTGATCTCCTCCGGGAGCATCTTCTCGCCGTCTCGTCCTAAGAGCCGGTTGTACATGGCATCAAGCCTCTTCGGATCTTCGTTGACCTTCCATATTTTCCTCCTCGGGTCCTTGACGACGTTGATCGAGAATCCGGGGCCCTTGAGTCTCTCTGGGGTATATGACCACCTCGGCCGCGGACTTTGATCTGCATTTGCATCGGTCGCTTGGTCTGTTCGGGAGGATGTGGTTGAGGAGAATGGTCGGAGAGTCGAAGGTGTGCATCTACATTGTCGCAGTGCCCTTGTCGAGGCGGCGAGAGCCGATCTGGAGGTGTTCATGGTCATTGTGTCTGTCCGGGCGAGATTGAAGGAGCCGGCACAGAGCTGATTCAATCGTTAAACTCAAAGGAGCTTCAATAGATTTTTCGCGACGGGCAGGCCCGGCTAAACTCCGGAGTCTACCTCCGCCTGGGCCAACCGTGCGGCTAGCGACTGCCCGTGAACCAGGGTCTTACGCGAGTAGCCCACCCCTCGCCTATTGGCCAATTCCGTGCTCCCTTCGGTGGTGCGTGCAGGGGTACATTTGAACCAGAGCTTCCATCGCAGAGCTTATTATAAAGTGAAAGTAAGAGACAATACGATACGCTTAACAGTTCAGCTTGAATCTGAAGAACACAGAGGAGAGAGGCCTTTTCTACTGAGGTCATGGCTTTATTAAGTCTTTTCTCGGCAAGATGACATCGACAAGCATCCTCTTCGGCGCGAAACGCGACCCAAAATCGAGCAACGCGCTGGTGGAGAAGCTCGGGTCGCTCCTGCCAAAAGGCTACAAGTTTGGCATCTACCACCTCTCGACTCCCCCGACACGAACAGAGGCTCTCTACTCTGCTCCACCAGGCGAACGACCCGACAAGACCTATCGCGAGGATCACTTTCTTGCCATTTCCATCGACGTTGAGCCAGACAAGATCGATGGGCAGCCTGCTGGGCCCCAAGACCCGACCCCCGAGCCGAGTCGCGTGCTAGTCCTCGCATTGGAGGTCTTCTTGTTCACAACTGCGTTCTCAACCACACTCTTCGTTTCCAAAGCTGACTCGACTGGTTACCTCAGCCTCCTGAAGCTACCGAGGGGCACTCCGTCGCCCATCCGCGAGATTACTGCCGCCTTCGTGTCATTCCTTGTCGAGCATCGCCAGCGTAAGGGCATCCAGACGGTGGTCAGCTTGTTTGCGCGAGCCCAGTCACAATACCTATTTCCGGGTAGCGTCGACAACAAGGGGAAGCATGTTCTCGACGACCGCGGCTTGGTCAAGTGGTGGTGTCGTGTGCTGAACCCTCTACTCGAGCCACCAGACGACGGAACTCGGCAGGAGAGGCAGAGGAGATGGGGCAACGTCAAGGGATATCTGGTCATACCCGGACTTGACCGCTACGAGACCAGGGCGTTTCTTCCACGAACCTCCGGCGCAGCGGCTAACTGGACCTTGGGCCATCCACTGGAGCGGATATCGCACTATACCGAGGAGTACGACTGGGTGCCGCTGAGATGCCTGATTCCGAAATTTCCGGATGATCCCAAGTCTAGATATCGCGATGAGTTGGATGTGGAGGCGTCAAAGTCGGAGCAGGATACAGGACTGTGGAAGAGTGTCAAGACATTGGACCAGTTCTGGGAGATGATGGCCTTCCGGCAAGAATGCTCAAGTGGCCGTCTGACAGGCTTCATATGGGTGGTGTTTGATTCGAAGGAGAATGAGGGTTTGGCACAGCCTGCAAGTGCTGACCAACCGCTGCCAACTCCGTCCTCGTCCTTCGATAGTGCGTCGATAACGACGTTGCCATCGACCCCGCCACGCCGGCGTGCCGGAGTTACGGCCGCGACACCGCAGTCGAGTCCCTTGAAGAAGAAAATCTCAGATTCCGCAGATTCTACGCCAACGAAACAGACAGTGGAGCAGGACAAGGAAAAGAAGAAGAAAAAGAAACTAAAAGGTTCGATCATTCCTCGCCAACCAAAGATCAAGACACAACAGCGGAACTACCTCCTCGACCGGCCGACCTCGACTGCTTTCTATCACTGGCCCCCGGAAGGACGTGGAGAGAAGATTGTTGACGAGACTAGCTATAAACGCATAGTCGAACTGCTCCTACATCTCGACTTTGCGACACCGGAGAAGGCGTGTGGCAGCACAGCTCGATGGATAAGTGAGGTCGGCATGGGAGCGACGTGGGGGACTGAAGTTGTTGGAAAGAGACAACTGCAGACCCTTGAATCTTCTGCTGGTGAAGTGAAACCTGCCGCTGCAGTAAATAACTTGGCTGGTTTGATCAAAAGAAAGCGGGTGGATAGTGCTTCTGTCGAAGCAGGCGCGGTCCCTCATGGGATGACTGGAGCTCAAGCACCAGCGACGGTCAATGTGCTTGGCGCGGGGTTAGTAAGGAAGAAAAAGAAGGACGATGTTGTGGACTCGATGACAAGCGGTGCTCAGGCGGCACAAGCAACGGGCAGTGATACACCTGGTGTCAACGTTCTTGGCGCGGGATTAGTACGCAAGAAACCAAAAGTCGTATGACGGGTTGAGTCGGATGGTCAAAAGGTCAGTGACTCATGGGTATCCGATTCTGGACACTTTGAATTGTTGGAATTGGCTTATGGTGCTTCTGGGACTAGCCACGGGTTTGTTGAATACCCACGCCAGCTGGGCAGAACCTTACAGGACAGCAAGCTCAGGATATGGCGTTATTATTGCGTTTGGTATCAACCCCTTTTGTCTACATACATAGCTCTTGGTAACGAAAGCAGCAGGCGGATTCGACATGTCATGGCTAGCTACCTCTTCCTCTGGCGTTTCGCGGCCGGCTCATCCGCCATCTCCACATCGCGATTCAGCTTCGCCACCTCTGCCCCCGTCCACCGAATCGCTTCGCGTAGTAATGTCTTCTCGCCAATTCGCACTGCTAGGGCCATCCCTTTTCTCCCTGACGGGTTCGCCGTCTGTTGTAGCTCCAGGTCTGCCTCTAATGTGGTCGGGTATTCGGCTATTCTCAACTCCAGCGCCCTTAGCGCACTCCTGAGGTAGACCTCTTTCCGCGCCTCCGAGTCCGACAGCTTATACGCCATAGAGCCTTCGAACTTTCGAGCGACCTTGAGGAAGGCTTTGACTTGTTCGGCCAGCTCCTCGGGAAGGCCATGAAACTCCAGCTTGTCATCGACGTGTCCCTCCGCGTCAGGTTCTTCGCTGCCCCATTCGATCACAAATCCATCCTCCACCTCCTCTTCGTCCACTTGAGCCACCACCTTCCCCCATACAGCCTCTGACGCACCCAGCACCTCCATCAGCGCAGCTTCTACCAGTGACCACGACAGCTCAACCACATCCCATCGCCGGTGGGCAGCCGTCACGTACCCGTACCGTCTTAGTAACTCTCCGTTCGGCAGTGGTCCGTAGTAATTCAGGACCTCTTCGCCAGCATTGATCTTCCTCAATGACACGGCCGTCAACGCGTCAGTCTCGTGGTTGATGTGGGCGTTGAAGTCAGCGTCAGCATTGAGCACATCCGCCATAGGTACCATGCCGAGCTCCGTCTTTCCCTCGCGGTCCTCCACCCATTCATCTTCCTCGTTCTCCTCGTCGTCCTCGTCCTTCTCCAAGTCAAATGCGTAGGCCATAATGGTGCTCCCTATCCTGCCGGCCAGGTTCATTAATTCCTCGTCTGACGGGCTGCCGCCAGACGGAAAGAAGATGCTTTCATTCGCGCGGACCACGGGGATGATCTTGGCGGCAATCATGTTCTCGGCCTCAGCAGCACCGATGCGCGACACCACCGAGCTGGCTTGCAACTCGGCGAGCTCGTCGGCCGTCCAAAACATGGGCGTGTCGAACGTCGTCGGCAAGATATCCAGATAAGGCTGCCATCGCGATTTCGGCGACTGGAAGTACTCATACATCAAGACCAGGATGAGACGGGTCCACGAGTCCTGCGAGCTGGGCCCTTCATCGTCGGCATCCCCTTCGGTGCTGGCGCCTTGCTCTTCCGGAGGGGCGAACACATCCGGCAGCTGAGAGGGCAGAGCTGAGTTGGCTGCGCAGATTATGTTGTCCCGCGGGATGGTGAAGAGCACCGTGTCTGGCTCTATGTCTGCAGTCGCGACTGTTTTGCGGCTTAGTGTCAGCTTCCGCAAAGGATGAGGCGAATATGATGCGACTTACTGATGCCCCGGCCGGCATGACGAGGTCTGAGATCCGCGATCTTGATATTCTTGTGGAACGTGGCACCTGGTAAGGATCTGAACCAGTCCAGAAAGGCTCCGGAGCGCTGGTCAAAGTCTACATCCGCCATTTTTAGGGAGTATTTTCTGGGTTTTTGTTTGTTGATGTCACTGGTATGTTTGTTTGCCTCATCTAAAATTTGTCCATGTCAACTAATCCCGCCGGGCAGTCACTTTATGGTCCGTGCACAACGACAACCCTAACCCTATCTCGGCTTCCTCTGCCCCCATTCCACACCTTCCAGCGAACATGGTCGTTTTGACTTGTGTGCACGCCGAGACATGATGCAACCCGAAACAACGACGGTGGATTCATAGTGATGAAATTCTGAAACGGAAGCCTAGTGCTATCAAGTCTACTCTGCGTCTCAAAGTCTTAGCATACAGCTCGAACTTCGTGTAAGGGAGTTGAGTGAAGGTCGCCCATTGCTCGACAGCTCGCTCTCCCAGTTCTCAGACGCTGCAGAATCTGGCGTTGACGCCGGTAATTCCACCCCAAATCTCGTAAAATCGCGAGTCCCGTACTGCTGCAGAAGTGCTGCTGTCTTTGGTCGTGCTTCTTTCCTTCTGTCAGGTAGGAAGTCTGTGGATACGAGGTCCATGGTTTGCTGCTTGCATGATGTGTAGATACTCAACTCCTCGATCTTAAGATTGGAAGTGTTATTTCTCTCTTACAAGCAGCTCGAAACTTATCAAGGCCGGCCAGGTTTATTCAGTTTGAAGCTGAAGGCATTCCCAAACTTCTGTCAACCTATCTCATATTCGGGCAAAGCGTCTGTATCCATGCTAGGCTCTCTTGGGAAGGCAGTGACCTGGTATCTGGGCGGTGCGTCAATCGTGGCGATGTCGACCGGGAGTAGTACACTTGCAAACTTGAATCCCATGTCAGTCAGCCTATCTGTGGAGATCGGATCGTGATGAGTGTTTTACCATACCATGGTGCTCGACATTCCCGCACACGACAGTTCACAGAGTACTTGTAGCAAGAACGGTCGGCTAACCTCAGACAGCGACCTGGATTCGGCCAATGGTTGCGGTACCTCGCAGGATTTCCAGGGGCTAGGGTCGACCTCAAACACCTCGTCCTTGAACTTCGTCTGCAGGGGAATGTCAAGCTGAACTTCCCGAATGACATTGCCCACCATATCCACCACCCGGCGTCCGCCAACACTGACGACATTCGGATCGACTAGGAAAATGCGGATGCTCTTTAAACGGACATCGAGCTTTCTTTGGGCCACGAACGGTACTGTTATCCAGAGCCTCAAGGGTATGGAGTCACCAGCGTATAGGAGGCCGTCGTCGCTGCTAATGCCCGCTTGGAGCGCAATTACAGGGCTATAGGGGGGTGGGAACTCGTCGTTATCTTCTCTTCGTGACCAACCTTCTAGCCCGAATTCGCTAAGCAGGAGGACCTGACAGGCTGCTCGTGAGAGCCGTCTCGAAGGAACTAGGCATGGGATGCGAGGTGGATCAAGTAATACCGACTTGAGGCACATGCTTCTGCGAACTTGCCGCCGAAACAATCCGCATCCCTTGACGGTCACGCAGATGATGTAATAGATGTAGGTGCTCTCCAACCGCTGCGCTGCGGCGGCAGATGGATCAAGATGTAGTTCCGCCCTCGTATATCGTGATAGCAGGGAAAAGTCAACACCATAGTGGTACTCGTGCCGCCCTTTGCCCAGCGTGTATCGCGTCGACTTGATAAGTGGCGGCCCTGGGAAGAGGATCTGAGACGATTCGAAAAGCTGCTCAGGGTGGTTAGCATGACACGCGCCCGGGTTGCTGTCTCGGTTGACAGCCCACGAGATGGGAAAGTCTGACCGTGAAGAAACACGGATTCGACGCGTATCCAGCTGTCGCTACAGCAGCGGCGGGCCGCAGTCGCGCTATATGAAAATGTTAGGACCCTGTTGTGCATATACGCAACGCTTCCGCTCACTTGCCTTGAACGGAAAATTCTATCTGTGAGATAGTCAGGGTGTCGGAAACGTCGAAACAGACGATACCTGTCATCACATCCGTAGAAGTGAAAACCCGATTTCGATGCTCCCGAGCCGAGGACAGTGTTAATCTCATGTTGAAAACAGAACTTTAATGATTACCTGAGCCCAGGTGGGTAGACTTTCAAACGATAAGCGTGCTCTGGGGTTTTAATTTTCTTCCAAGCTTGAGTATTTGCCATGGGGTTTGACAGGGGCGGCGATATCTCCTGATGCACCTGCCGCACACCTACCCATTATCTAGTCCTGTCAATGTGGAAGTATTGTCAATGCAGGCCCAAACCCGATTGATGGAAATGCCGCTACTGCCGGCATACCCGGGTTGACTAGGTAGTCGACTGCCGATACACGGACCCTGCGCCGGAAGCCAGTACTATGCTTCAGAAGCGCGTAACCCTACACCTAAGGTAAGTAGCTGACTGTAGCTCGGTTAGTACAGTACAATTATAGTCGCACAACGAGGTCATCTGGCCTCCCAAAATACCAATTCGTCCAAGTTCCGGGACACTGAGTCTCCATCATTCGTGAAAGACAACAAAATCGAGCTTTTACCGGAGGGGTGCCGGACGGGTAGAACGGGTAGAACGGGCCGGACGGGTCGACGCAATGGTAAGAAACCTTGGATTGACCAGGTAAAAGTCGCTCAAGGATATCCAGCATCGTATAGCAATAGTAATTAAGAGTTACGAGTAGTAGGTACCGGAACCACTGTACAACCTGCGAATGATTTGATGGTTTACGAAGTTGATGATCCTACCGTGTTGTAGACCATGGTGCCGGCTCGTGTCTCTCGCCTCAAGGCACCCTGAATGTCAGTCCCGGAGACACGTTTACTACATTTCTGATTGATGATGCCTATATGTCCCTCTTGGAATATTACGAAACGCATCTCGACCAGCACTTCAGCTTAGTTTCCTCAAGCCACTGCTTTTATTATGTTCTGAAGCCCGAGCTTAAGAAATCCTGTTTGTTTCTCCTATATTAGATAACTTGTCTTGGAATAACATCGTTCTCAAGCTACGAGTAGGTATGATTACTCAAAGATAATTTACTATAGCTTCTTATGATGATAAAAAAACCGGCCGTCAAATCAAGTTCTTATGGGCTCGAACGCCATTCCTAGCATGGAAGATTCAGGAACAAAGGATGTCAACGATCTCCTCCTTGCTAATTACACATGTCAGGCTACGTGGTGTCAACAACGCATGGTGTCATTCTATTACACGAGAGCGAGAAAAATCACTAAAATAGAGGGCCATAACCTTGTGTGTTTTTCGATATCATTCCGTGTTGCTACGGAACCCATCGAACATCTGAACCCTTCCATGACCTCTGGTTCTACACCTAGATCTAGGTCCCCTCCGGTTTATCTCCTTAAGACAAGCTTCTTATGGCGCGACTATATCCCATCAAGACCACTATGTGTTTGTGTTATAGTTAAGGAATTAGGAGTTGCAAGGCTCGTTGGATTCCGATTGTGATGTGTGATGCTTTTCGGCCTCCACCTGCCTGTGAATCTCTGTAGCTTGCTCTGCGTTTGGCTCGGCAATATCTTCGGCGATCTGCGCCTCTTTGATGCGTTTGTTTTGCTGGATGGCATCCTCCTCGCCGGTTGTTTCGGCGATGTAGTCGAGCATGGCGTAGAATGCCTTCTCCGTCGATGCTGGCATGTTGGGTCGTTCGTCTGGTTGACAAGTTGTCAGTCAAAGAATGTGCGGCATGACGCGAGGTAAATGATTTCAGCTGTCGAGGGAAGGGATGCTGAAGCAGGTTCTCGGCATAGCACCCTTTAGAATTAAAATAGATGTGTGTTTGTGAGCGGAAACGTTACTCAAGAACCAGGAGAGCACAGACAGAGTATCGGAAGTGCAGGTCCGATGTGGTAGAATCTTGAAGTCACACCTTTTCTTCCCCCTGAAAGAACCGGACAGAACGGCTCTCGAACGGCTCTTATCCGAGAGGAGAATGCTCACCCCCGGTCGACCCTCGTCAATCGTCGGAAGCGACGGTACTAACGGTATGGACGGTGATTAGATCGACATCGCAGGCCGGGGCAACCAGTCGTGCGAAAGAATAAGTGGCCTTTCAAACCCCAACTTTAGTGTATAGCAAGGTATCAATACGAGTTACGAGTGGCGTAGAAGTAACTTCAGCTGCAGTTATCGTTAGCTACGTTGTAGCTGCCAACCATACTCTTTACCTACATTCACTCTCCAATGTCAGAAATTGGGCAAGGCTTGAGCGAGATCGTGGCACCCGGACCCGTGCAAGAGAGTGTGCAGGACGAGGACGAGTCGCGCATTTCCTACTACAGGTCTCTCGAGGATGAAGTCGATAGCCGGCGACGGTCGGCATCACCCTATCGCTGGTCTGCCGACGATGTCGACACGTCTGGCGAGCTGGCAGCCGGCCAACCCAACGAAAGCGAGGCCGATGCGTACGACGAAGAGTACTCGGACCCGTACGGGGTCGGCAACCTGACAGAGACGGCTCCTGTCGCGGTTGTGCAAAATCCTAGCGAGGCGCATCATTTCTCACATCACAATCTCGAGGAAGAACTCGATCACGGCTTGCAACGACGGCCAAGCTACAGAGAAGCGGGATCATTAGGCTCCCAGCGCAACACCCGAAAGGTGGGCCGGTTCAAGACGAGCGTCTTCATCTCGGCGAACCTCGTCGTCTTCTCGATCTTAGGTACCTTGGCGCGCTTGGGATTGAGCGCACTCACGGCTTACACGGCCGGACCGGTCCGGTTTGGGAGTCTCTGGCCTAACTTCGCCGGGTCGCTCATTCTCGGCTTTCTATCCGAGGGTGCCGAGCTGTTCCATCACCCCAGGGCGGCGCGAAGCCTATCGAGAGAGGCACCTAATGCCAAAAACGATTCGGACAGGAGGTCCCCGTCGGACACGGAGGACTCGGTTGGCGGGACGCAGGAGAAAGAAGTGCCCGTCGCTGCCGGGACTCCTCTGCCAGTGCCCCTTTATATCGGTCTCGCGACCGGCTTCTGCGGCTCCTTGACGAGTTATTCGGCCTTTATGCGCGACAGCTTCGAGACACTCGCAGGCATGCTGGGAAGCGCGACGCCGAGACCCTCGCCCGGCCAAGACATCATGAGCGTAGCTACAGTCATTATCGCCACCCTGGGCCTGAGCGCTGCCGGCATGAAATTCGGAGCCCACGTCGCTATCTTCATCAACAGATATGAAAGGAAGCTTTCAAAACGTGCAATGCACGCCACGGATTGGATCTTAGTGATTCTGGGTGTAGGACTATGGGCAGGCGCGGTGATCATGGCTATCCTGCCTCCAGACCGGCCGTCGGGACCTGTAGGCTCCGCAGAATCCTCGAGACAAGAGACTTGGCGTGGGCAGGCGCTTTTCTCCTTGATCTTTGCGCCACTGGGTTGTCTGCTGAGGTTCGCGGCAAGCACACGACTGAACAACCGTATCGTCGGCTTTCCCCTCGGCACATTCTGCGTTAACATGTTTGGCACCCTGCTCCTCACAGTGGTGTGGGACCTCCAGCGGCTGCCGAACCGCGGCATTGCGGCCAATATTGGGGGCGACCTTATCGCGTGCCAGGTCCTACAAGGCATTGAGGATGGCTTCTGCGGTTGCTTGACCACTGTGAGTACTTGGATTTTGGAGCTGAGCAGCCTGCGGAGGAGACACGCTTATCGGTATGGTATCGCGAGTATCGTTACTAGTCTGGTGATTGTTATTATCGTCATGGGGTGTGTAACATGGACGCTCGGGCTTCGCCAGCCTGTCTGTGTAGGTTTATGAGCTGAGTATGACACACTGAGTCGAGTGGCTTGAACACAAGACTTGGAATTATATAAGGACGATCGTCACCTGGTGGTATGCTGTTGGAGCAGGCGTATAACTACCAATCCACGACGTAGACTGCAATGAATCAAGCAATGGGACAGCGTTGTGTCCATCAGATGACGAGCACACGACCGAGTCATAAACCCCTCCTGGCCGTACTCAATATCAAACACGGAACAAGCTCTGTGGCGATTCTTCCGAGCTCTGGAAAGCCCCCAGAAACTCAGCAGGCCAGTTCATCGAGTCTGGAACCACCATGGGCCACAAACTGGCGTCACAAAAGTCCATGCCCAGCTCTACGTCTCCCATCTCGTCCGTCGGCAACCCAAACTCTGGTTGTTCCAGGACAGCTGGCTCACCTTCGAAGCCGAATCCGGAACTGTAGCTACACGTTTGGTGGCCCTCTTTGCGTCTGTCATCTGTGGTTGCATGCATTTTCGGGTCGAGTCCCGGTGACGTGCCAGGAGGACTGTCCACGATCTTGTCAGAGATGCGCGCACCACGTGCTCGGATGCTCCTCAACATGTCGCACGCCAGCTTAGCGCCGTTTGAGTTACCGCTCAATGCGTGCAGCACCTGTACGCATGTCTCGATGTCTCTCCCGAGCGACGACGGGGCAGGCCTGGAATTTGCGGAGGTCTCGTGCTTCGTGAAGGTCTCAGCCAGTACCATGACGGAGCCGGCGCAGACAAGGCAGGAGATCATCTGCCACCAAGGATAGTTCAGCACAATATCGCTAGTGTCGGTGACGTTGTACATTAGGCGCGCGATGAGTTGAGCCTCCGATGTGCACGTATTCCCGTACTCCCGGATCTGAGCGAGTTGACCGGGCAAGAGAGTCTGCATTCTCTGACCTTGGAGGTATGGGTAGCACAGATACGGTCGATGGATAAGGGTCCGGAGATGGTGGAACTTGATAGCGAGCATGTTCCTCTTTGCAGTCGGATCAGCCGTCGTCAAACGGAGCGAAAACAAGGGAAATGGGTGATCATAGTTACCTGTCGTTTAAAGGTCACCGACTGTTCAAACAAGTGACCATGGTCAAACCTGAGATGACGAGGCAGTCTTTCTTTCCAGTCAAGCAGCCTTCTGTCGCAGTTCCTCGTGCTCTTCAGGCTGGCCTCTATCTCGCGTCGAGGGTGGTATGTTTCTCGGAGCACCCGTCCGATGATGGAAGAGAACTCAATGATGCACGCGAAGTAGTCACTCCGGCATCCCGATTCACCTGCATCCTGTGCATCGGACTCTCTCACGTCTTGATCGTCAAGTTCTAGCTCGACCAATCGGTGGGGAATCGGTACGTGGCAGTCTGGGTCGGATATCGCCGGCGGGCGACCCAACTGCAAGGCCAGTAACCTGTCCAGCACGTATAGACAATACCACACTCTACCTCTGATAGCAGTCGTGTGACCATCGTGTGACGTCCGTGATCCGGTCATCGTCGGCCCTTCCACATTCACATGTAAGCCGATGCTCTGTCCCAGTCGTATCGCCAAGCCCAGGGAAGACCAGCAGCTGACGGGTCGGATTAGCCACATCATCAATTTCACGGACAGGTCTGAAATATCACCAACCGGTCGATCTGCGACGTTGCAAGCAGATAGAAACACTGCGCCAGAAGAGCTGAGGTTTGAGTCAAGGACCTCTCTAGCAAGGCATTCTCGGACCAGTTGAGGGATTGTTGAAATAGCCTCTGATGCGAGACATCCACCCGTTTGTGCCGCTGACAGAACGAATTATAGTATGCTCCGACAGCCAGCAGCGCGTCTGACAGTATTAGTGACGCAATGGGCACCACAGGAGGGGAACATTCTAACATAGGAGGGAAAGCCAGGAAGGTGTGAGACCCGCCGTGGCCCCCTTGGCCTGCAAGGTCTCGAGCTTGCTCATAAAGGACGCTTTGCTCACGAATGGGTAGGCGAAATGGATGGTGGAGAAGTAAGTGAGGAGGTTCTCTTCCACCTCGACTTGTACAGGCATGTCTGTCAAGGGATCCGAAAGGTGGCGAGGCGTTACGGGTTCTTCGAGATCATAGTCATCCACATCGTCATTGGTGTCGCGAGCATCGCCATCCGACTTGGCTGCTTGCTTTACGATTTTGCAGAAGTGCACGTCGCTGATTTCGCCAAGATATCTGCGGTTCTGGACTGGCTGAACGGTGGTGGTAGCGGCCTGGTGGGACGGAGGTGAGCTGGCATGGACAGGGGCGAAGGAGGCCAGTCGTGCTTGTACAATAGCCAGACAGTTGCTGACTTCGACCCGGGCATCGCGGGGGAGCAGTGGAGTGACTGACTGCACCAGCTGTTGGTAGACGATGAAGAGCTGTCGAGACACCTCTATGCCTGTGGGAGAGACCGGGGACTGGGACACGACAGTGTCCTGGCTCCCTGCCACGCTACCCCAGGTGCAGATGTAATCATAGCCTGCGCAACGCCCACATACCGGTCGCTTGCCGTCACACTAAAATGTGTGGGTTAGATTGAGTCCTGACGCTCGTCAAGACGGAATCATGGATTGAGGGCTGGGCCGTGAACAGGCTGACCTTGGACTTCTTAGCGCGGCAGCTGTTGCAGGCGATGGTGATACGCTTGCGCTTGAGGACAGGCTCTACCGGGTCGTCGGACATGGCTTTGTGGACTGTAGAGTTGGATGAGGTATAGATTGAGTCGGGTAGGTAGGGCCTACCGGAACGCTATGTGTTGGTTTACATACTTTGGTATTTACCGTTGGCAAAGCCGCCCGGCCCGCCGTAGCCGGCTGATCCGGCGACCGGACCGGCGGGTGGAGCCGCAAACTCAGCAAATGACGTCGACAGTGAAACAGCAGCGTGTCGGGCAACGACCACGGCTCCCATCAAGCGCTGCAACCAAAGGATTCTTAGCTGCCGAAAGGCGTTCCGTACAATATTCCGGGAGCGTCTAGTGTTGTGCTGGTGACTAGGCCGCGAGACACGCCCGGGTGAACCTGTTCAAAGTGATAAAGCAGTGGGTGGCCTATGTACCATGTCTGAGCATTAAGAGCAGGTATCATGTGCTCATGCTGCTTCGGGGGGCTAAGACGAGGCTCCTTACCGGGACGCATGCTGAGACCAGTAGGGTTGTTGATAAGTGCTCCGCTTAGTGCCCTGCCGTGCCGATGATCTTCTCGGAGGAGAATGCATATCGACGAGGTGACTGGCAGTGACGAATATGAAACTGGGTGTCCAATCCGCTGGGGGTTGTTGTCGGATATGTGCCGTGAGTGCTATGTTGAGAGAGTGGTCTTGTGTTGTATCACTTCTACCATTAATTCCCTTGCCGTACTTTGTCAACATGCCCCTAATAGATTTCAAGGCAAGTACAGCCAGCTGCGGAAGACTGGGCGCCAGTCAAGCAGACTATAAAAACAGGAGAACGGTTAGCAATATAGAGACTGACTTTATACCATTAAAATACCGAAGCCTAGAGATAGTTCCCTATTATTATTTAAGGCCGTAGTCTTATACTCGGCGCCAATCTCTCCTAACTATAATTCCGGCCGTAGTTCCGACTTCTTAATCACGGACTAATTACCTACTAAGTTATATAAGTATGTTTTAAAGATCGACTTACGCGATGATTCCGTCTTTACGCTACTCCACCCTTATAGATATATTATTAGGTAGTTAAGTTGAAACGGACCGAACGAAGTTATAATAATAAAGAAAGGTAAATAAAGTTGATATATACTTTATATCATCATATCATCATATCATTATATTATCTTGCTGCTAATGAGGTTCGAATACAACCATAATTTGGAGTTGCGAGGCGCGCTCTAAGCATTGGATTTCTGAGTTCAAAGATCATCAGTGCCGCCGTTGCTGACTTGATGCACCCAAGACTTTTCCTAGTTCGAGATGCCCTGCACCTTGAGTGTGGCTGAGTTGGTGCCCAGCGAGAACGCCTTGCCTCGTATCTGCCTTTTGACTGGGCTGCCTGCTCGCTAGCCGATGTATGGATATGCAATTGCTATTGGTCTCTACAACAACGTAGGCTGTGCAAGACACAACCAACATGAACTTCAACATGCATCGACAAATCTATCTATTCGCCAGACACATCTCGTTCTCATTTCATGAAGCTACGATAAAGGGTCTACACTGTATGCAAGCATTTCCCTCAATAAATTGTTAACTCCTTCAATAATTTTGCATCTGATTGTGGTCACCAGTTTCTTGAGGTCACCAGTTCATACCGCGCACCAGCAGAGAATGTATCCCTGGCACTCGGTCCTAAGTACCTGGGCAGAGAGCACAGGCTTGCATGTCGATGCCCTCGGCCTCGTCACCATCCTCGGCTCGGAAGAAGTCAACAACAGTGTCGGACGCCTCGTGTCGGGGAGCTATGTCGAGTTTCTCCCCCTCCTTGGCGCCTTCATGCTGGCTAGCGACCGCTTCACAGAGAAGCGACCCGGCTTCACTCTATATAACTTCACGGCCGGGATGCAGACGAGCGAGCTCGCCGGCTGGTTCTCGCGATGGTTAAAGGCGCAGGAGTTCTCGCAGATTCGGGACAAGGTTACGTGGATGGTTGACGATTGTCCGAGAAGAACGAGGCTGCAATCGTTCTTGGTTCGGTTCCTCTTGATTGGACTACCCATCAATGGCATGCTTATCGCTCTGACTGTGCTCTCTGAGGACTGGTGGGGTTTTGCCAATGCTGTGTCGATGGTGTTGTCCGTCATCGTCCGGGTTTTCTTGGTGGCTCAGCGACAGGCTGGCATCGACCAAACGATACAAAAGGCCCGAAAGGAAGCCGTGGAGGACTTTGACAGTAGAAAAGCCGCATATCTTGAGGATGCTATACTTGGGAGGCTACATCCAGGACAGAAGGCTCCTATGCACCCCGACGAAAACATTGCAAAGGTCATCGTCGTCATGGACGATTCGAAGGTTGTCACAATCGAGGCCCCGGGTTATTTGATAGGCAAAGTCTTCACAAAGAACCCGCCAATTCCAAATCGGAGACTATACCAGTTCTTCCAGGGTGTCGGATGGCTTGCTTTTGGCTCGCACATCATCACTCTCGGCATGGCGGGCCTGCATACTCAGATATACACTGCGGCGCTCCTCATTCTGGCAACCATACTGTCCGTGTACAAAGTTGGATGTGATGACTGGCGTCTTCGGCAAAGGTCGAGAAAAACAATATCACCTCCAAAATGCTGGATCAGCAACTCTCTCGTGGCTACCTGCTCAGAGTATCCTGAAAGCTACGCAAACTGGTCGACGCTACCTGACGCTTCAGCTCTGACGTCTTCCACGTCAAGCACCAGCACAGGTCTCGACTTGGAAAAGGCGATACGTCCTGCTGATCGTCCTAAGACCATCAGAAGCGAGCGACGGCAGGATCTGTTTGTCTGGCTTGAACCCAATGAACTCGAACTTCAGCTGATGAAAGATTGGTATTTGCTTCCGCATAGAAACCAGTCTTGGATGAAGGATTTCGAAGCTAAGAGGAGGGAGCACGACTGTCGGTCTAAGGATCATGATGACGATGACAACAACGATATTGATGATCTATGATGAGACGAAACACTTTGAGGAGTTTTGCTGTGTTGATGAGAATATCTCTCCAATTCTAGCTACCTAGCATAAGATGACCTCTTTTAGCAAGCCCTGCATTTTTAACCTTTATAGTCTAAATTCATGTCCTGAGTTTTTCGCCAATGATCCTCGATACAATGCTGCATGAATGTCACCTGTCTAACTCATCACCCGTTGAATCTGCTCGTCCTTGCCCAGGTGCTCATTCCCGTTTCGCTGCCACACCCTTGGGCACATTGGCTCTTTCCAAAATGGTAGGATCTGACGCGAACTCCGGGCTCTGCACGACCTCCTTCAATATCGCCAGAACATTGCGCTCGATGACACTCACCGCACCCTCCAGCCTATCCGTAGCCGTCATGACCCGCTCGAGGTACTGCAGCGCACTGGCTAATGCGCGTTCTTGGGCCTCGATATCTCCTTCGAAGGTTTTGATTGCTTGCGTCATAAGAGCCGGCATGTACGTAGGCTGCACAGCGGGCTTGTCCACGGAACCATCGATATTAAGAGACTCAACAAGCGCCTTTCTGGTTGAATCACTCAGTCCTGTCGCCCATACACCCTCATATAACTCAGCTGGGTCCAGGTCTGCGACACCGCCCATACACAGAATGCGTGCTAGTGCCCGATCTTCTGGGCAGTTCATATCGAGCTGACGCATGCCTCTATCCTGCAGAAGCCCTGCCCTCCGTCGCAGGACAAGATCGTATCCGCCGCGTAGACTCAGCGCCCCCGAGATGATGCGCATCGCGGCGTCGTAGACGTTTTCGTAGGCATCGAAAATGGGCTGGATGAGCTTCTTTGCGCACGTCCAGTCTGTGTGTCCCGCAGCACCCGCAATATCGAGTAACTGCTCCATGAACCGAGACTTGAAAGCCTTCTCCTGCCCTCTCATGGCGAGAAGGCTCGATAAACACGCAGGTGCGTTTTCTGCTTGCGCAAGCTGACCAAAGTTGAACTCCGACCCTAGCTCCATGCCGCGTACGATATCGTCCCTGGCCTCCTTCCTAAGGCGGCCTAAACACGGGACGAGGCCGGTTTTGACAGCTTTGATTAGGATCATGTCATGGTTGAGAGCCGTGATGTCCTCACCCGTCCGACGCTGGTACTCTAAGGCTAGACTGCTGTCCTTGCCGAGGTCATTCACCACCATCGATGTTATGAGCATGTAGAGGTCCTCCGGTTCTGTGATGGCGTCTTTGAAGAAGGCATGCATCCATTCGAATGAACTACGCGATAGTCGCACTGGCCTTGGTTGGCTCCCGACGAACGTTTCGTACTGTTTGGTGTAGATCCACTTCAGAGCTAGCACGCCAACCAGCGTTCGGTTGATCTCGTCGAACTGCTGGCCAAACAGTATCTGCGACGGTGAAGACGATGATGATGGACTGGAGTCTCCATCACGGAGAGAGTACGCTCGCTTCAGCCGCTCCAGTTCGGGTGCGAAGTCGTCCCGGATGAGGAGGAGGATGTCTCTGTCTGGTATTGCAAAGAAAGACCCAGGATCTCGAGTGGAGAGTTGTAATGGTGTCCATGTTAACGGCATATCTGTGGCCAAGTTACCCATCTCGAGATGTTAAGAAACGTCGATCTCCAAAATGTGAGGCTCAATATTATTGTGTTGACTTTTGGTTGTGGCAGAGAGGCCTCGGCTTTATAAGGTTCGCTCAGGCCTTGATTCTGAATCACTTAGGCGCTGCAGGCGCCAATCAAGCAGAGCTAGAAACCTAAAATCACACACGTTTCTTTCACTGCCGTAATCCTACAGCAGCAAATCTGCCTTTTCACAGCCTTACCTTACACTAAGCCAATTCTGCCTGCGCTACGTGCACAAGTCCAGCGAAAATGAGCCTCTTTTCTTTGATACCTTGTCCATCTCTGCATTAAAACAACGCTATATTCTGCTGAGCTTCCCTGAGCCGTCTACTCTACTCTAAACGTGCACGCTAAGTCTACCAAAGTCTAGCGACCCCTCTAGATTAAATTACCTTAGTGCTTCTTCGGCGTCCTCGTCGCCCTCCCGCCAAATCCCCATCCAATCTGGTTCGCGACATAAATACCAACACCAATCTCCTCAGCCCAGGTCCACACAAGACCGGGGTTCTTCTGGAACAAGCGGCCAGCCATGACCACATCCAACGGCTCGTCATCCGCATCCTTTCCGCCCTGGAGCAGCTCCTCCGCCTGCTTGCCGCTCGTGATGCTACCGACGGTCGAGACAAACATCTTGTCGCCCACGGCCTTCTTGATCTTCTTGGCGAACGGCGCCTGGTAGCCCGGTCCGCTCTTGATGGCCTGCTTGGGGTGGTTCCCGCCGCTCGACACGTCGAGGAAGTCCACGCCGCAGTCGGCAAGGAGCTGCGCCAGCTTGCAGCTCTGGTCGACCGTCCAGCTCTCGCCGGTGTAGCCCTCGGCCTGCTCCAGCCAGTCGGTGGCGCTGATGCGCACGAAGAGCGGCATGTCCTCCGGGATCGCCGCGCGGACGAGCTCGGTCACCTCGAGCAGCAGGCGCACGCGGTTCTCGAAGCTGCCGCCGTACTGGTCCGTGCGATGGTTCGTGGCCGGCGAGAGGAAGCTGTGGAACAGGTAGCCGTGGGCGGCGTGCAGCTCGATCACGTCGAAGCCGGCTGCGACTGCGCGCTTGGCGGCCGCGACGAAGTCCTGCTTCAGCTCCTCGATTTCCGCGAGGGTCATGGCCCGGGGCGTGGGGTAGTGCTCGTTGTAGGGGATTGCGCTGGGGGCGATGACGTCGTCTGGCCAGCCGCCGACGGCCGCTGTTGCGGTGGCGCCGGACGACAGCCAGGGCGCTACCGTTGAGGCCTTGCGGCCGGCGTGGGCGAGCTGGATGCCGATCTTCTGGCCCTGCGAGTGCGCAAAGTCCGTGTGCGACTTGAGGGTGGAGATGTGCGCGTCCAGCCAGATGCCGGAGTCTTCTGGGGTGATGCGACCGCGGGCCTGCACTGCTGTCGCTTCAATGATGGTCAAACCGGGCTGTATCACCTGTTAGCTCAGGCTTCAATTGAGTCCTTGTAAGGCGCTTGACTTACTCCTCGCTGCACGATTCCGCCTAGATGAGTGACGTGCCAAGGCGTGTGGAAGCCCTCATGTGCGCTGTACTGGCACATGGGGCTTACCATGATACGGTTCTGGAACTCGACACCGCGGATCTTGAGCGGTGTGAAGAGCTTGGGGACCGGCTTGTTGTCTGGCTGAGGGGTCACTGCCGTTCCAGATGGGGGCTTCTGGGCCGGAGTATAGTATGGAACTCCCTCTGCGGCTTCATTGTAGATGTCGGGCTTCGTCTGAGTCTCTTCGTTGGGGCCCTTGCCGTGTTCGGGTGCGGCCTCTGCGAGGCCGTGGTGGGGGTTGACACCGCGGGTGCGAACGAGCGTGGCGAACATTGTGAGGACTGTGTGATTTTTGCAATTGGCTACGTGTACGTGTACGTGCTCCTAAATCAGTGACCGGGTCCTTGAATTGAGTTTCGTCGAGCTTGAAGACTGAAGTCTATTTCGGCGGCCGTCAAACGTCTTATATGGAAATGCGTTACGTGAGGATGTCGAACCACTTGCCCTAGGTACAAATTACAATCCATTACATCATGATGGGTTCGGTACAGTTTCGCGAGTTTTCTAGCGGTTCGGCCGCCCCCGTCTGCCGCATTCCCGCTGAATCTGTGTCGCAATTGCCATGCAGATACGGGATTAGTGCGGGCGTGGACACGAGCTGTGGGGTATGGCATTATTAATCGACGGTCACATCGACACAGTAATCGCCCAAGATAAAAGTTATTCCGACATTGTTGGTCATCGACTGAGATTTTTCACTTATAGATGTGGAAATCTCTTTCTACAGGTGTAGTGTACACATACCGGTACTATGATACACCTACATGTTATGTTGATCGCTGGCTTTGCAGGAAATACCCTAACCCTCGCCTGTTCCAGCCTGGGAACATATCAACCATTACCATTGTCGAGTCAGTTTTGTCTCCAGAAAGCATCCGGTTTCTGCATTCGATGTGACCTTGAGTACGACTCGACGCAAAAAGGCATTATTAATGGAGCCCACTGACCGCATTGATCAAGTTATACATTGGTAATTGCTGTTGTTTGACTTCTTTGTCATCGTGGCTTGTCAAGTATGAAACTACTATGTACATATAAACCCTAACCCTGGCTAAACCCTTGATCTTGGCCCTTTTTCTATCAGCATCGCTGAGTTTCCACGGAATACACAGTCTTGCAACCGATCTGGTTACACGAGTCGCGGTCGTTGCACGGGAAGTTGGTCGTAGTCGTTGCCAAAGCATTGGGGCACCCGCAGGACTTTGTAACGACTTGTGTCGTCACGCATCCTGGAACGAGGCATGTTCGGCAGGCGGTGCCGGTGGACGTGAGCGTCGGACAGCTCGGTGCAGGGGCGCAGTTTTGCACGGTAGTTGTCCTGGTCGTCGTCTCAGTCCTCAGGAGGGTAGTTGTTTGGATAAGAGTTGCAGTGATGCTCTTGATCTGTGTGACGACGCTCGTCTCGGTGGATGTCGTGGTCGTTGTCTGGGTGGTCGGGATGAAGACGGTCCTAGTCGTCTGCGCACATGTGCCGGTGGCACCAGGGCTGGTGCAGGTATTTCCACGACATATAGTTGTCGGCGTAACCGTCACTTGTCCGACTGTGGCACTACAGGAGTGTCAGTCATGCTCATCGCGGGCTTGCGTGTCTGGGACAGGCTTACGCTGCGAATACCCCGACGATTATGAACGATAGTGACTTCATCGTGTGCATTTGGGTTGGTGTTTTTCTGTATGAAGATTAGGGAGGTCTGATACGGCAATCTCACGGCGAGAGAGATGAGCGTTTGTGAATCCACCATGTCGGTACTGTAGACGGCATGGCCTCTGATTTATACGCTGCGAGGCGCGAAGTAGAAACGGGACCCTAGTTCAACCGTATGCGATGGTCATATCGGAAGTCTTGGTAAACAATGCGCGTGGCGAATGCGGAAGAGAGTTCCCTCGTGAACCCGGGTCGAGCAATTGAACATAACTGAAAGAACCCCACAACAGAGGTTCAATGACAGAATGTATCTATGTATAGAGGCAAATAAAGTTGAGTGAAGACGGGGAGCATATTAAAGTCACAGCGCGACGAAGTTGGTAGTGGTGGACTGGCTCCGAGGATGTGGCGGCTGAATAGAAGACCATCCCGTCCCTGAACAGCAATCAATTGCTAGACAAAAATAGCCACATCCCCCTCCTCCTTTGCGGCTCCAAGTAACCCAAGCTCTGGGGATGCATGTTCTTCCCCAGATCTGACTGTCTTGTTACTGTCCCTGGAAAGCGTTCAGAATGAACCACCTGTAAGTCGGTCTGATCAGGTGGTCACCGACAACCGAGAGCAAGATGCCGCACATGCTCAGTGAGGTCTAGAACTTCCCTACTGAGAGACTCCATCCAACTGATTGACCTGGTCGTTCCAATAGTTTGAACTTCATCTTGACCTCTATTCAGGCCGCCTGTATATGACCAACCGGAGTCGGCGTTGGCGCGCAAACAAAGGACCACCTCGTTCGTGGTGTCGTGAGAGTCGTATCCGGGTAGGAGCTATGATGACCACCCAGAGGACAGTGGCCTGGTCGAATGCTCAGTGCGAGCCGTGAACAACCCATGCAATCAACGTCAAATGCGAGAGTGGTCGTGGATGGGTAGACCGTCGTCTGCAGCCTGCAGTTTATGCTCGAGTAGACAGCCAGCGACGCCTGACACGCGCCTACGCTGTCGGCAGTCAGGTAGATGGACGGTGAGTCGTATGGACTCGGAAGTGATACTGTTGGGGTGATCCAGTTTGGTGTTGTGGGTGTTGGATCGTCGTCTTGGGCAGTCGTGGTCCAGGGAAGCATAAGTGCACCCACTGCAAGAGATAAAAGAGAACGCATTCTGGAAAAGGACGAGTTCAGTTATTGCGACTATTGTTGCTTTTTTTTCGGCTCTGACTTCGGCTCGTCCTAGTCTCTACTTTGTGTACTAAGGCGAAGCTAGGTCGGCCGTCGTTATAAGTATGCCTTTCAAGTCTCTGCAAAGAGTTCTTCCTATCCTTAACGAGTCTCAAAGACTAGACGATAATTGACACTACGACACACTTTCCTGTAGCCGGATCATCAGCACTGCTTTGATGCCAATGCTAGACATGTAACCTGAGATCTCTCAAGAGGTGGTTCCCAGTGCCCCGGGTAAAGAACAGATAGGATCCTCACTGACGACGGCCAGTGGCTGGAATCCTGTCTGGCTAAATTGCAATAAATGTTGTCCAGAAGCATTTACTGTTTTGGGATACCACTAGACGCGAATCGGCTCCGATGCCAAAAATGGTGGCGCAGGAGGTCGTATTAATATATCAGAAGGAACAGGTTCTCTCCAACGAATCGTTCGTTACGTTGCCCGTGGGATGTTGTGTCAGCTCCTACGTAACGTTCACCAACCGCTTCACGGTCAGCAATGCACCACGAATATCCTGTCCACCACCGGTAAGATTGTGGCATCGACTCCTCTCCACGCTAAGTAGCTCCAATCAAGCCAACAACACAAGATACCTTAATCGTACCAGATGTTCTTCCGACCGCCACGCGACGGTAACCCATCGCACACGAAAGCCCTGCTACACTTATGCGCCCAGTGTTCACCAGTGCCACATGCCTTGACGCACCGACCCAGATCGTCCTTGCGGATATCCTCGATCGAGGTAGGCTTGCCTCGACAACCACTGGTCCCCGACCAGAAAGCCATCTTCGCAGTCTTGCCGCGCGGGCAGACAGCGTTGCCGTATACCACCCATTCTCTGTCGCGGGAGAAGTAGTCGATACACTTGTCGGGCTCGATCCTCTCCACCTTTGGGGCAAGGCCAGCGTGCCGCTCGGGAGACCATAAGCCGTCCTTGGGCTTGCATACGTCTCTCGAGAAGACAGCTCTGTTATCGCCGGCGGGCTGAAAGAGGTGGCGGTTGTCGCCATTGTCGCACCAGAAGGAGTAGCTTGCACCGTCATTGGCTTTATCGAGATTATTGCAGTACAGTCCGGGCCCGGCAAAGACGCCCGCTACGCTGTCGGGCATTCCTTTGCAACCAAGCCCACGCCATTTGGCCATCATCGGCGCTGAGCCATCCTTGCAAACGGCCGCCTTGACGAGGCGGATCTGCTGGCTCCGAGGAAGGTCAACGCAGGTCTCGACTGGAACGTCGAAGAACGTAGCGGGCCGCTCCGGGGTCTTGGGTTCCCCATAGCGGTGCCAGCCTCTGTCTGGACATGCATTGTGAGAAACAACGGCGTTAGGCGTCTCGCTGTTCTTGGTCTCATCTCTCGGCGAGCGTACATCCAGGCCGTCGCAGTACCACATGTGGCCTTTGGCATCGGCTACACCTCCGCGCGTGAGAGCCAGATTTTGCACGGTGATGCACTTCCCGATGTCGTCATCGTTGATGTCGACCAGGCCGTCATGGAAGGTTATCTTGCCGCCATTGCACATTCCCTTCAAATAGGTCCGGTCGTCCTGGCCTGTGTTCTCGAAGCGGGCAAGCCTCGCTCGGGTACCATTCGGGCAAATGGGCGGCTGTGTGATCTTAATATGCGTAAACTTCCACGAGCTTATAGGCCAACCTGGGCAAACGTTAGCGACGGGGATCGGACGTTGCCCAAAACATTGCGCTCCTGATAGCTTACCGCAGTCATCGACGGAACGAGCCCACGGCATTGCAGCGAAATCCTCGTTCTCCTTGCATGGATTCGCCGTGTAGTACGCTATCGCACCCCTCATCCCACCTCCAATCTCATGAATGATGGCGGGTGGCGACGCAACTTGGTGCCGAGTTACTTCGGGCGGTCCGGTCTTGGAACAGCTTAGAACAAGAGACCAGTAGTATGACGGATGTAGCTGGTCCTTCTTCTCCCAGAGGCACGCATCCTGTAGATCTGAAACCTGTCTCGAAATCGCTGGTTCGCCGACGCAGTCTCTCCGCCTGTAGTATGATACTATTGGTGATGACCCATCGGCACATTGAGGGAGTTCCGCGAACTTGATGTTGTAGTGGAGATAGTAGTCACCCGACAGGCATGTGTCCAGTGCCAGGTCAATCTCACGTTGCTGATCCTCGTTGTTACATGGTCGGATCTCCTTATGGAGGCTCGAGAGATCCTCTGGGTGAATCCTGGACCCTGGATACAATACAAGTCTGGCAGACGGCAGTCCCAAGGAGTTTTCGAAGCCGATGGGTTTCTGGGTCTCGAGGTTGGCAACAGCGTATGAGGCCGTAAAAAGTAGATGCAACGCCTTCAGGGCCCTTCGCGTCGCCATCGTGACGGCGTCAATTACGTGGTGTTATTTTGCGCCGCCCAAGTCCTCGACTTCGCAGGGCTGTTGATGAGGGCGGGGCTTTGTGGAAATTGAACTTGGGAGAGATGCCGGGCAACTGCCTTGATCAATATTTATGATGTCCATGCTGTGCCGCTCGCTGGCATTTGGCCCCCAACCTGGGCAGTGAGCTGTCACAGCACCCTGGCCTCAGGCACTGGGGTTGTGTCGCAACAGAACGGGCTGAAACCTCGATTCAACCTGTTCTCACAGTGCCAAGATGTGCATGCGAGAGGCAATGCTTTGGAGTTTCAATGCCATCACTTGGAGAGCAAATGGTAAACACTTGTTAACACAAGAATCAGCGATGCATACAGACGCCTCGATACCGTCGGATGACACACAGCCACGTGGGGCTAATGAGCGCTTGTGCAGAAGAGAAGAACCCGGAAAACGTACCTTGCATTGGCCTGGATTCGGATGGCACGATACCAAGATAAGCTCTGCAGGAGCTCCAGGGACCCATGGCGTGACATCTCCAGCTTCACGTGTGGACTGAGAAAATCAGACCACTGATTACTCGTGTCAGAACCAGGACGCGATGCGCATCTATAAATGATGCCGTGTTTTTCTAGAACGGCTTCATTCATGATGGCAGATTCTTGAGTGCATACAACCTTTAGCAATGGCAACCACAGACAACCTAGACGCTGCGCCATTTACCCTGGCTCCAGCAGAAGAACTTTTGGCACCATGTCCCAAGTTCCGCCTGCTAGTCCTAGGCAACATCGAGTCGACAAAGGTCGAGATATTTTCTAGTGTCCTCGGCGTAAGATTTGACAAGGTAAGCTGGGTTCCGCCCCGAGGTCTGGCTGTTCCAGCGATCTCTAAGAGAAACTAGAGCGACGTTGCCGCGGTGTTCAGCAACACCCACGATGTCAACAGAGAAGTCAACCTTGGAAATGAAAACCCTCGTCTCAGTCTGCACACCTCGGCCAACTTTGGCAGCGGTGACAATGGAGCTTATAAAGCGGTTTGCGACTTTCTGAAGGCAAAACAGCAATCAAGCAATGTCGCCGACCATATCCACTGCATATGGTACTGCGTTTCTTGTGATGACGACCGTACCATTCACGGCCTGGAGGCTGAGTTCTTCCGAGAGCTGCCGTCCCTCGCGCCTGCGACGCCAGCGATACTCGTCTTCACGAAGTACGAAGAGCTCATTGCGAGCGTTCGGCAGGAGTGGTACCGCGACGAGCAAAAACGCGGCGTGTCCAGGGTGGCTGCTTCGCACATCCTGCGCGACATGACGACCCATGAGTTCCAGAAGCGCATCGGCAGGAGGTGGGATGCTATCCTAGGCGATCAACACGTTCCGAAGCTCTGCGTAGCAACGGACGACGACAGCAGTGGTCATGCTGGGATGGAGAGGCTCGCAGCTGGTACGCTCGCAGAGCTCAAGGGGAGGAGCGAGCGCCTAGCTTTCGCTGCGGCACAGAGAAGTTCGCCCGCTATATCGACCAAAGGTGCGTGCAATGTGCCCTTACGTATTCGGCTGGAATGCATGAGAAGCGTGTCCTGACATGATACCTAGTTTGCGCCGATGTGGCTGCCGATTATTTCGCCGTCAACACAGGGCACGCGCGGAAACGTAGTGGGATCGAAGTAGGCGAAGTCTTGGATGACTTCTTCAAAAGAAGCATCCAGATATTCAACTTCAACGACCCGCACAAAGCTTTATCAGAGCCCCGTCTGCTCGACCGAATATTAGAGAGTGTGTTTGATGCTGAAGAGTTGGGTTTCCTCAAAGGCAAAGGCAGCTTCGAGAACAAGGGACAGTCCCTCATCGATGGCCTGAGCCCGCACGACCGAGCTTGCATGCTTACTCAAGCACTTACCGGGGTGGTCCTGTTTTTCCACAAGCTGGCTGAAAGCCAATGGCTCCATCGGGATCCGGTGCCGCAGCTCACCGCCCACATAGTCGAGCGGGAGCTGAACAGCATCAGGTCGGGCAAGGAGAGGAAGGCGGCGTTCGAGACGATAGAGAGCAGCGCAATCTTCACGCAGTGCCGCCTGATCAGTCAGGTCTCAGACCTCATCTTGAAGGCGGTAGGTCAGGGAGAGAAAATCGGTGTGCCGGACAACGCGTTCATCATCGAAGACGACTCGGAGCTTGAGGAGATCTCGCTCAGCTTTGTCAATGACCATCCGGGTCCTGACGATGTGGTGCTTCCCAATGGCATGAAAATCTTGGCGCTGAATTAGAGAGACACATAGATCGCAGATGATGGATTTTTTTATGAGCATTGGACGCATGTACATGTAATTGCAATGAGGACGGGAAGGAGTTATTTTGAGGACAGTGATGCCCAGGTACCTTAGGTACCTTTTATCTACTTTATACACTACCACAGTACAGCACATATGGTGGCACGCAGATCCACTAGAAGGTCGTCGGATCCATTAAATGCAGATCGAAGACCGTGCACAACCCGACGCCACGGAGCTAACTCCGCTAATGACTTCATCGATTTTTTAAATGCTACCAAAGATCGATCTGCTCAAGGGTCCCTGCCCTCCACATTACCACATGAGCACCAGATCGACGCGAGCAATGATGGCGGTTTCTATCCCTGGCAGGGCCCAGCTCTGGCAGGGCCAGCTTCAGGCCAGCCACCCTCATACATTTGGTATTGTCTGCACCTTCTCAACAATATCCTCCTTCTGTTCACCAATTTGAGCCTTGAATATATCGCTACATCTGCTTCCATCCGCAGATAGACATCAGAATCGCGAGACGCCCATGACACGAAGTTGCTCCAACACTTGCCGTGACTGCGTGTCTCAGTTCTGAGATTACCTTTTGTCCTGGCCTCTTGCCCCAGCCATTGCATGTCTGCATCGTTTTGCGTCTCTCTGCGTCGCCTACGCCGTTCCTCTCCTTCCCAGCTGGTGAAAGGGCCTCACTCCTCCGTCGGTAACGCTGCGTACTGTCAATTGAGTCGTTATCTGTGTCCTTACCGTCCACAAGCACCATCCTTGTCTGCACGAAGTCCCTCTCTCTATCACTGTGGCATATCAACCATGGCGCGCAAAACGAAGGCCGTGACGGCCCCTCAGCCCAAAGCGACTACTTCTGCAGCTGCATCGCCTGCGATGCCGAACGGAAACAGTCGAAGGTTGTCACGTCGCATCTCGTCTAAACCCGAGTACGCCGAGGAGATGTCTGAAGACGAGGAAGTCGACATGCAAGATTCCGCTCAATCAGAGTGGAAGAAACAGCGTCAGACGAGCGCGCAAGCCAAGAACGAGGACCTGAAAAGGACCATTGATGGCTTGGACGAGCTGGACCAGAACCTGCGTCGGGCAGGCAAGCGCCAGAAGCTGTTGGTGGAGGAGAGCCTAGCACCGAAGATTGAACAAGACATCAAACAAGAGGATGCTGCCGCCTCTCAATCCGGACTACTTAAGAAGGCAAGGACCCCCAAGGGTCAGCAGGCCAAGAAAAAGGCGTCTCGTGCGGCTGTTGGGAGAGACATCTCTGGTGGCGAAGAGGAAGAAGATGGCGACGATACCTTCGTCGCAAGCGACGGCGACTTGGACGAAGGAACAGATCCTGTCCTCGAAGTCGCCGAACGTGGTGCAGCGCGGCCCCCTGCCGTCAACAGCAGCTACCTCCCGCTTCCCTGGACCGGCCGGTTGGGATACGTGAGTGCTACTCGAGGCACTTGGACCGTTTATTTGCTAATCAATGACACTAGGCCTGCCTCAACACTTACCTGCGTGCCGCTAAACCGTCCGTCTTCTGTTCTCGGACTTGCCGCATGGCCTCTATCATCGACCACCGATATCCTCTGCTGGATCCCTCTCAGCCCGAGCACTTGACCAAGAACAGACCGGACAAGACTCAGAAGCCTGATGTGACTTTGGGACAGAAATATGTCGAAGAGCTGGGGCTGACCAACGCGAGGGACCTTGCCAAAATGTTGCGGTGGAATGACAAATACGGCATCAAGTTCATGCGTCTGAGCTCCGAAATGTTTCCCTTCGCCAGCCACCCAGAACACGGCTACAGGCTTGCGCCATTCGTGTCGGAGGTCTTGGCCGATGCTGGCAGAGTAGTTGCGGAGCTCGGCCACCGTGTTACAATGCATCCAGGCCAGTTCACGCAGTTGGGCTCACCTCGCAAGGAGGTCATTGCCGGGTCAGTTCGTGATCTCGAGTATCACGACGAGCTTCTGAGCCTCCTGAAGCTGCCAGAGCAACAAGACCGCGACGCCGTCATGATCATCCACATGGGCGGTGTCTTTGGCGACAAAGCGGCGACCTTGAATCGTTTCCGCGAGAACTACACCAATCTCCTGTCTCCCTCCATCAAGGCGCGTCTGGTCTTGGAAAACGACGATGTCTCCTGGTCGGTTCACGACCTCCTCCCCGTCTGCGAGGAACTGAACATTCCGATGGTACTAGACTTTCACCACCATAACATCGTCTTCGACCCCACCAAGGTGCGTGAGGGGACGTACGACATCTCGCAGCCGGAGCTCATGGACCGCATCCTGGCCACCTGGCGTCGAAAGGGCATCAAGCCCAAAATGCACTACAGCGAGCAGTGTGCCGGCACCGTCACGCCCCGCGACAGGCGCAAGCACAGCCCCCGCGTTATGACGCTGCCTCCCTGCCCACCCGACATGGACCTGATGATCGAGGCGAAGGACAAAGAGCAGGCTGTATTTGATCTCATGCGGACGTTCAAGTTGCCCGGCTTCGAGAAGATCAATGATATGATCCCCCACGAGCGGGAGGATGAGGATCGCCCGCCGGCGAAGATCTTGAAGGGGAAGAATACCGGAAGGAAGAGGAAGGTGAAGGGTTCTGAGGCCGAAGGCATAGAGGAGTCGGTGGTGCAGATGGATGTTGAGGTTGATGGGAGGGATATGGGCAGGACGGTGACTGCTGAGGAGTTTGCAATGGGTGGTCCGCTGAACAGGGTGTACTGGCCTCTCGGGATGGAGCATTGGTTGAAGCCGAAGAAGAGAGAGTCGAATAAAGTCAAGGTTGACCCGGAGGAGGAAACGTGAGGCCAGTATGGCTCAGTGGTGGGTATGTGCTGGTCTTATTGGACTCCGGACAATTTCGATGCGACCTGGCTTATCGACGTATGATGGAAGCTTGGATGCAGGGCACAGATACACCCTGTTGTACAATTACACGTTGCACGAGTTTCTATGGTATGAGAACACTTCTAGTTGATGGTTGGCGAGTCCATGCCCATGTATCTCGCTACCGGCGAATGTTCCCATTTAACAGGACCAACCAGAACTTCCAGAAGTCTATCGTGGCCAAAGTTTCCTAACAATCTCGGCGAGAGAAGGAGTCTTTGTCTAACGAGGAAGAGTTGCCGCTGGCCAACATTACATAGCATAGCATGTCGTTACCGTGACCAGAAGATTTGTGTGGTATTTGCACTAAGGGGAGGCAGACATACACTTCATGGTTTGAGGACTGCTGAAGCGGTTAGGCAGTCTACAAGACGGTATACAGGAAGTTGACCAAACCTAATTTGAAGTGCTAATGCCGGCGCCTGTGCTATTCTCCGCTTCACTTCAACCTGAGCTCCTCGACGCCGCCGGTCTCTGTGCCCGATAAATGCAAAATATCTTCAGCGCTATACCTTTCGACGTTAGCCCCTCCGATGACTTTGTGATATAACACTTGGGCTACATCTTTGCCCTTCTCGTTCCGAGCTTCTATCAGGATTGGACGAAGTATTATAGGTATATAACACCCGATAACCAGGCTTATACAGTCCTGAACCTTGACACCCCATGGCACGAGAGCGAGTAGTCCCTCCGAGGTACTTGAGACTCGCCGACACATTAGTCTGTTCATGGCAAGCGCCTTGAATTCGGGACTAGGAGGCGGAAATCCGGTCTTTCTCCAGGAGGTGTACTCGTGCTTCGAGTAGTTAAGTGGTCGACTTGACCGTGTGCTATCGCCTGTCAAAAGGCTCCATTCAGCATCCACTGCCGTACAATACATGTCCTTTCCGCGACTGGAGGATGATGCGACCACGGTGGCCATATGCCAGCGAACATAGTCTATGAACGATTTGAGGTCTGAATGACCAAAAAGACTTGTGGCCTTGGCGAGCATCGGGTCATGGCTGATTGCAACTATGGACCCGCGGATAATACCCCTGACGACGAGAACTTGATCCCCTTCAAGACGAAATGGTGAAGGATCAGGACTCCGAAGAAGCCTGAGGTGGTCATGGGACTGGGTACCGAGGACGCTAGTACATGGTACGGTGATTCTAGGCACCGTCCAGTCTGGAACCCATGATGGCAACCCTTGTAGTGGAGTCGTCGTATTGAAGCCTTCTCTCATATGCAAGTCAGTGTGGATCCATTCGCTTGTCGCACAAGACGAAAGAACGTTCAAGTTGCCTGACTTGCGCATGATATGCAAGGCCACCTTGGTGTATAGCACGTTGACGTCAATGGAGTAATCCGCTTCGCATGGCCTCTCGCTAGCAGGGAGCATATTGAGCAGTGCGTAGACCTTATCCCGAGCGTCTGTAGCGTACCGCATCCTTGCGACATTCTCTAAAGCGTATTGCAACGTCAGTGATTCAAGGCTGAGTATCTGGAACAACTCGAATGCCGACGATGACCTAGCAATCCCGGCCAGGACAGCGGATGGCATTTGTGGTGCCATCTCGATGATGTGGTCGGAGTCCTTGGCCAGGATGGCAGAAGTTATTATGATGTTTTCCCAAGGTCGGGACGTCCCTCCACACATGACAATTGCTTCCGATGCGCCATAAAATATCTCTTGTGCAACCCACATGCGCATCCACCACGGACGGTGAAACAATGCTGCAAGCGGTCGCCATATGTTGCCGGACAATGTTCGTCTGGCAGCTGCGGTGCCACTACATGCTAGCCTCTTGATAAAGCCATGGACAGACCTTTCTTGTAGAAGTATGTCCGTGTGTAGCAGGGCCTGGTCGCTATCGTCGGAGGCGCAACCAAGCCATACAATGACCCGAGAGGCGTTCTGGTAGACATGATGCATCAGTGGCACATGTACACCCTTCTCAACGACGTCATCTTGGTTGATACATATCGCATCGATCCAGAGAAGCCGCTCCTCGCCATCGCTTCGCAGCTCAAGGAGAGCTGCAAGGAGATTGATGTTGACAAGACATGGACAGCCATTGATGGTTATCGGAGTCTTGAACTCTGAACTGCCCCATGTATAAGATAGTGCTTCGTATTTCTGACGGCGATCGTTGACTTTCGTATGAATCAAGACTCCGCTGATCTGTTCATGCGGACCGCCCGGAGCCAGCAGGAGAAGTCGTATTTCTCCATTACGCACATCGATTGGTGAGTATATGTCGGTGTCCATTGTGTACTCTCTTGAGCTTTGATAGCGAATGAAAGCGAGTTCGGCCGCGTCACGCAGAACGTATGGCAGACAGGAGATACGTGCCAACTCCCAAGAGTCGTTACATCTTAATTTTAATCTAGGTCTATTTGAGTTGATTTTTCGGCAGAGTTTGTCAAAGTTGTGCGCGGCTCGCGTTTCCATTGTCGAAAAGGCAGCAAGGTGACAAAAAGGCAACAATGCTCTTAATCCATATGCAAGGTCGTGTAAATTACCAAGCACTAGCGAAATCACGAAGATGGTCTACACTGGTCAACATGCCGTCGATAAATGAAGGTAAGCCCTCTTCATTGGCAGCTGTTTAATGTAGTCCGCCGTTCCGTATATTGGGTAATCAGAGGCATAGCAGTCCCGCGCCGCAACATGGCATGGCACCTCTTTTTAGGAGTGACCGAAGATTCTGCCCTTCTGCCTAAAGCTTTCAAAGTTAAAAGCGTACTGTCATGGCACGCGTCTGACGTTGACATGCTTTTCTCCATTCCCCCAGAAGCCAAGGCCATCTCACTCTCGCCTATTGATCTAATTGAAGATTTATCCATTGCATTTAATGCCACGATGCCTGTCACAGTCAAAACGGCGGACCATGAAGCATCGCTCATTCCCAGCAGTCACGGCACAACTGTGGGAAGCCTCCTCGCCGCGATCTCCAGGGACCCGAGGCGCGGCGATGTGCTTCAGTCCTCTTTCGACCGCGACATGGCTCCCGTTGTCAGGCCATCCAGCAACGGCTTCATTTACTCAGTAACAGAAGCCTATAATAATCATTACCATCTCGTCATCAGACCAGACGATATCTGGCTGGCCATTGTGACTCAATTCAGTTTCTATGTCAACGCGCACGCTGAGGAGCTACGGCGCCTCTTCGTAGCACATGACGGAAAGAAGACACTCGAGGTAAAATACGAATGCGGAGATAGATATTCGACGGATTTCGCCGACTTCTCCTTCAAAATTGCCGCTCTGATCGAGGAAAATGTCGTAGACCCGGACCTACGTCAATGGATTGCGCCCCGATTTAGTACTACAAAGCAGCAAGACGTGGTCGTCGCCTCAATCGTTATGATGGGAACTCTGCAGAAATACTTCTCCTACAAAGTCGTTAACACTTGCGGTATTCCATCAGTTACGCTGCTTGGAGAGAAGGAGGACTATAAGTTGATGCTCGCCCGGGTTGAGAAGTTGTGCCAGTACGGGCCTGAGCCCACAGAATTCTGCAAGCTGCTTACGCCTATCTTGCAAGGATTCGTGCGCACGTTCGAAAACCCTGAGAACGGGGAGACGCGTGACTTTTGGAGACGCATCTGCAGCTATCAACCTAACTCCAGCGGGATGAGCTACTACAGCGGCTGGATCACGGCCTTTTGCTTTTGGGACGAGTTTGGAAAACCCCGGCGAACGATGCGGCATCTAGGTGGCCAAGAGTACGGTACGATCGATGTGGACGACATACCGACTGGGTTTACCAAGCTCCCGGTTCTTATCGACGACAATGGAGAACAGATCAAAGCTGAGATGTTAGCTGGCTCGGTGGCCATAGTGGTTACGAGCAGCGGGAGGAGCTCGCACATGGAGCCTCACACCGTGGGACTAGATACGATGCAACCTCGGCTTGGTTGGTTCATATATGAGAAGATGCCCTAGATGACACCTAATGTGATGTTTGGGCATCATCTCCATTACGATCATCCATATTAGGACTCGAAGTCACTCGTATCAAGTCGTCGAGGAGACACAAATGAGGGTACTCCGTGGATGATTATGCTACCCGATGATCCACGCGTGTCTTGTGTATTAAGGCGGTTCGGGGTGTTTTTTCTCATCAATTCTTGCTATATCTTCTAGAACGCAGTCCTTATGTAGGTTGTATGACAATGTAAAATGCGTACACTACGAGTGCAATTCAAAGTTCTGATATTCACTACAGGAGATACGAAATACAGGTATCCATTTCTGCACGCTCATCCTTCGAGACATCCGCACGCTGCAGGGGATTAGAAAAAGAGATTTGCTGCGTTCCCCGCGGGTGCCGGGAGGTGATCTTGCTCCTATCTGTTCTTAGGGTGGATTTGCATGCCAAGCGGGCTTGTTCTACGATCAATATCCACACCGCAGACGAACATCCTACTATCAAACGAGTAGTCATCTTGAGACCTCTACCGATGTACGCTTATACTGTGGGGGTGGGACACCATTAGGTGCTTACCCAGCCCTCTGACGGCTCTGGACAAGACGTAGGCTATAGTCTAGATTCGAAGACGAGAACTATATTTTTGGGCTCAAAGACACTTGCGGGTTCTGCTGTTTGAGAACAAACCAACATTGAAGAAATTCAAGCAGACATCGATGACAATGAGTCGTTGCTGGAATGGAACGATTACAAGTGGAAGGTGATGAGTCACAGATCTTGTCCACGAACAAGCATACGTCAACAAGGTATGAGCGAGAGTTCATTTGAACATCTTCATAACCGACCATGCGGCTGAACCCACGGGGACTGTTGAAAGCGACCTGGGATTTTGTAAAATTATGAGACAAACGCTGTCATTGCTGACATACACAACAGTCTAATTCTCGCTGCTGATAATTTTCTCGTTATCCGACACCTCCTCCCGATGCAGCGTTGCCGCAACCTGCGAGGTCATGTAATCGTCCGTGTTCGGAGCGAAGTAAGTCAAGCAGATCGCGACGCCACTGAACGCCAGCGTGGACAGATACACAGTCCTGTACGCATCCGCATTGGCCTGCTTGTATGCCGCCACTCCAACCGCGATGATCTGGTCAGTGATGCCAGGAACAGCCTCCATCGCTCCAGTCACTCCAGATGTCAGCGCCGTGAGGAAGTCGACGACTGATGACGCTGGTAGGCCGGCATTCACAAGTGCAGGTGGTACCTCCGCAGGAATTGTCTGCCCTAGACGGTTGGTCAGGATCGTGGTGTAAATGGCCACGATGACACCGCAGATGCCGGAACGAATGGAGCCAGCAAGACCGCCGGCGATGCCGATCTCTTGCTGGTTCTTGACGCATATAGTTGAGTTAGCGATACAGACTGTTTCGTTCCAACCGGTGAAGAAGAGTCCCATGAAAACCAAGGCCGCGGCCGTTTTGAAGTTGTCAGGTTGCGAAACCGCCGTGGCTGGAGAGTCGTAAGGTCAGTCACTATGAATCTGTCCAAGGCCGCGGAGAATGACTTACAGCCGAGGAAGATAGCGGCGAGAGTGAAAACGGCCATCACTTGGATGCGAGTATGACCGATGCGTTCGGCCAGCGAACCGCCCACAATCTGTCCAAAAATGACGGCAAGACCAATAATACTGGAGATTCCGCCGAGATATATCATGTCGCCCGTGTTGTACAAGGTTGCACATTGTGCAGGCCCTTGTCATGCTTAGTTAGGGGTTTCTTGAGATAGATGGGTGGTTATTCAGTACTCACAGACAATCGCAAATCCGTAGTAAATGCTAGCACCAAGGCTCATGAGAAGGACGGAAACAGTCCCTAACAGCACCTCGTCAGCTGCCAGCTTTGTGTCAATGGGCGAGTAGCAAGCGGCTTACATTCCAGATTCTTGAAGAGATGTACCGGAACCAGTGGCTCCTTAAGCGGAACATATATCTCCCACAAGGCAAAAGCCACGAGCACGGCGAAGCCAACAACGATAGCAGATATGGTTGCGGCACTCTCCCAAGGGTAAACCACACCTCCCCAGCTGAGTCCCATGAGGAAGACCACCAAACCGGCCGCGAAGAGTAGTGTGCCGACGTAGTCGAAATGCTTGATCCAGTACGACTTGCTGTTGTGTTCGTCGTTTCGATGCTTCTTGGTGAAGGAGGGCGGGAAGTAGAATAGCGTCCAGCATGTCAGTGCAAGAACGTTGAGGCCAAGGAGGACCCAGTAGACGCCGCGCCAACCCACATTGGGGTGGTATTGGATGAAGCTGTAGGATATGATGGGGGCCACACCGGAGCCGGGGAAACAGAAGGCGTAGACGCCGGCGGAAGCAAGGTAACGATACTTGATCGGGACAATCTCACTGAACCCCACAACTCGAGATTAGATTCTTGACAGACGGCATGTACTTTGACATGGAAGGGAGAGTCACTTACCCAACCACGTAGTGGAATGACAACTGAGCCGCTGTGCCCACGCCGAGAAGAACGTTGCCGCCAATGAGCACGGGGATGGAATTCGCCGTGGCGCATACAATGCTACCAATAACGCTGAGAACTCCGCTCCCAATGAACCAATAGCGGCGACCAAAGATGTCTGTGATACGACCAAGGGGTGCTATGCATACAGCAAGGGCGGCGTTGTATACCAGGGACACCCATGTATATCTAGCATCTGGACCGATGTCTTCGTTGATGATGCCCAGGATTGGAGCAGCGTAGCCCTATAAGCATATGTCAGCCCATCTGGAAGGATTCAGTAAGCCGCGATGTGTATTTACAAAGGCTCCAACGCCGGCCATAAGACCAAGACCGATTGCGAAGAAAGTTCCGATGAAAAAGCGACTCTTGAAGTAGCCTGGTGGCAGCGCATCGATATCGGCTTCGAAGCCGCCAATCACTTCGGCTCGATGGCTTTTATGCACATGATGTGCCTCGTCTGGCGTTCGAACATCCTCAGCAGAGGCGTGCACAGCGGTGACTCCGGACTTGTTGCTGTCCATGGCGACAGAGGGTCTGGACTAGACCCGATGACCCGTAAGGTGTGTAGCGTATCTCGTGGCTTCGTCTTGAATGGTTGAGGCGTGTTAGACAGACAAATGTTACCAAGATTATCTGAACAAACATAGAAGGATCGGTCGAGGTTCTTGTAGGAGGATCCGTGAGGAACCACGGGAAACGAGAGCCAGTCTTGTCATTGCCAAGTTTCAGCCTACCTCCTTTACCACATTGGCGGGTAGGGTTCCTTGCGACAAGACCACAAGTACCATCATGCGGTTGGGTTATGGCATGTCTTGTGAATTAGCACCAGCTCAGGCTCTCGACCCATGTAATTATTCCTCCTCGCCTACAAAGGGGTCATATTGGCCACGTTGTATGTGGCTGGGTCATGCGTCTCCATCAGTCTAGACCAGGATATCTTCGAACAGTCATCAGCCCCGTGGGGATGGCATCTGGAAAATCCGGGGTAGCGTCCTCAAAGACCACCTCCCTAGCGTAAGAGGCCCAAGAGCTCATAACGATGTATCTGGACGTCGATCATGGTTCGATGCGGCTCATCGTTTCCGTACATTGGTACGGGCCCGTGGTTGACGAGCCACTGATTCATTAGTTACGCCATCACACCGGGTACCCTTTTCCGCACACCTGTTCTCATACGGCGTTTTCCGCTCTTCACGACAAGCCTTAGGTAAAGCAATTGGGCACCTCTTGAAATGAAGGCAGAGAAGCTCAAGATATATAGAATATCACGCAGCAATGGAACTTACGGTTGGCATGAACTGTTATTTGACACCAGTGCTTTCATCACGAACACGGTACAGTCCACTCTTTGGGATTGGGGTATACAAGGGATGGTGCGTCTCCTACTGACTCAGCGAACAGATGTAGGCTAGACTGCTCCAGTGACAGTAGGGTAAAGTAAGGTATACTATAGACACAAGAAACTGTCATCTCACTTGACTACCCGAGGGCGACCAGACACGCAAGAGAGCAGTCGCTATGCCTCGTAACGTCTTCCAGTGTTTATCCCCTCCGGTGGCCCGACATGACGAAACAAAAGACTATCCAAGTCCCTTGACCGCCAATGGACCTTGGCAACGGTTGTCCTCGATTGTTGCAGCAAGAAAAATGAAGAGTCTTCTCGTAAATAACATGAAGAGTGGCGAGCGGTTGTGCGAGCGCGGTTGCGCGAAAATATCACGAATGGAAGATGCGATATCCTGGAGATCGTGGTCAACAAGACGAGTCGAACCTCTCAACAAAGCAAATGCTCCTTAATGAAGCTAGCCGTACAATTGAACGACCTCGCGATACTCACAGAAGACAATGTAGATCACTGGACAAGTCGTCGGTGATATATCCTTCTGTAGAGTCTGGAAAGAGTACGTCGATGTTGGAGGGAGCTGGGGATCTCCACCCCTTCCGCCAAGGAGTGGGGCTCGCGACAATGTGGGGTAAATGCACCAGCAGAAATGCCGTCGTCCACCGCCAAAAGTTTTCGATATGGAACCAGCAGCTGCTTTATCGGCCTCGCAACATCACCCCATCGAGACCCTTCAGTACAAAACACGTTCCAACTGAACCGAGGTACGCCCGTCATCATGGTCGCTAGCAGTAAGAAGAGGTCGCAGGACGACTCGAAATCCAAATCCACTCGTCCTACCAAGAAGCAGAGGCAAATCGAGGCGTATCACAGCGGCAGTGACTCCGAGGAAGGCGGGGAGGAACGCGACGACTTCGATGCTGTCGATCTCCTCGACTCCGACGACGAGGACATCCACAATGCCGAATTAGACGATATCGCGCCATCTGAGGAAGATACGGACTCGGATGCGGACTCGGCCTCAGAAGCAGAAGATGGCGACAGCAAACCTAAAGAAAGGAAGACACTCCGGCCACAAAAAGAAGCATTCGCCAAAGATGCCCCCGACTCAGAAGCCAGTTCGACAGACGGTGATTCGGACGACGAGGACCATCCGCGCCACAAGTCGAAGCGGAATGACCCGACTGCCTTTGCTACATCTCTCTCGAAGATTCTCTCGACCAAGCTCTCGACGTCAAGACGTGCCGATCCCGTCCTGGCGCGCAGTGCCGAGGCGCAGGAAGCGAGTCGCAAGATCGTCGACAGTGCGCTAGAGACTAAGGCGCGCCGGCGGATGCGCGAGGCCAAGCGGTTGGCGATGGAGAAGGGTCGTGTGCGGGACGTGCTCATCGCCGGGTCGGGAAATACGAAGCAATTGAATATCATTACCGGCGAGGTGGAGGAGGTGGAGGACGAGGCGGCTAAGGAGACGACGCAACAAATCTTGGAGACGGAGAGGAGGCTAAGGAAAGTCGCGCAGCGCGGTGTGGTAAAGCTGTTCAATGCTGTTAGGGCGGCGCAGGTCAAGGCTTCCGAGGCAGAGAACAAGGCTAGGAATGAGGGTGTGGTTGGTGTCAAACGGAGAGAGGAGAAAGTTACGGAGATGAGCAGGAAGGGCTTCCTGGATTTAATTGCTAGCGGTGGCGGACAGCTGAAGAAGGGGGCTCTGGAGGAGGCATAGTCTTGCCATAATTGCGAGAAGAGCTGTCACGTTTCTATCTGCGGTCTCCGTGAAAATGTTATGGCATCAGGGTCGACAGCACTCGAACCCAAGAGTCCTTTGTGCTAGGCTCTATCAAGGTTACATCAAATTGCTGAAGACATGCGTCTATATGTACAACTACCCTTGGAAGGGTAAGATATCTTTACAAATAATGCTGCAGTTACAAGCATCTTCCGAACACGCCAGCAACACTGAGCTGAGAATATGCGTCTATTCCTTTGTCAATCCGTACCCGTTTGCGCCAAGTCTCGAACATGGCCGTCCAGCAGAGTCGGTGGCTCGAATGTCAATCCAGTCAGCGCCTCCGCCTCAAATCTCTCTGGAAATTCCATAGTGACTAGCAGATGTTATTTGAAGTCACTGGCTTGCAGATTCCGAGTCATGGAGGGCAGTTTAACTCGCAGGCCATCAAGCTCCTTCGTCATGTTGACCTGGCACCCCAACCGACTTGTCTCGGTGAGTCCAAAGGCCAAGTCAAGCATATCGTTCTCGTCGTCTTCCGGCTCGGGCATCTTGTCGTAGTATTCCTGGTCGAGCACAATGACGTGGCATGTCGAGCAGGCGCATGATCCTCCGCACGCACCTTCCATCTCGAGATCGTGCGCCTGGGCTATGTCGAGGAGGTTATCGCCCTTGGACACGGCGATCTTATGTTCTTGGCCTTCTTTGTCAAAGAATGTGACGTATAGCCTGAGCGGAGGTTAGTGGCAAGCATGCGCTGGAATCATAGGAAGACATTACTCACTCCTCACCAGGCTTGGGAGGATCAACGTGCCCGTGCGCCGCAGCTGTCGTGACTGAGAACGCCCTTCGCTGGAGCGGCGTCCTGGGTATGCTTGCTCTTTGGGGATGCCGTTGTGCTAACCCGTGTGTCGCGGTAGGCCACCTTGAACTAGATCTTGTGGAAAATTTCCGCGATAACTCTGTCACACAGCTGCTACTCCGTCTTTTGGTTGCAGCCCGCAACTGTACGAGGCCCTTACACATCGTTCTGGTGGAAGCGGCCATGGTGACGATGGGAACCGGGAGCTCGGGGATCTCGATTGGCCCTCGGTCTTGTGACGGAGGGGAGGGAGGACGAACCAGAGGAGGACGCGGTGGATTTCCAAAGTACACGATCAAGGCGATGAAGTATATGGCTAGCTGAAACAAGATATCAGACGCTGGGGCCCCAATGCACGGTGACTGCTGCGCAAAAGCAAACTGCAGATGGTCAAGTCCGTCGCTCGGAGCTTGCGATGAATTCACCGCGCCGAGAATCTCGAAAATGCGACAGGGGTGGAGACCTGCGATATGGAGTTGACGGGTCGGAGCGAATGCGAGAATCGCTTATCGTCAGCTCGGGTACTGTGATATGCAAATAGCAGCTACACAGCTAATCGGCTGATGTTTCGCTTATCGCCGCGACATGACGATTTCATTTCCAAGTTCGTGATGCGGAAAAAGTTATAGACGAGCAACAACGCGGCACAACACATCTCGAAAGCTCACCACATCCCTTACCAAGAAGGAGACGTTGCGATAGGAGATGTCGTTCTAGTCGACTAGATACAACATGGCGCATCAGAGAGAAGGGGTCAACCCTCTTAGACCATACTACATCCCTCCAACCATCGGCGACGAGCCGCTCCCAGCTCCAGGACCACATGCTTTTGCTGAGGGTGCCGCGACGGGCAAATACACGTCCAAGGCACGCGATATCTTCTCAGATATCGACTATAAAGACTACATATCGGAGGATTCCTCTTCGGTTGTCCAGACAGTGAAGGACTTGCTGGACGAGCTGCTATGGAAGTACACGTCTGTGCTGATGGCCCAGCCTTTTGATGTGGCCAAGACAATCCTGCAGGTCAGGAGCCAGGACGATTCAGTACCTTCCTCGACCCCCACAACGCCAGTTGCGGAGACAAGACATACGACATCTAATCCTAGGTCCTCAATATATGACGAGGTACGTTCGCACAAGGCCATTGCATCGCATGGTCAGGGCTAACATGTTGCTATTCAGCTCCCAGATTCCGATTCCGACCCGGATGAACCGGCATACTTCACCTCGAACGTACCTAGCACACCTACTCCATCCTATCCCAGGTCACAGCGGCGAGGACAGACTAGCCCTCTACAATCACCACGGATACCGTCGAGACCAGCAGCACCGACGCACCAGCTCCTCCTGCGAGCCCCTGACTCGGTGCTCGAGGTCATATCGCAATTATGGCAAAAGGAGGGCGCGTGGGGTGTCTGGAAGGGCTCCAACGCGACATTCGTCTATACCGTCCTCTCGTCACTGCTTGAGAACTGGTCCAGGAGCTTGCTGAGCGCACTCTTCAATGTCCCGGACCTAGGCGTCAAGGACGACCTAGACCGTCTGATCGATATCGCGTCTCCCTACCCCTGGGCCTCGCTCTTCGTCGCGGCTGCGGCAGCTGTCACGACGGGACTCATCCTCTCACCACTAGATCTGGTCCGCACTCGGTACGTTCATCCCTAGCCAAGTCAAGTTGGTCAGGCCTAACATCTGTCCGCTAGACTCATTATAACCCCGACCAACCGCTCGCCGCGAGGCACTCTTTCCACCCTCCGCAAATTCCCTTCCTACATCTGCCCGCCCGCCCTCTACCTCCCTACAATTTTCCACTCGCTCGTACACCCGCTCCTCACGCTTTCGACGCCACTCATCCTCCGCACACGCTTCATGATCAGCCAAGAATTATCCCCCATAACCTTCTCGATTGCCAAGTTCTGCTCATCGTCCGTGGCTCTCTTCATCAAGCTGCCCCTCGAGACGGTCCTCCGCCGCGGACAGGTTTCTGTGCTCGGATCTGCAGCATACGTCCGTGCCTTTGAGGCAGCCGGCACCAGCTCAGCGACTGCCAAGGGCAAGCGCCTTGGTGGCGAGGTATTGGAGACGATTGTGCCTACGGGGAGATTCGACGGCGTATTCGGGACTATGCAGGCCATCGTCAGCCACGAAGGGTCGAGGGCCGTCGCGCCGGGTGCCAAGGGCGCTTCTGCGCACGCGAAGAAAGGGAAGCCGAGAATCGGTGAGGTTGTGTTTAGGCGTGGCCAGGGTTTGGAGGGACTGTGGAGGGGGTGGAAGGTCAGCTGGTGGGGGCTTGTTGGGCTGTGGACTGCTGGTGTCCTTGCTGGCGGTGGTGACGGCGAGTTCTAGGTCTAATCTATCCTTCTCCGGCCTGGGCTCAGGGCGTGTATAATCACGGGCTGTCTTGTGGAAGGTGCTGCTCGGTTGTTCAGATGTTTCCTCCATATGATTCCCCTCCCACGATAACATGACTCGATAAGAGTGTTTGTATAAAATATATTACGGCTTATTCTAGCTTCAGCTAGCTCAGTGACATCAAGGCCAGAAGTAGAAGCAGGGAGGAAAGGTGCTGCCGACTCGAGCAGCTGTTACAGTGGCACACACGTCCGCGAAACGGAAGCGAAGCAGCCAGCCAGCCAGCTCAAGAGCCCCAAAAAGGAGCACTCTGGGATAGACTTTGTACACGAATTTGTCAAAAGAAATGCAACCGAGGGGAGTCGAACCCCTGCCTCAACCTTGGAAGGGTTGAATCCTAACCGTTAGACCACGGTTGCTGTCTTGATTTGGATGCGGTGGAGACCGTATTCTGGGTCGTCGTAATTGCACGACCACTCAGACTGTGAGGCTCAAGGCCTTCGTATTGTGGGCACTACGGTAATCGAACTTGAAGTACGTTTTCTTGATGTTCTGTATTTCGCGATGCTTCATACTGGAGACAAAGGTAATACTGTACAACTGCTTGGTGAGCCCCCTATGGCAGTACAACGGCCACCGCAAAAATTCAACAACCATTTGCCTCCTTCCAGACTCTCAGCCGTGCTTGGACTTGCAAGGAGTTGTACCCCGTGCACAGTCAAGGCAGATTGCTGCTCGCTCTCTGATGGCTTTCAACTGCCCGGCAACCGTTTGATCGTGCGTTAGCGGTTCGTGATCGAGAAGTGGGTAGGCTGGAACATTGCATCTGATTTTAGCCCGAAGGTTGTCTTCGAACGTCGCACCCTGAAGACTCTTAATGATATCCGCAACCTTTGTCCTTGAAAGTTTGGCTGGCCTGCAGATCGGCTCAATCTTCTCATATAGGTAACTACCGTTGCGCCTTTCCAACCAAGCACAACCTTTGCTCCCGTTCGGGCAAGCTGTCCACCGGGGCGCATGGGTAGCAATGAGTTCGCCAACGTCGGCGCGCAACTGGGTTCGACGCTGTTCCAGTAGATCTGTGACAATTAGCGGGACGATCGTACGACTTTCTGACAAGTACTTGGGAAGGGGTGGAGGTTGCATACAGATGGCTTTGAATGGGAGAAACTGTGCGATGGTGTCATCGTCTAACAGGTCCAAGTAGCTGCCATTCCAGTGAAGCATAAGCTCCACGGTTTGTGCAGCAAACATGTGAGTATCTTCCAACAAGAAATCCGCGGTCATGAGGCGTCCCATATCCATCAGGCCCAATCCGTCTCTTGGCTTCAGCCATTGGGCACTGGCGTACTTGAGGGCGACGGCGAGGTCGTACTTGTCGGATGCGACAGCAATGTTGAGGATTTCAGTGGGCGTCAGGGTCGCGGAGTCTGGCATCTCGGTGTTGCTATGGTGAAGCACGCAAAGAATAGTGCGAAGGGCGCTAGCGTCATCCTCCTCCAGCGGAATCTCGCGCGGTGATTGCGAGGTGAGCCCTTTGCCTTCGCTCCAGTGAGGCCCAAGCATAGTGTTGAAGACTTTGGATGCCGCGCGTAGGCATTGCGAGTAGACTCTCAGTCGGACTGCCTCTGGACCGACGACTAGAGTCACATCGCCATCAAAAGCGATGTCCGAGAGGAGAGATTTGCCCTCGCCGGGTTCCATTTTGGATAGGGTGATTCAAGAGCACACCGAGAATCTGGTCAGTTGTAAGAAGTGGTCGGAAGTATTTTCCAGAGAAGCGATGGCAGTGTTGGCTATTGGCGATGAAAAGATAAAGATGTTGAGATTTGCTTGGAAGTGAATCTTCTCTGGTTTTGTGTGCAGAAGAGCCTCGCAGGTCAGTCTCATGTGGGAGGCCTGACGCGAGTGAGAATGAGCCATGTGGAAAGCGTGTCACCAACCAACAGACAACCAACACACTGTCAGTAACCCCTCGGTAACAAGATTAGGCCTTCGCTATAACAACTTGCTGGGCATTTAACAAGAGTCTACTGGGTACCTTAGTGTCTTGAGCGATCTCGAACGCCTTACGCCTCGTATATACCTCTTTGTGGGACCATATTGATAAGTGTCACAGCAAGATATCCTCTAGACTTTACTCTAAGTTTACATGACTTCCACTTCATTGACACTCACACATGGCACTTTGTACAACACCTTGCAGTTAATACCTCGACGTTTCTTAGTAGTAATAAGCATGCCTTGAATTTCGCATTGAACGCAATGCCTAGACCACTGCGTTACACCCCGTAACATCAGCAATGTCAACAACACATCGACGGGTGAATCGTTACCAGTTTGTCGCTCAACCCCGGCCTCTATGGGTGCTGGAACTCGCAATTGGACGCATTGCCAATACAGTCAATGCAGATAGTGCCGCCTTTCTTGATGCATTCGAGCTTGACAGCGAACGAGTCGTCATGAAGTTGAGGAAGAAAAGTGCTCCGCTGAGGACGATTATTTACATAGCTGATCATTGCACCGGATAGGGCCAATGGCAAATCAAGCGCACATTGCCAATAATATCAGTGGCAATGTCTCAAAAGTGATCAAGAAAACCCAGCAGAAGCCGGTGCCCGCTCATGGCTTGGCTTCGACAACGTTGTAGTACTCCGGCTCACAATCTCGTTGTCTGCGACATAGAAGCGGTACTCGTGGCAGCATCAATATTGATAACGATGTTGTGGACGAACTGAATATAGTCGTACACGGTATTGTCACAACATGACTGTGAAAAAAACATCGTCAGAGTTGCGATCTTGACGTCTCAACTTGTGATAATTACTACTCGGCCGTGACAATGAACTTACCAGGGTTCAGTCCATATAACCTATAGCATCCACGGTCCGTACCGTCTTAGGACACCGCTACTACGGTCTGCTTGACTCATGATGTGGTGCTGACTGTCCGGGGTCAACGGTCGACTCATCGTATCCATCACTTCCCTGGATGGCTTCTTTTCCCATGCCCCACTTGTGAAACTGACAAGATCCTTCAACCCGGACACAGTCCACGCACAAGCCAGCTTCATCTGTGATCTCTTCGACCATTTGGGCGAATTCGTGGAAGTATGAAAACTTGTGTGTGGGGCCGAGACTGTCGCCCACGCACCGCATCGGCTTTCTCATATCGCTCTCGTCTGTGACTCGACGCATGAGGTTGATAAGAGAATTCACACGCATCTCTTGAATCCTGGATGGATCAATTTCCGACAGAAACTCGATGTAGGCCTCCTTACGCTTCTTGCCCCATTCGCACGCACCTTTCCCGCAGCAGTCTTTGACTGCCGTGGAGACAATGCCTAAGAGTGACAGCCGCATGCGGTCTCGGCCTTCTCCCAGAAGATCTGTGCCAGTCAGAGTCCTGCCCCTTGCATGTGTAAAGATGAAACACCAAGACAACACTTACAGATTGTCCTGAACGGAAGGAACTGGGCGATCTTATCCTTCTTAAGCAGTTCCAGATAGGATGCCTCGTAAGAACGCATCATCGAGCGGCTGAGGGTCTCAAAACTGGTTTGGTGGTCGAAAATAAACGCTGCCGTCAACCCGTAGCCCGCCTCTGTCATGCTTGAAGAACCAGCTGGCAACCACTTCTCGATGGCGTATTGCAGAGCAACATGAAGATCGTACTTGTCGCATGCGATGGCGAGGTCTAAAACAGACTCGGCTGATAAGTCTTCAGACACCTGGTCATTGCGATGATGTAGAACGTAGAAAATCGTGCGCATCACCTCCGCGTCATCTTCCTCGAGAGAGACTTTAGGTGGATTGGACTCAGACAGTCGTTGGCCCTCGCTCCAGTTGGGTCCTAGCATGGCGTCGAAGACCTTAGACGCGTAGCGAAGACAGTGAGAACTAACTCTCATCGCTTGTTTCTCTGCGCCCACTACCATGATAACATCGCCATCGGGGACTATGTTTTCGACGGCAGGTGCCTTGCCGTCTGTCGCCTCGAAGACCATCTTGGTGAATTGAGAAATGCCGGGCGATGGAGTCATGGACACTCTGAACGATGGAGCACTGACTGACTCAAGGAATACTGAACCGTGAGTACGATGATCGTAGACTGGGCGGTCAGAGTACTGGGAGACCAGAGTCCCGAACGAGAATGATCCAAAAAGTGCCCGACAAATTTCAGACCTGAAGTACAAGACGCGACTGCGCGACCAGTCACCAGAGTTGATTGGAACAATGAAATTAAAACATTGAAAGATACGAATGATTGCGGTGGTCGTAGACCTAGGGCAGGAACGGGTAGGCGACTGTGGTTGTGAATTGATGATATTCTACGAGTGGAAGAAGTATTCGACTTGGTGGCCCTCGGCAGCAGGAATCGAACGAGCAAGCAAGATGAAAGTTGAGTGAGCACAAGGTGACTCCTTGTTGACCGACGATAGTCAAAGTTGATTAGGACGTCCCAGACCGTCGGAGAGTGTTAAATAATTCCTACGGTTTGGCATCCAATGTCTAAGGATAATCCCAAAACAATAAAAATCCACAGCTGAATGAGAGAGTACTATAGGCTAAAGACGCTGCACGGGTATCTTTTTATAACGAACTACCTCCTCTCCATCCTCGTCAATGATTCTCGTGGCTACAACCTTGTAACCGCCGAGCCGCGGCCAGACCTTGGTCCACAGTGTCCAGTACAGGACGCCGAGGAGCAGCACGCCGACACCGACAATCGGGAAGACGTAGTACGGGTATCCATCGGCGTTCCAGTTGCCCTCTGGTGGGATGAACGGGACGATGGCGAGGAAGGCGTTGAGTAGGAAGTAGATGACTGCGACGGGCAGGTAGGTGTGCCATTGTGAGGACCAGTTCTCTGACTTTTTGTAGTGAAGATAGATGAGACCAGCTGTGACGAAGGCGTTGACCCATGCGCCAGGGTAGGTGTAACTGCGACTCGTTAGCGTTTGCTTGTGTTATACCGAGGAGATGAGGGGAGTACATACAGATTGACAATGAAGTTGTATGCGGGACCAGCCGGTGGAGCAACGAGATTAATGACGGTCACGAGCCAGTGCAGGAACAGCGACGCAGTCGGCGCGTTGAACGGCCTGTTGGAGGCCCAGAAAGGGCTAAAGGGGAGAAGACCCTCCTTCGCCAGCTCCTGATTCACTCGCGCGTGAGCAAAACTCACCGCGAGGACGTTGCCCATATTGCTGAGGGCAACGAAGGCTGGCAGACTCCTGGCTGCGGCACTGGCGCCAAAGACGTTCCGGAAGAACAGACCGGCGACCAGAACCTCAGACTTGGCCAAGTCGTCCATGGGAATGGCAGCAAAGTACGCGACGTTGACGAGAACGTAAAGGATGGTCACACCCCCAACCGCTAGCGGAGCGGCGATGGCGAGTGTCCGACGCGGGTGCTGGAGCTCGCCAAGAACATAGTTCGCGTTCTCCCACCCCTTGTAACTATACACGATGTTGAGGAGCGCGTTGGCGTAAGCGTATGCACCGCCGTCTCCCCAGCCGTCGCCCTGGTGGATCGTAAAGGCGTTATCGAAGTTGTGTGGGTCGGGGACAAGCCTTCTGCCCGCAATGGCTGCGAAACCCGAAAAGACGATCAGGAGGAGGATAACCACCTTGAAGACCCCAAGGACGTTACCGAGACGGAGACCCCAGACGGGGAGGACAGAGTGAAGCGTCACGGCGAAGGATACGCACGCGATGGCGATTCCGCGGGCGGCCCAGCCGTCCGGTGATCTGTTACCTGCCGCGTACAAGACATATCTACCGAAGGCAAGGGAGTTGCCAGAGGAGAAGCCGAGGAGTATCATCTGTGCGGCAAGGACGCATGTCGCGAGGTATTTGGGGTGCCGGTAAACGCGCTCGAGGTAGTTCTTCTCGCCGCCGGATCGGGGGATTGCCAGGCCGAACTCAAGGAAGACGCTTAGGCCGAAGAATGTCAGAATGCCGCCTATCAGCCACAGCATGATGCTGATGCCGACTGAGCCAGTGGACGCGAAAATGCTGGACGGTGTGGAGAAGACTGGGTTGTGCTTGTTAGCCCGTGTCCTGTCGATTCCCATTGTGGGCTCCGGATTGGTGCGTACTTCCGGTGCCAATCATCTTGTTGAGAATTAAGAAGACGGAGCCTGTGATGCCAATCTTTCTTTCCTCCGAAAAGGCATATTTATGCACTGTTCCCACGGTTTCCTCCTCATGGGACTCCGCGCGATGCACGTTGGTGAGGTCGGGCAGCACCTTGGTCTTGGAGTCGGCGTCCGCCATCGCCAAGATGGATGCTTTGAGCAAGGGAGGGTCTTTTCGCAGCGGTCGAAGCTCAGTTGTGATAGACTGGTGTACCTTACTGTAACACCAGTTAGGGCAAAGATTCTTAGGTGGTGCGAATCAAGAGGTTGCGTGTTGAAGATAAATGTAGCCTATGCACCATGCTAAGAGGACTCTGTGAGACTTCAAGCCAGCTATATGCTACGATCTAGAAGCCAAGATATTGCTGTATGTGTCTTTGCGCGGCGGATGGTCGTCCCATCATTGACAACGTTCGCCATTCCAAGTTACACTGACGTGACAGACGTCGAAACCCAAAACCGCAGGTCCTTTAGGTCCAAGATCCGCCGAGACATCGAAGCCTGGGCTGACTTTCAAACTCTAACCCGCCATTGGGTCGAAGCCACCACGGGTAGCGACGGTGGACGAGGCTGTGGCACCTTCCCCGGTGTCGTGCTGTGGTTTCTTCAGTCCAACAGGGAAAGGCATGTTCCAATCAGGTCATCACCCAGCGGAAGCGGGTCGGTCACTCCGGCGACATTCGACGTGTTTGGTGATATAAAATGCTTGGAAAGTCTTGGAGTCTTGGACAAGCCTCCAGTCAGAGGAGGAACCTGCCGCCCCAGGCAGAATGTGTGGTTGTTCTCGTATAAAAGGTGGGTTGATGCGATTGCGTGCTAGTTCCTTCCACTCGGTAAATCCTGAGGTGAATCCCGAGTTGGACAAGACCGAGATGACAACGCTGAAGCATCTGATCTGTTTGCTTGATGATCTAGTCACCTTCATCCTGACTACCTCTAGGAACAACCTTACCTTACACGTCTGCACCAGGTGGATCCAATAATGGGGTGTGCAACTTCTTCTCACATCATATCTTGCGACGAGTTCAATAAATCCTCCAAAAATCAGGTCAAAGTCAATTTTTCTCAGATTCTGCCTATCGGTCCTTGGGAATACAGAGATCTAATAATCCATTTTTCAGATCTTATGGAGTTTTTCTGGTTCGAGGCGTTGCCATTGAAGTTGATGTCCTTCTTCGTGGCCGTGGATTTTGCCCATTCCATTTTTGGATCCACCCAGCACGTGTAGCACGACTCGGGAATACTGTGTATTTCTGCATTTTAGTTTACCTTAGTCAAGTGGAGATTCGATGTTTAAGGTATGTGGATGCCCACTAAAGTCGGCACGACCCGAGTGCGTGGTCTCTTTCAGCCTCGACCATCGAGAAGTTCCAGAACAACTCGCTCCAAACTTATTAGACGCGGGCAGCCAGGCGAGCGACATGATCGATCCTGATGGTACGACGAACTCACAGAGCGCCAAAAAATCTACCCTGCTAATTCCTCAGATTTGCGACATCTTGGCTTGCTTTTCACGGAGTGCTAAACTGGACACGTCGTTGCCATCACCGTGTCCGCCATCTTGCGGTTTTGAGTTTGTGCGTACGCAGTATAATACCGAGATTTGCATGTATGTCCCAGATTGAGTGTCTGCGTAACTGGGGCTGGAGAGCTCACTCTTCCATGTTGCAATGCACTCACGCCGTGCCAGCTCCGCTTATTGGACAGTGAAAATCCCATGCCACTCTCTACCCAGACTCCTCTTCCACATAACCCGCTGAAGGCGTTTTGTTAGTTCTCCCAAAGATGGATGATCTTAACCTTGTTATACGAGGCTTGGAAACCGAGATGGACTTGCTTAACGCGACTGCAACTCACGAAGCAAGTTCACGACCACGACTCTGACTATTTGGCGGCACCGGTCCCTCGGAGTTGACCTCAGTAATCCCTCGCTCTGCCGCCAGTTGGAAGTCACCGTCGATCCTCACATCAAGGGACGAACATGCACAAACGCTTCAAGTATCGTAACACTGTCACAAACGGAGTGTGAGGTAGGTACCGCTATATCTTACCTCTGTGGGGCAGACGGTCGAGGCATATCGGAACTGCTGAAGGAACGAACGTGCTCGTGGCGAAACGGAAAGCGGCTGCAGCGTTCAGGAAGCCGATGGACTGTTGAAGATTGCGTCGCACGGATGCCGATGAAGGTCCTGTTCGAAGGACAACACAGCACCGGGCAGTATCTCGAACTAACCGACGACCCACAGCGAGAGCTAGATGCGTATTTCTGCTTTTGTAATATGGTATGTGCCATTGGCTAATTTGATTCTGTTTGGGGTCAGATAGAGGTACACGGGAGCCAAGAGTGCTCTGGAAGCAGATGCATCGTCAACTTACAAATTATTCCTCATACTCGGCGTATGGATGCACGCTCACGAGCATCTATATGGTCACCGCTGCTCGTTTAATTCGTCAAATCATTATCAACCTTGCTAGATTTCCATCCACAAATCGCCTAGTGCTTGGCAGCGCTCGTCTTCCTCGCAAGCCCCTTTGCGTTGCGGGCCTTCCGGTCCATTTCTGCCAGCCTCTGGCTTGCCTTTACCAACTGCACCACGTTGATGATCTGCTTAAGTGCCATGACGGGAAAGCTAATACTAGCGAGAATCCAGGGCACTGTCGAGTCCTGTGGCATCATAAGTCAGCAGTGGTTAAATAAGTTGAGTCTTAAGCAATCCAGAATAGAGTCTGAGAGGGGTTGTATGCGCACCATCTTATTCGCACGCGCCAGTTCGAGAGCACCGGCACTATAAGGGTTGGTGTAGACCTGCTGAACGAGCTTGGGGGTGGCTTCGCTACCTGCTGCTACAGCAGGTACATGTTGGAGAAGACTGGGTGATAGGAGTGGTGAGGAGAACGACAGCAAGTATAAGGCGATGAAGAAGACCTCGTTCAGTGCGCAAACAGTAAACAAGACGGTCTGGAAATGATTAGTATACGGTAATACGCCAAAATCTCTTCAGGGTCGCAAAACTAACTTTGTTGGTATAGTACAGATTCAAAATTCGGCTCTGTGACTTGCTGACGTTCTTGTGGCTCGCCTCGGCGCCGTTTGTCGACAATGTCGCGTACATATGGATATAGTGGCTAGCGAGGTCGAGGGCGATCAGGCCTTGGAAAACAAGGATCCAACGTGGAAAAGCCGAGCTGAGAAAGACAAGCAGACAAGTCGTCGCACATCGGTCGATCTAGATGTGTCAGTCAGGTCTTTGTTCGTACGATGGAGCAGGCTGAAGCAATGCGGATGTAACATACGACCATGTCAAGGCAGGCGCCGAAGGAGGTACTCTGGCTGAGATAACGGGCGGCGTAACCGTCGAGCGCATCAAGAAGACACGACACGCTGTACAAGCCAGAACATGTCCTGGATCCGACTTAGCAATTGCAATGGGGATCTTGACAAAGTGGCCGGTCATCTTACCGTGGATGCAGTGGCATATACCAAAGCGAGACAACAGCAAGCACTATGCGAGCGTATCCAATGAGATTCGGTGCAAACAGAAATATGTTCTCCTTTTCCGTCTCTAGTGCATCGGTTTCGATGTGGCCGTTTGCTTGCGGCGACTCGGAAGGAGTCGTGTCAGCTGCAAGGGGAGCAGCAGACCTCCTGGATCTTGCACTCGACATTTTGGGTGTGTTTCTTTGGGCCGATTGAAGCTTCACAGGTACTGTATCGAATTGCAGGCGTGATGATGTGCAAATAGCCCACGTAGCGTGAGTCCGAGCAATCCGGTTGGAAATGGGGAGTTGATGATTGTCAAAAGCAGCAGCTTTCAAATTTCCAGCTTCGCGACCCATCTGCTGGATCCCTTATCTTAGCTGAGAAGCGCGACGGCGCTGCACGCTTATCGGTGTCAGCTTTACGGCGGAAGCACCGGAACAAAGTACTACCAGTCCCAGAAAGCTTTAAATCACCAATCACGACCACCTGTTCAGTGCTCTTTATCAGCAGTCGGGGAGCTCTTATCGTTCTTATCGGAACTGACGTATGTAGACTCGACGTCAATGTCGGGCTTTGCTAGACTCAGTGCAATACTGCATCCTATTCCCATTCCAGGACAAGCATTGCACGCCCAACCTTGATATTACGGCTCCTCCTGTGAGTCAAGTTCTCGAATCCCCCCGCAATTGAAGTGAACAGGATCTGGAAGACGACCGTGCCTTGCACCTGAGCTGGTCATCCCTACAAACGGAGTAAAATTCCGCTCGGTGGACAGCGCCCAAATTACGTGTTTCTTAACCTCTCGAAACCAAAACTGCGGTCTCTCTGCTTGCTTGCTATCACGGCTTACGGTATAATCGCTGATCATGGACTCTGTGTATACGATACACCCGCATTCAATCATGAGCAAGCTTGCAGCGTTACGAAGAGCACTTGATCAACGCTGCACATGTCCTGGGCCGCCGAACGGGATGACCGCGGTGTTTTGATTCACAGTCGCTGATGTGAATTATGCTGACCGAGTTTCCCAGTCCAGAGCTGGGCCGGGTGGTTTTGGTGTTTTGATGTGCCTACAACCCCCATTCCTGCCTTTAGAGCGTCTACGGTGTCGTCAAGTTTCCCCTTCCGCTGCGGTATTTGGGCTCAATGCCTGCCAAGTGGATTTCAGCATTCGTAACTCTTGCGGTCTGGCCCATGGATCGACAGGATGCCGATGAGATGAGTTGTTGGGACTCGTCGCGATCTGGGTATGCGCCCCTTGACAGCTGGCCTGTGTGTTGATGCGTAGGCGGAGTCCACGAATGTGAAAGCCGATGGACTGAACATCAGAGTCTCCCCCGAAATCACCCTTACGAAGGGATGCTTCATGGACCTGAACGGACATCTCAAGGACTGATCGGTATATGAAGGCCTCTTGTGCGAATAGGAATCCGACCCACATGTACCTCCTTTTGCCCTAGGGGCGAGAGCGTGTCCTTCGGAGTGCCCAACTGTTAACCAGAGTCGACTTGGTTTTGTATGATGTTCTCACAACATCCGCTTTCCTCACTTCGGCGGCTTGAGCTTGTCTGAAAGACAGATATATCCTGGTCCAGAAGGACTTTGGTGACACTGGCATCGAGAGATTCGATGAAGACATACACTAAAGTACAGTGGCAGAACGGTCAGTATTCGATATTCATCCCCGATCCAGACCCGAGGTGTTCTCGTCAGCGCATGTAGCTTGACAACGGCCTCGAACGTGAAGTCGTTGATTTCGCGCCGTGCGGTCTATTATTAGCCCAGGCCGAGGTTGGTGGCGATCCTCAAATTTTTGACACTCAGGGGTACTGGCAGTACACACTAGAACTAGTCCAGGGCTCTAGCCTCAGGACTAGCTTGTCTAAGGCTAATACAGGACTTGGCATCAACGCCTCATCTCGGATTCGACCGCCATTCCAATCACGACAAGGCACCAACGGCGCAGCAGTTCTTGGCACTGGTTTGGCCCCCAAACCCACGAGAAGGCAATTCTCTTTTCTCTGGATGCTCCACCAGTTTCCTCATTTATCTTTTGTTGGTGCTGCCTAAATAATGACTGGATAGAGGATCGTGTTGATTTCCGTTCACGATACCTGTTTCTCTCGTTTGGCGACTGTTTTTGTTTTCGGACATCTTCCTCATCATGAGACTGTCGCTTTAGCCTTTAGCATCGCATATCATACGGCCTTCAGCATGAAGCCATCCACTCGCTTGACAACGTTCGCTTCGATCAACCTTTGCATTCATACGGGGTTCGTACAGGCACATCTACACTTGCCTTTTTCGCGTCAAATCCGAGATGTTTCGAACGGCCTCTTCGGTCGCGACAGCAATCCGTCATTATCGCTTTGGGGAGGCGACTATGCCTATGTCGTTAATGCCAGTGTTGGCACGCCGGGCCAGAGCGTGTCGCTCGTGATCTCACCGTCCCTCTCGGACACCTGGGTCCCTGATAAGTCCTCATCGTACTGCAATCATACAGAGTACGATTATTACTATAACAACTACAATGACTTTGACTACAACGTCACGTACTCCAGCTACTGTCTCTGGGGCAGCTTTGACAAGTCGGCGTCGTCCACATATCAACGCGCCAACTCTGCGTATCGATCTTGGACAAACTACTACGCTGATTCGACGTACGTCGATGGTTACAATTTCACCGACACCCTCAAGGTTGGAGACATTACGCTGGACAACCTGCCCATGGGACTGGCCGACAGCTCTGACCAATGGATTGGGGCGCTCGGGCTGGGGTCGAACTCTTCCTACTACGGAGGCGTATATGACAATTTCCCAGATCGGCTTCTCCAGGCCGGGACGATTAACACCAAGGCATACAGCATCTGGCTCGATGCTGAGGACGGGTCCTCGGGCAGCCTGCTGATGGGTGCCGTTGACACGTCGCGGTACGAAGGGACTCTGACCCGCCTCGATGCCTACGGGGTCTCATCCTTCTACAACAGCTTCGGTGTCAGTGTGGCAGGTATCAACGGGTCCACTTCCAGCTCTGCGACCGTACAGACCTTCACCAGCAACGAACTCCCGTTCAGTGCCTCCATCGGCCATGGAGAAACGTTCTCCAATCTCCCAGATGTCCTGGTGCAAAAGATCTGGACTATGGCAGGCGCTAGCTACAATCGCTCCATCTACCTGGCCACAATCCCCTGTGACGCGGCAACAAAGGCCACAGACGGCGGTGCTCGTTTCTCCTTCGAGCTGAGTGGCTCAAACGGACCAGTTCTCGATGTCAGACTGGCAGACCTCATCCTCCCGCAGAATGTCGCCGCCAAGATGTGGGCCTCCGAGTCGCCTCATGGCGCGCCGCTCAATACCTGTCTCTTTGCGGTGCAGAACGGAAGTAGGTGGGGTTATTCCAGCAGCTCTTCCTCGTCCTACGAGTACTACAATCTCGGCGCCCCGCTTCTGCGCCGGTCGTACATGGTTTTCGACCTCGTCAACAGCGAGGTCGCGCTGGCACCCGTTAAGTTCGGTGCCACTGCCGCCTCGAACGTCGTATCGTTCGCTAAGTACGGCGCGACGGCGCCGTCAGCGACTGCTTACTGCTCTGCATCCAGCTACAGCTACAGTTGCCGGTCTGATACTACTTCAACCCCGGGTTCGGGGTCGGGGTCGGGGTCGGGTTCGGGTTCTTCTGGCACTGGATCATCGGATTCGACAAGTCGTTCTTACCTCGACGAAGGACTTGTGGCAGGCTTGAGTGTCACTTTTGGACTGTTGACGGTGGTTGGCTTACTAGGAGCTTTTGCTGTCTGGAAGAAACTACTGAGTAAGAAGTCGGCGAAGGAGGTAGACTCGGATGCCGAGCAGGGCGATGTTCACTCCGTGGCCACGGATCAGACGCCTGTCGTGCAGGGCGGTCAAGGACCCCCGGCTGGCACTCTGCCGACGGTCCATGAGGAGATGACGGAGACGTCGAGGGATCATGCGCCTCAACTGGCTCCGCTACCGGTGGCGGCGCATGAGGAGGGTGAAGGGTCTGGCCATTGGCCGCTACAAGATGGTTCTTCGGGCTCAGAGGCCCATTCGAGGGATGTGCAGCACGACTCGGCAGGAGAGAGCCAGCCAGCAATGGACAAGGGAAAGGGCAAAGAGATTGCCACGGAGGAGCATCACTGATACCCATTTTTGAAAGAGAAAAGACTTAGTTGTAATGTTGTAATGCTAAACTAGGGGGTATCTCCTAATACCTTTACTCCGTGTGCGTCCTAGTACTGTACATCCAGCTGTTCCATAGTCCAGTCATGTCAAAGTACCGAGGGAAAGTGTGAAGACGTCCAATTCCAAAATCTCATGCGCAGAAAGCAGTCGTTCGTCCTATCGTAAAGCAAGCAGAGTTTCGACTCTGCACTCCTGTGCTAACACGCCCACTCCTTACTGCACCTTCTTCTGGGCCGCCGGAGCAATGGGTCTTCCCTGCTGGTAGCGGACATAAGCGTAACCGCCGGCAGCGATGATACCGACGATAACAATGTTGCCTATTAAAACAAACTCGGTCAGCATCTCTGCAGTGGATATATCCCATTAATGTTACTAGGTAATGCATCCATAGTGGGGACGCCAACCAAAAAGGGTGGAAACTGGGGAATCGGGGCGCAACTTACTTGCGAGGAACTTACCCAGCCCACCGACGACATCAACGGCACCCTTGAAGACGTCGCCGATGAGGTTGATGAAGCCGGAGAAGAGACCGATGATGGCCGCCAAGATGGCGTGGATGGTGTTGTAGATTCCACCCAGAACGGAGGCGAAGAGCTCGTAGATGGAGCTGAAGAGGTCGTTGATTGCGGCTCCGATCGACATTTTGTATTGTTGTTGTTTTTGGCAAGAGATAGATCTAGTTACTGAGGTCTTGATGCAGAGGTTTATCCAGGTCGACTTGATACTGTACTATGGTATGGTCCTGTGGCTCTTTGGGGCTGTCGTGTCTCTGCCGCCTTTATATCGAGTGGCTTGAACTCCGAGTGACGTCACAAAACAGTTACGTCGTTTGTGGTTGATCAACGGCTGCCGCAGTTGTGATTCGCGGCAAAGCCACAGCTTCCTTGTTTGCGCTGAACATTCCAATCTCGATCATTTCGGCTGCTTCTGACGACAGCGCAAACTCAGTTTCTAGGGCCAAGTTGTCATGCATAAGGTAGTTGCCCTGGGACTCTGGAATCTGCGGCAACACCTTGAACCGTCAGTGATGCGAATCATCGCGTTGCCGACGGAAATGCTGCACATGGCCACGATACAATTGCAGTCTTCATTCCAATCCATGAAAGTATTGCATGGCCGCTGGATCGCCTAGCTGTCATAAAAATAGGTCTGGAGCCAACTCTCCCCGCATTTAAAAGTGCCATTCGTTCAGCATCGGCTCCAGAACGACGGGAGTCACGACATCCCTCGACAATGCGCGGTCGCATACGGTGATTCCATTGCATTACAAAGCGCAATAGCATAATTGCGTCCAAATACTGTGTACTATCGTCTCGCTCCTGGAAAGAGTCCTGAGGGTGGTGCATTTTCATCCGCATCGCAGGGCGAACCTTGTGTGTTCGATGTTCGCCTGCCTCTGAGATTCAGCTCTATTTCCGTGGAGTGAACATGGGCAGAATTGAACACCGCGAGCTGGCCAATAATATCGTCGTCTTTCTATGATGGCTCCGTCAGCTGCGGATGGCTGCAGCGATCCTTTTCTTTTAAGCGTGTTACAGAGTGGACTGCCAAGCTAATACTGCCTGCATCTGCCCTGGTCAAGACCGAGATTGTTCGCTAAGAGACCCGGCATCATCTCCGCGTCGCGCCACAATCTCACGGGCTGTCCTAAACGTGGGTCTGTGGACAAAGATTTCCGTCTTGATTAAAAGGTTGCTTAGCCCCAGCTACCGGAGCAGCTCTGGAGGCTGTCGGTCGTCTATTCAACTCTAAATCGACGTCAAGCGTGGCTTTCTCAGCTGCCGCCCTAGTCAACGACATTATTCGTCTACCACCAAGGACTCAAGCACAGGCGCGCCATCATGTCGAAGCACCAGGTCATCGGCGACTCGCCGTTTCTGAAGCGTGTCCTGATCCCATTTTGGGTTATACGCATCTTGGTTATGGTAGTCGATATTGGCATCTACGGTCTCGCCATCGGCACCATTGCGGCGTACAAGAATGACATCGACGATGAACTGTACGATGCAGGGTACGGCTCACAGACGACCACGACACTGATCGCCATCCTCGCTGTTGTCATGATCCTCATCATAGCTTGTCTGGCTCTGGACATCGTCTGCATCGTCAAGCGAGCCAGGCGGACCCTTTCGCCAAAGTTCTTCCTGATTGTCAATGTCGCCCAGACCATCATCTGGACTATAATGTTCGTTCTGTCGATGCTTGGTGCCAGGGCCGGGCTCGCCATCGTCCTTGGCGTTATTGTCTAGTAAGTACATCTGGGGTCATTCTGCGGTTCTTTTGAAGTCCATCTGCTTGATACTTACCTGCTGCTCTAGCCTTTCCTTCCTTGGACTGCTCATCTACGCCAGTGTCGTGTTCCATCGGTACCGGAAGGGCGCGCTGCGCGGAGCATACGCCCCAGCCATTAACCCTGCCCTGGCAGACCAGCAAGGACTGGCATATACCTCAAACCCGGCAGACTACGCATCTTATCCGTCCTATCCCAGTCACGCTGCGTATGGCGAGCCGCACAAGCAAGGTCAGTATGAGATGGACACGCAGCAGCCTCAAACATACGGGTATGCCCCGCAGACTCAAGGCTATCCGGCACACCCACAGGGTTATGCTGCCCAGCAGCACGGATACCCGCAGTATGGCAATGTCTCGTAGGTTTGGCAGTCAACACGATCGGCTGTCTGAGCACATGAGCCGCCGCGGTCGCTTCATAGCTGGCAAGGGGCGGGTGCAGGAGTTTGGCGTTCAAGAAAATATTGAAAACGGAAAAAGCATGGCGGTAATAGACATTTGTTGAGGAGTTCCGGGAAGTCAAGCCCAAATATGTATATGGGCCATGTACCAAGTGTACCTTCAAGTTTGCATCTGAAGAGTCCGATCTCGCGGCGGAGGTGACAATTGTCGTCGGTGGCGGTCATGGTGGTTCCAGTAGCCGTGGATTTTGTGGAGACTTGGAAGCACCTCACGCCCTTCCTACGATTGCCTCATTTCGAGATCCGAGTCCAGTCCGAAGTAAGCAACTAAGAACGGAGAAGCTTAAGGTTCAACATATCACACTCAGCTTACTGACTGCGTGCTCCCATTGTTCCAATCATTACTCGTCGTGATAGCCTTTTTAAGTTCAAAAGTACCGCAAAGATCGGGGGCATCGCTGTTCTTAAGGGGATTGACAGGTAAGATGCCGATCCACAGCAGGCGACGAACCCGCTGAACGCTGATTATTAATCAGCACAGTACCACTAATTGGTGTTAGTCCACGCTCTTAGTGTCGAAACTTTTCGTCCAGTGAATATCTAAACTCAGACACCGTCTCCCACACACTGCGCCAGCTAAGATCAGCCTGGGCTCAGATCGTCTCGAGAATGGCTGCGTTGGTCGACGAAAACCAGCCTTTGCTCGGCGCATCAGAGGACCTTGCCCGGCGCCAGGACGAGGATGACGCTCTGCACGGAGCAATTGGCTTTGACCCCAGCGGCGACCCTGACAACCCCTTGGAATGGCCCTCTGCCTTCAAATGGAGTATCGTGGCTCTGATGGCGTTTATGGCTTTTACTGTGTGCGTGCCGAGTCTGCATAGGTAGAGAGATTGTAGCTAACATGTCCTCTTTAGGACTTTCACGTGCATCTCTTTGGTCCCCGTCGCAAATAGGATCGCGTTTGATCTGAACCACGGCCATGAGAACAAGGAGGTCAGTGTGCTCCTCGTCACCATCTGGGAGCTCGGCGAGGCTGCCGGACCGCTGCTCATAGCACCGCTGTCCGAGGTCTTTGGCCGCTACCCGGTCATGAACGTGGCCAATTGCCTATTCATCACGGCCATTATCCTCGCCGCTCTCAGCCAGAGCACGTGGCTATTCGTTGCTGCCAGGTGTTTGAACGGCGTCGCCGTGGCATCCAACGTGCTCAATCCGGCGATCGTAGGGGACATGTTCGTGTCTGAGCAGCGAGGGTCGCCCATGAGCCTTATTATGGTGGCGCCGCTGATAGGAGGTGCCGTTGGACCTGCCATTGCTGGCGCAATCGCTCAGAGTCTTGGGTGGAGACAGGTGCTGTGGATGAGTGCACTTCTCGCTACGGTCTGCGAGGTGTTGTTCCTGACGTGCTTCAGAGAGACGTACAAGGTGCCTATCCTCCGACGCAGGGCAGCCAGGTTGGCAGAACAGACAGGAGATGAAGCTTTGAAGGCAGCGGCAAACACCGGAGATCACCGCAGCTTGAGCAAGTTATGGGAGTCCATCAAGCGTCCAGTGACCGTCATCTCTGGCTCCATGGTGTTGGCCTTGATGGCGCTGTATGGCGGCATCGGATTTTCCTTCTTCTACTTCATCGCTGTGACTCTGCCGGATATCTTGGAAGGCCTGTACGGATTATCTCCCGCGGCCACAGGGTCTGCATTCATGAGCTTCAGTGAGTCTACCCTCGATCCTTGCACCAATTCCTCGTTCGCTGACCCGATCAGGTGTTGGTTCCCTCCTGGCCATATTCATCTGCGAGAAAACTCTCGATAAGATATACATCAAGCTCAAGGACGCCAATAACGGCAAAGGACAGCCGGAATTTCGACTTCCGCTGGTAATGATCGGGGCATTCACCCTTCCGCTTGCTGTTGCTAGCTACGGCTGGATAGCTCAACTGCGACTCCCACTGCCGTTGCTGCTGGTCTCGGTCGGTTCCATGGGCTTCACGCTCCTTATGGCCTTCCTTCCTCTCATGGCCTATGTCGTGGATGCCTTTGGGCTGTACTCGGCGTCCGCTCTGACGAGCGTCATCGTCATTCGATGCTTGTGTGGCACCTTTCTACCTCTCACGAGTGGCCCTGCCATTGATGCCTTCGGTTATGGATGGGGTTTCACGTTGTTCAGTGCTGGTGCTCTTTGCCTTGCTCCGGTCCCGGTCGTGATCTTCAGATATGGCCCGCGTCTCCGGCAGCTGTCCAGTTATACCCGTGATGTGTGAACCGGATTCGTCCGAGATGATGTCAGCTGGGCACTGGAAGGACAACATGCTTCGACCCATTGGATGTCAGGCGAGGGTTAGGGTTATCACAGGTCTGATCGGGGTGGAACTGTGCAGCGTCAGTGCTTTTATCTACGTGAGATGAATGCGTAAGATTCTTAGAGAGGCATACTAGAGTAGAGTGACAACATAGAAGAGAAGAGTCGATTCCACTCTGTCGTGGGCATTGCTTAGACCCTGACTTGGACGTCACCGTGGTTTGGCTTACAGGGCGGCCAACGGGGCGCTCGCCGCCTACAAGGCGGCGGAAGGCGCTTGAGACCTGCAACCAAGTGGGGGGGTTTTAGCGTAGGTCCGGCTGCTGGCAGTGAGAGGTCAGTCAGCCAATGACCGTTCGCATTGGCGACATCGGTTTAAGGCTCTTTTGAACGACAAAGTTGCGTCCACACCAGAGTAGAGCTTCTCTATAACGCCAATGACAGCAGAGACACATGGCTCGCGGTTCTGATTCCCTGGCCATGGTTATCTACTCGGTCTTTGTTAGTCTTCATTCTGTCTGTTACATTGTAACATGATCGGTGGTGTCTTGATGGCCGCGGTTTCGTCGGCTCAAGCCTGTCTGTTTGCTCGAATTCTAGCGACAGGGCGTCGACGTCTTCTTTTATTCTCGACTACCTCTATGGACGGAGCCTGATCCCAAAAGGGCACAGATTCGATGGTTCATCGAGGCTGAGACCTCTCTACCTGTTCCAGGCGAGGGATTCCCCTGTCATGGAGGGAACTCGCCCAATGACTTCCCTCGCAGATGACCGACTCTACATACAACTCGTCACACACCGTAAATGCTGGAGACAGAGCTGAAAACATTGTTGAGGCGGAGCATTCTGAAGATGTTGCCAGAGACACTATGATCCGGTATAATAGAGAGGCCCAGTACTCTTCAAATCTCCAGTTTCCTGGTCTTGTCTTTCCGTGATGTGCTTTGGTCTCGCTTTTCGCCGGTCTGTCATCATATTCCACCGCCGTTCAGACTCGAAATTGAGTCAATCCGAGATCAATCATGCCGACAGACCATCACCCCACCCCGCAGGAGGGCTCTCCAACACCTCGCCGCGTAATCGACCGACGATTCCCTCGCGCGGTAACACGAACCTGACCGGCTAGGTCTTTGCCGGGGCTCTCGGTTTTCCTAAATCAATACAGTATCCCTGGCAGAAACCTGTAGGACCTACATCAGTCGTGCTGGCGACTTGATATCTTCCCGATTCGGTACCGGTGAGCTACCCTTGGCTAGCTCGGTCTCAAGGCCCAAACCGCTAATGAAAGATAAGGCTTGACCTGCTATGTGCACGTTGTTGATCACTCGTGCATGCTTTATTCACTGACCTGCGGTTGCCTTAAGGTGGTGCAGGGCCAATGAGGTCGTCCAGTGTAACCGGTCTCGGTATCGACGCCGCGCACTGGACCTGATTTCGCTGCTCAGTTACTGGGCTGATGAATCAGAACTCTCCATGCCAGCTCACTTGAGCTTGCCATGCTTCCCTTTTCAGCACACCCGAGACCTTGCAGAAGCTCCTCCGGACCTGCTTGTATGCGACTTACCGTCGGCGATGGTTGATGGAATCGCTGGCAGTGCGTAGGCGGCGGACCTTGTCTGTTGTCGTTCTGGACGTTATGGCCTCAACCCCTACTGTTGAAATGTTAAGACACAAAACGCAGTCATCGCCACTTCCGCGATGGGTTCCTCATCAGCTGCCCTTTCATCTGCAAGTCGCGCATTGTCTCGGCTGTGTCTTCAATGGATCCTCTAACATCCCGCTTCGGAGCCATGGACAACTTAGAGGGACAGACCGGCCTTGAGGCAGCGCACCCCTTGTGTCTGTCGCCAGAGTCTCCTTTGCACCGATTCAACCGTGTCAATGTTGACCATGCTGTGTCTCACTCGTCGGAGGCAATCCCGTGCGCGTGAGTGATAGGCCATCGAACGAACTGGTTACACCGTCTTACTAATGTATGGGCACAAGACTCCGTGAAAACCTGGTCGAGGATTGCTCTCATGCCAAGCTTGTCAACTGGATCTGGCACAGCAGGGCAAATGCTTCCCATCTCGATGACAGTCAGAGGAACGAGTGCCCGATGCCTTTGTGCCGTAAGGTCTTCAGCGACTTCCATGGCATGATCGCTCACCTTCATGGTTGCCCCGAAGTTGCCACAGGTCTATATTGGTGCTGGGACTGTTACCGGGCCGAGGTATTCCCTGTTTCCCATTGCCGGTCCTGCAAATACACCTGGGCACAGTCGAGTTCTATCTTTGGTAACACGATGAAAAAGGTTAAAAGAGCCTTGTCGGACCCCTTCAGAAGGTCGCTCAAGGGAAAGCGCACACGGAAAGATACGAACGTGTCACCGGTCACGTCAACCACTGCAACATCGCCGACCACTCCAACTCCACCGACCATCGCAATCTCGGAACTCTTTGGAAATTCTGTGCATGAGCTTCAGTCGCCAATTCCTCCATATGATCAGTACTTTCAACCCCAACATAGCACTCAGCTACAGCCTCTCGCCAGTCCCAGCCCTTGGGCCAACTTTGCATCCATTGAGCCCGCCTACCCAGCCGAGCTTCCGGCTCATTCGGCGCCTTGTCTTGACTTCTTCATCGCCCCTTCATCCGGACGGGCTGTACCTTCATCTTCGCCCTCCAATGCCTCTTCGCTGAGCTTTCGCACCCGAAGCCAACCACCTCGGGGTTCCCTCGTTTCGCCTGCTTCCCCTCGCTTGAGTGTGGTTGGCTCGGAAAATTGCTCACCACTCTCGGTACCGGCCAGTACTGCAGATGCGGCTGGAAGATCGTCACCATTGGCGGATAGTGTATTATGTGAGTCGCCGACGACGCTGGAAGACGCCAGCGAACTGAACAGGGACTTTTCCTGCTGGCCACAGCCAAAACCCTCGTCCTGGTCATCAATAGACACTTATATCGGACACGCCGGTGACGTTACCGACCTGCGGCCGGCCGTGTGCGAGCTCGAGGGCTCACTACCGGACACGACCATGTGTCGCTTCGGAAACAATATCACCAAAGTCGGGTCGACTTCTTTACGGCGGAAGTCTATACCTCAGACTATCAATACCCAAGCTGCCGTGGGGTATGAATGGCCAGCGAAAGAGTTTACGCCACAGCATACACGGACAATTGGAAGCAACGAAGAATTCGTGACTGTGCCCCACGATGGCGATAACGTCTCTCGAGTAATTCAGAATTCACTCGCAGCCCTCGTACCCAGTCTTTACGACGACAGCTTCCAGAGCATCGGTAGCATGGGGGGAGTAAACGTATGTAGCCTCTATCCTTGAGTTCCAGCTTCGTCCAAGTTACTGACTCTTTCCACAGTCTCCCCTCTTGTCGGATGCTTTCTTCCAAGAATCTGTACATGCAGTGCACAATGTCCACGATGAGCTAGACCACGTTGGCCGTGACAAGACTGGTGACAACAGGCGGCCGTTGAATATGATACGGCAGTACAATACGGATAGGCCACAGCAGAAAACTGGATCACCGGCGGCCAGACAATACTCGTGGAGTTCGACCTCGAGCACCACCATCGATTGTAATGAGCGGCGAGATCATCTCTTCCCCATCGTCAATCCAGTAATGGCAGGTTCTCCTGTCACAACTATGTCTCGTACGGATGCACGGCATCCTCCCGGTACCACAATCAAGCGTCGCATTCGCGCAACAAAATTTGAAACTAAAGAGGAAAGCTGCCCATACTGCGACTACACCAACGGATCAATAGACAGGCGAAAGCTAGTCAAACGGCACATGAAGACCCACGAGGACACGCAAGAATGGTTCGAGTGTGGTTTCTCTTCGCCAGATGGCTCTGTGTGCATCAAGGGTTACAACCGTCGAGACAATCTGCGCGACCATCAAAGGAAGAAATTGCATACCCATAGCGGAGGGGAGAAGAAGGTGCTCCGGAAGAGACTGCCAGGTGGACCGAAGTACAGACCTGATATCTACTAATTGGAAAAGCTGCGCTTATCGAGCGGTAATTATTGATTACAGCATTGTATTTCAGGGTACAACTCCCTTTTATCTGCGAGGAGAACGGCGTGTGGCCCATGGGAGAGCTTGTTAAACCGCGCTGCAATTGAGATTGTTGACTGAGTGTATGTACATAGAAAAAACCCATGATGATGAGCTTCTTCACAATTGAGCCACTAAGTCTACATTCTGCTCCTTCAGCCCGGTCTCAACGTGTAATCAGGACAGGAAACCGCCTCGAGAGTCATATCTGCAAGAATGTGTTCAACGTGGAAACACGGGAGGCTTCGACCTTACCCGCACCACAAGAATACCCAGAGGACATTCGACGCAGGGACGCTCTGGTGTCCTGGCTAGGTGCCAGATACCGACGCCGGACAATCAAGGTCCTCCAAGCGTATGTTGAGCTTTTGGCGTCACAAATTTCTACCTGAGAATCGGTAAGAGGCTGGCTGAAAGGCCAACCGATGTGCTAGAAGAGCGGATCTGAGATCTATGAGCATACACTTCCCGAAAATCTAGGTCCCTGAGGCAGCAGACCGACACGAGAATAGTAGCACGAAGGTCCGGAATACTCACTAGGGTACCTAATGTTGTCATGCGTACTCAATAAAGGTCCGTAAGGGGGCCACATGTTGGTTTTCAGGTCTGGCATAACGTGTGTTGCTGACCTTGCCATTTATTCCAGAACCTTGCATGTTTCTTTCTCCTCCATGGTGCGACTCCCGCGCTGGTATAAAGATGATGCGCTATTCGCCCGTCCTCTACCAAAGTGTATCGCAACAGCGGCGTGAGGGCTATCAGTTCGACAAAGTCTGTCGAGTATCACTGTAAGCTGCAGATAGAACGCTCATACACCTCTTCTCCTCGTTTCTGTTCTCGTATGACTAGTCGAAGATGAGTTCTGCAAACAAGCATATGTAAGAACCCCTAGGAGCTCCCAGCTCTATATATCTTCTGAAATATTCCCGCAGCGCACTCCAACAGGGCATGCAGCATTCCAACGGAGTCAACCACGACCGTATCAATGAATCAAGCTTACAGCAGCTGCCATCCACGGACAACCTTACGCACTACCTCCAACAAGACCAGAACTTCGAAAGGGTGTCTCAGGGTATAAGGTCAAACACAAGGGACATGAGCGCATACTTGCAGCAGTGGAATAGTCAACATGCTCGAGCAACTCATCCATGACCGAGTGGTGTGAAGTCATGGCCGAGACACAAAAGAATCGTCTGCGTTGAAAAGAGTTGCGGGCAGTTATTGGAGTCGTTGCAATGCGAGCTAAACGGGAGGCTCCCAGTAATGTATAATACCAAACTCAATCGAGCTGTGTCATTCGTCCTCATTTTCTGCTCTCCTTCTCCCCCCTTCTCTTCACATCGCGACGCCCTAACCAGTAACATTGAACCAATTACCCCTGATCGGAGGCGCCAATCCGGTCTTCTGTATGAAGGCCGGAAGGTCGAATCCCAGCGTCTGCTGTACATAGCTCTGCGGAACGGTAAAGGTAGCGTTGGTCTCAAACAGCAACTCGACGTATCGGTGCGCGTGTGGTGGATTCTCGGCTGGGGGTGCGGGTCCAACGTATTTCACTGGACCTGTGGCAGTCGTTGCAAGGGTGTTGATCCCGCTGTCGGTCTTCTGCCCGGTGCTTTTGAAGCCTGTCACCATTGCGTGGAGGTTGGTGCGTCGAGGGCCGGCGGAGGGGTTCGTGAAGGAGGCTGGAACGTCGAGGTCTGGATGTGAACACTGAGATCAGCAATTACGTTGCCCTATGTAGATACCCGTGCGGTGATGGATACCAATCATGAGCCAGAGGTAGGTTCCGTTCAGTATCGTGTCCGAGGTGCCGATTGAGGGTTGCTTCTGGGTGTCTTGAAGATGCAATGTTAGCATTGTGACCATGGCCTGGAATCGGAGCATGACTACCAGCTTTTGTAAGACTTGTACCAGGAGGTGATACGGCCTTCGATCCAAAAATCACATCCAAGTGAGCGGCGGCCTCAGGGGTAAACCCTGGAGGCGTCTCGCTGTGCGCGAGGCCTACAAAGAGCAAGACTGCGGCGCCGAATGACTTCAACATTGTTCTGCCTGCCAGTGCATTACCAGATTGGCATACGATGTGCGGGCGGGAGCTGTCATTTTATGTTCATACTCTATCGGAAGTTTATTCTTTTGGCAGATGTAGTGGTTTCGGCACTTGGAAGTGCGGCTTATATATAGTAGTACTTGATCTTTCAGGGCTAAACTGAGCCTCTATGGGAGGATATAAGGGCCATATGATCTTCTCAACGACTTGAATTGTCTAGTATTATCCAATATTGAACCGGCTTGGGCCCATGTACCAAAGGCCCGGGACTCGCTCGCACCCCGCATTATTAATATGGTCTCGATTTGGTGCGGTATAGTAGTATGACGAATGTTTATTCTGGGCACTGATTCGTTTCCAGGTTAGTGCTTTTGCGTAGCTGCGGTGAGGTTTAGCGCTGCGAGGAGTCAAGGGTTCGCGACCGTCAGTCCGAGTAAGTGCAATATAAGTGGGACAGACTATGAGAGTACTTTTCACAAGAATATAATAGACCTTCTTTCTATAGTGACACAAGTGTCGAACAGACCATAGCAGAGCAGAGTTTGCTCCAGTGCACATTCCGCATAGCTTTGCCTCTTCCGGCCGAGTCAAAGTCTGACTGCCTGATGGTGGTGTGAGTTTTCGATACACCTAGACCTAGTCACTCTCAAGCCGAGGTCCGGCGTCTATTAGGTTCTGACCACGGAAAGCATCATCGAGCAGCTGACCCTCATGTCCTTATAGTTTCCAACTGACGATTTCGCACCCAACCAAGTCAGCACTGAGAACGTTCATCCAAAGGTGAAATGCAATGAATTTATGAACAGGTATTTTGGGTTTAGCTCATTGCCAATATTCAGTTGGGGTGAATCTCGCCAAGTCCCACTTTTTATCCCAATATCATCGGGCTTGCCTTGAAGTCCTGGGCTGCCTACTGGAACGCTTGTAGGCAAGCTGGGCGTACACTGCGCAGGGCACAGCCAACACAACACATTGAATGCGGACTTTACCTTATCTGCCTTCTCCCTATCACGTCTTCGTGTTTGCGTGTCCACACTCCGCGGAAAGGATCATGAGAGGTTAGGTGGTGAGCCGCCCGTTAAGCCGCCCGTAGGAGTCGTGCTCGGTTGGTAAGCCTGTTGCCCAGCTCAAAATGTAAGAATCACGCAACCAAGTGTTCCCGGAAGTCATCCAGTCTTGCAAGCCAAGATCTTACAAGCCAAGAGCCCCAAAACAAGCAGATCACCCCGTACCCCAGATTAGTGATCTGAGCGACCGAGGCTGGCTTATACGAGTATCTCATGGTCTCGCACCAAGAACTCATGGGTATACAGCAGAGACGTGAAGCTGTTGCTAGTTGATGGACACAGCAAATTGCAACAAAGCCTTGCCGATGATGATACTTCATCAGTTACTTTACAGTCATTAGCTGTTTCTTAAGGTCGAGCTGAACGGGTTGACGTACACGAAGGTATATTTCCACGGCAGTGGTCGTGGTCTTCTGCTTCAAATTATGGCCTTATCCTTGACATACTTACCAAGGATACCGCTACGATATGAATAGTAATTCAAAGAATCTTGAAACTTGGACTCTCAGGAAGAGCATTCAGCCATACTCTTCTGACGCTCGATGTCACGCTTGACGCCCAAATGGAATGTTACACCTCCCCAAGCAGCGGGATGAACAGTCGTTACAGCAGAGTCGGCCATGGTTTCTCTTACTGGTGACAAAAGACTCGGCCTAGTCGATACTGAAGAGCCACACACACCATACCAAGACGCGGGAACGCTACGACTCTCCGGGTTTCGGTGAGAACCAATTTCAATGAGCCAAGGGGAGGAACTTCGACCTATTGATGGGCTTATGTCTGACGGTTGCAAGTCTAGTGATCGGTGTCCGCCAACTGGACCGCCAGAACTGATACGAACATCGTTACCTTGCACGAGAGTCTTGGACGGTTCAAGAGAACCGTCTGGCTGCGCCTCATTGAGAGCAAGAGCTATTAGAGTGGCTCAGGACGGGACGGAGAAGAATGAGGAGCATTGAGACTGGGAATATTTTCTTGAAGGTCACGGTTCCCAGGCCCAAGACGTGCACACTATGCAAGGCACAAGAGCCTTGGCCTGCAAGGGAGAAAACGAGACTGAACATCTGGAGAGAAATGAGTCACTTGGTAAACACAGCTCGGACTCTGAAGTCTATGCTGTTCAGTCCGTACGTATCGCCACGGCTGTTCGTAAGCCCAATGGCCCTCGTCAAAGGGGATATTATTGCTTCAACGAGCAAAGTGGAGGAATAGATCCGGAACATTCCGTATCGTCGAATCCATAAGGTATGTAATGTTACATAGAACAGGGTCTCGCTCTGCTCAGCCAGCGATGTTAATGTGGATGACTTCTGGCAACTAGGGCCTGGTATCGACTGAGTCGCGTATGAGGTGCGGATGAGGTGCGTATGATGACAGCCAGCCCACAAGTGGAGCAAAATATCGATCTCGGCCGACTACACGGGGTACCTTGTACCGAATGGATGACCTGGGCGTGGAACTGCAGCAAGGAGTTCGAAGGATGTCGTTGAACGATCGATGGAGTTGAACAAGTAACAGGAGACGCTTAGCCAGCCGCCGGAAGAGACCAGATAGGTACTAGTGGAATGGTTGCGCTTTTCAAGCTGCGTTGGAGAGGTGACGCATGAACTCACTAGAGAGTGACTCCTGTAGTTAACAGTTATCATCTCCTGAAGAAGTGGGCATGGTGAGGGGGACGACTGGCAGAGAAGGCGGCGACAAGCCCGATGTTCCGTCGGGTAGGATGAGCTGCGAAGCAAGATATGGCTACCTGTGGAAGTAAGACCGAACTGAGTGGAAATAGAAAAGACCCTCGCTCGATGAAATGAGCAGGTGTATGGCTAAACCAAACAGCCCAAAGTCCGGGTTGCCATAGCGGTTGCCACAGTGGGATTGACAGTGGTGACGGCCCTGAGTTGCATGTCGGAAGTGCTCTCCGACACTTACTTTTTTCTCTTCTGTGAGCTCATGTCCAGAACAAGGGCGAAGAACCGTGGGATGAAAGCACTCTCCAGATCACCTTGACAGTCCGCCTCGAGTTCTCACTGTCTTGTTCGTACCGTGATGAGCATGCCTAACTATCCATTACGTTTATTATAGGGCACCCAAGTCTCGGTGGGGAAGGAGGTCTCTGCGGACATACGCCATGATTTATGATCTCCGGGACGGTTATATGCTTGATGCGCCAGACAGCTCGGAGTTAGGGCACACGTGCACCGTTGCAAGGCATGTGGGCATGCGTGTCGGCTGCAGACCCCTTTGTTGAAGGCTGGGTTTGAGGTTCAGGGTGAGGGCGAGGGTGAGATAGATGCGATGAATTGATGGTGTGTGCCTGCATTAGCGTTTACGCAAGAGCCATATCTGGGCACACAACGCAGTCGACACTTCGCGCGCTTACGTATGACGGAAGACACCATTTTGCGGTGTTTGGGTGGTGCTTGTCCAATCACTGCGCCGTGATTTCGTCTGGGGCGCAGTTTTCCAAAAGGCAGGAACTAGGAAGAGGAGGAGCATCGGAGACTTCCACCGTGCTACACTAAGGCGACGTTGTGTTTGGTTGTTGGTACCTTAACTTCCAGGTTGGTGACTGGGTCAGGCAGGTAACTATACGTGTACATTCTGCGCTGTACCTGCGGTACTTCGGTACGAGTGGTGATGTCTGGTTAGACTTATCTTAGCACCTGATAAGGTTAGTCACAGCTGGTACTTAACAATTTGTCAAGTCCGACTGTCCGAGTCCCAGTCTTTCTTTGCCAGTCGCGAAACTCTATTGTCCTGGATTCCAAATGAAAGAAAGCCAGACAATGCCATGAGCAATTAATTCAACAGCTTTTCATGCCTACGATTCAAGATGGTAACCGGAGGAGGCTCTGTTAATTTTCCCAACCTCGGAACGTGTGGCCGGGACCACCGAACAATTGTGAACGGGCAGTGCTGATTGACCACGATGTGCTGCACCATCCTGACCATCCATCATCCCGTGCCAAGGAGCTATACCCCAGCCTGTCCATGTCAGATTCACCGCGCTAGCTGGCTATCGCCCCGAGGGTTGTGAGTGGTTGCATGGCACGCTCGCTGGGAAATTGCGAAAGCAGGTGAGAAAGCAGGGGTCGTGTAGTGAAACTGGTGGGAACATGATTCCTTCTAGACGTCTTCTAGGACCTTTTTCGGCCTCCCACGCTCCCACACCCTCAGCCCAACTGGGAGAGGGAGGCGGCTTCAGAATCCAGGGGCGGGACACGCGGAACTCACACACACCACTTGCGCTGCACTGCCAGCGGCCCAGCACTGCCGATGTCGATAAAGACCGCACACCTCCCACCCGCAGCCTCTCCTGTTGCTGCGAGTACTGCGAGTAGCCTCACCTGGGATGGAGCTCAAGTCTGAGCTCTCGCAATGACCACAGTGAAATTTTGTTTTGTTCAGCGCGGGTTGACTGTCGTCTCTGGCCTGGCCCAGTCCCAAATCATCCCTGAACCCGAGTCGCACTATAGCCTTATATGACATGGGGCTTGCAGCGCGTCCGCTATCTCGGTGTCATTAATCACAGCCGGATTCACAGACGTTATCGCCCGTTTTCTCTCGACCGCTTGACTTTGTTATCCCACCATCATCTCATGTTGCATACTCAATCTCTCTGATCGCCACTTTTGGCGGTTTCTGGGCGACGAGCTGTTGTTATTTCTTCAGCAACTCTTCCACAAAACCGACCTTATGAGCTTCGCCGACTGCTAACCTCGTACCACAAGGCTCTGTGCGTTAGAGCCGTATCACCATGAATCGAGACGACGAGTTTGAGTCCGATCTGGACGTGATTCGTGAGCTTCTTCAGAGATATGGCTTCCAACAATTCGAAAACATGGTTCAGATGGCCGGGAGATCGCGTAAGTGCATGTTAATTATCGCTGTCTGTGCCTCCAAGTATATCGAGGGTCCTGATACCAGCCGTCTGCGCAGTCTACGAGCCGTCCATATCATCATCATCAAGAGCATCCATCATATCTAGCGCTGCAACCACAATATCCCGAACCACCTCATCTGGTGTCTCGTTATACACGGACACATCCTCACTTAGAAGCCATCCTGGAAGCATGTCTTCCTGGCAGCAACACGTCCCCGGCCTGCCCGTCCGGAGCAGCAATGCTTCAGTCACTTCGCGGACCTCTACTCCGGGTGAGGCCTTGACCCCCGACGTGCCACCGCTACCCGACGCTACCACTTTGGCAGAGCTGGACCCCGATGGATCAGGAGATGGATCGCGCACAAAATTGCAGTGCCCGTTCTGCACCGAGTACGGTATTGGCCAGTGGATCGGTCGAAAGCCGGATCTAAAACGGCACTTTAACAAGATTCACGCATCCAACGCGCAGTGGACATGCAAGCTGGGCGGTAGCTGCAACCTGACCTTCGACTTCCACACAGCTTACGACGCCCACGTCAAGAAAGATCACGGAGGGGTAAAGGATCCCGACGCCAAGGTCAACCTATGTCAGCAGGTCGTCTGGGCCTGTGGCTTCGAGACGTGTCGCGAGGTCTTCGAGGCTAAGACGGACGACCATGGCCCGAAGGTCATGAACCACTACTTTGAACATGTCCTGGGGCATGTGGTCAGCACTGCCTGCGGGAGATGGTCCTATGCGCGGCGGATGCGGAACCTGCTGAACCAGGAGCTGGTCCGGCACGCATGGAAGGATTGCGACAAGGGACCACTCGATGAGCTCATGTGGCAGCCTCAAAGCAGCAGCATGTTGCGCAAGATGCTCGAGACCCGACACATCAACGATGCGACGCTGCTCTGCAGGTACGCCGTGCTCCTAGGGTCAGGGCATCCGGCCCATGCGATGCCACCTATTCAATTCAATGCACCGGTGCTCAACACTTGCAAGATCGTTTCGCCATCCCACGATCCTCGTCACGACGCCCGCTTCTCCAAGGGCGGTCTTCTGAATTTCCGGAGAAGCAGCGGGAAACCGAGCACACCGCGCCCCAGTGGACGTATAACGGGCAGCCAACCCAAAAGCCGCATCAACGTGCTGCGCTCCCCGCAACCCCAACATGCATCGCTGATGCCAGTCTCGTCGATGCGTTCTCCCCCACCAGTTCCCCCAATACCATCTTCCCTGCGCTCGCCTCAGCCTATGTCCGGCCAAAACATGCCCAATGTTGCCTCCTCGTCGATGATGAATATGTTCGCCACAAACGCCCCTCCGCTACAGGGACTGCCATCATACAACTCGCCCTCGGGGTTTAACATGGGTTCTTCGAACTCAGCAACTTCCATCGGCTTTCCCGATCAGTCCGGGATGCAGTCGTTAGGCTACAATCCCCTCGAGCTCTACTCAGGCTATCAGTCTCTGGGAGGGGCTTCCTCTCTCAACCAGTTTCTCGGCGCGAAGGACGACCACGGCGGCCGGATAGACAACGTCGTACAGCACAACGCCACACAGCACTATGCCCTCAAAACAACAGCAAATCCGGGCGTCGACAAGCAGCACCGCCCCAGGAGGAACTCGTCGCCGGGATCGGACTGTCGCATGGGAGGCGAGAGTCCGGTGGCCGGTTTCTCGCAGCCATTCTTACCAGGCAGGCACGATCAGCAAGGCGGAAGGCGCCGCTCGTCTACCACCATGGACTTTGTGTTTGCGCCTTGAGGCGGGTGGGCTTGTTGACCACTGAAAAAGATTTGGTCTGCTCTGCTCTGCCCTGCTGCTTAGCAAGGAAACGGGGAGTCAGCACCAGGCGTCCCCGCTATTTCATGCCTGATTACGGCGGAGTTGTTTTCTACTTACCTACTCGTCTACCACTGTAATAATACGACACGGCGTATGGGGATCTCATGAGGATGGGAGGGGATAGAGGTGTGACGGCTTACATATCTACTGGCTGTTTCTTAGATACCATGTTCCTGTTCCTCTTTATATAGATGGTCTGCCGAGTACGGCGCGGACTTGCTGGACCTGCAGCTACACTATCAAAAAGCTCGTCATTTGAGCGTTAGTATTGTATCACGATGGATCAATCAATGTCGTCTACCGACTGCAGCATACCACTAGTCTTTTGAAAAGTGCCGAACGTTCGTACGATGGGGCCGGGAGCTGGATTACACGTGCAGCTTCAAGAATTGAGGTATCCGGCAGTCTCACGTAAATCACAATAGGACCATATGCAGCGATATCTTTGTAGATTCGTGACTCATGATGCATGACGACATGCCACCGACAATTGCTCTCGAGGCAACGGAAGAGAAATCCATCCCGTGACAACCCTCTGGACTGGCCAACCAGCAGAAGTACCCCCAACCCGCCCTTAGTCCGAGCCGCTGGAGCTGCTGGAGCTACTATGGCTGCCCCTCCGCTTGTGATGCTTCTCCTTCTTGTGCTTCTTATCCTTCTTCTTCCTGTAATCACGCGTCAGCACGATTTCACACAAACAGCCATGTCAGCGTGGGGAAGGGAGAAAACGGGCCACTTACTTTCCACCCAGCGCATGCTCAATGACATTGCCGCCGATAGCGCCCGCAATCACACCCGCGGCAGTGCCCAACATGCCGCCTCCGGCCGCATGGCCGAGGTAGGCACCGGCCCCGCCCCCGAGAAGGGAGGCGCCAAGACCGCGGTCGTCCGTGCCGGCCTGGCCGGGAACGCCGTGCGGGGCGCCAGGGTAGGCGCCGCCTTGCGGGTGTTGCTGCTGGCCGTAGCCGTGCTGCTGCTGCTGCTGGTGCTGCTGGTCATGACCGTACTGCTGCTGGCCCTGGCTGTATTGCGGCTGCTGATACGGGGAGCTTCCGCGGGTGTCGTGGCCGTACTGCGGGGCGCCGCTGCCGGGCTGGCCGTAGTGTTGCTGCTGCTGTTGCTGCTGGTGTGGAGGCGGGCCGCCGTAGCCGCCCTGGTGCTGTTGTTGCTCTGGGGGCGGGCCGCCGCTGTAATGCTGCTGTTGAGGAGGGGGGTAGGTGCCCTGCGGCGGCGGGGAGGAGTAGTACTGTTGCTGGGGCGGGGGGCCGCCGTATTGTTGTTGCTGATGCGGAGGTGCGCCGTACGGGGGCGCTTGGCTGTAGGGCGATTGCGACGGAGGCGGATACTGACCGTGCTGTTTGACGAAAGTTGATGTTAGCCAACTTCTTGTTTTTCTCCTGCGTGACCAAGTAGGAGTGCGTTCGCGATCGACTACGAACCTGTTGGTAGTTCTGCTGCGGCGGTGGCTGGCCGTAGTTCTGCTGCTGCTGGCCGTAGCCACCGCCTCCACCGCCTTGTTGCTGATTGTAGTAGTCTTGCGCGGACATGATCGTTGTCGGAGTCGCAGCTAAAGAGCTTTCGTTGGCAATGGTGGGGTTGGGACAGCAAAGGAAAGAAGGACGAAAGCCAAGGAACGGATCCCTTTTAAGCAACGTGGATCAGCTAATGCAACTTATGCAAGCAATCAAAGGAGGCATCCCGCAAACGCCGTCTGACTGCTTCTTGGGTCCCCCTCAAATCATGTCCCATCATTCCGGCAGCTGCACGTAACATCGGCGCTTAAGCTCAGCTCTCTTCCTCGGATGCATGTTCTTCACGTAAACCACAGTGGCTGAGCATCCCCTTGGGTTTGCGACAAGGTTGCGATAAAAAAGGGCACCGATCATCTCGACTTGGCAGGATTACGTCATCGGACCCCGACTGAGGGGATGCCGATGAGGTTGAAGAGCAGAAGAGCTCACCGTGCGGAGTGTGCAGGGGCTGTGGCTCACTGTCATATCTGGCACTGTATGGAATAGGTACGCAGAAGGAAACTGGAAGTATTCCGGCCCCACTTTAAAAGTTCAAAAAAGTTCAGGCTGTGAAGTTGTGTGAAGACCACTCGAAGGTTGTTGGGGTGGCAGGCATCGTCTCCTCTGCTTCCGATCTGATAATCACAGTCAGGATGGCACCAAATCTAACTGAAGATGAGATCGATGATCTAATATATCTGTCCCGCGCTGGCGAGAAAGATGAGCTCGTCGAGACTTTGTCATCACTCTCAACGCGCGAGAATGTGTCAACTGCAGAGATTCTCATAACAGCCAAGGATCAAGGCAAATCAACATGTCTGCACATGGCGGCGGGAAATGGCCACCTGGGTACGTGATAGCATCTCAAAATCCCTTATAAGGTTTGCGGGACTAATAAACACCAACAGAGGTTGTCAGGCTCCTTATAGAGCAGTTTGAGTCGCGGCCCAAGGCCGAGAAACAGGCCTATCTGGACGCACCAAACGAGTACGGCAACACGGGACTGCACTGGGCCGCTCTAGGAGGCCACCTGGACATGGTCAAGCTGCTCATGGAGAACGGAGCCTCGCCTGTGCTTGCAAACGACAAGGAATACGTGCCCCTGGATTTGGCGGCCCAAAACGGCAAGTTCGACGTCGTGAACTACTTCTTTTCGCAGTCTGCGGGGAAAGAGGGTGAGAATGACGGAGGATTGGCAGAGTCGGCTGCCGGCGTCAGCATTGAGGACGGAGAGGATGCTGCTGACGAGGCGAAGGATGCTTGACCACCGGACTGCGCTCTATTGCTTTCATCGCTGAAGCGATTGTCATGCTACATCCTAATCTGGTGGCGCTGCGCATATCGGCTCCAGTCATACCGCTGCGGTGGTCTACTATATCTCCACGCGGGCGATTATGAGCAAGCGACAGGAGAAGGACCGCTTGTGGTACGAGATATCTCATATGAAACCAGTAGCCATATGCGCTGGACAGCCAAGAATTGGACACGCGTTGGAGAGCATGGCACTGGACTTAAGGGCTTGGATCATGGGTGTTACTCCTACAACTACCAACTGCTCGACATCACCTCGCCTGGCCGCTGCATCATGCCTGACATCTGCGAAAGGACAGCAAGACACAAAATTTGTCGTCGATGAGTATAGTGGTACAAGCATCTCGCGTGAACGATCATAATACAAGAGCCTCCGAGAAAATGGACCTTGACTGGCCTCACATCTGTCCCCGTAATACTTCTTCTCGCAGGTGTCCAAATGTAATACTCAGAGTGATGCACAGCGGAGCCACACCTACTAGCCTGCGTGGCAGGCTCCTTGCACGGCGCAGGACCAGCAGCGTAGGGTCCAAACTATCGATAGACCTGCAGGAAGCATAGCTCAGAGTTGTCATGACTTGACCTGTATCTTGACTCCCAGCCGACAACTCGGCACTCTCCGTCTTCAGCATTCTGCCTCTCGGTTTCGTTGAATGCCAGCATCGGCACCGTGGACAGTAACAGCCTCTGTAGGCTGGGCTCCGACAATGGCCTCGGCATTACTTCCGTTCCAACAGACGTGAGTATCATGTCATGCCATAGGAAGAGCTCCAGTCGCACAGACTCAAGGTGCACAACACTGTGAGAGCAGCGGGAGTCTGATTTAAGATAAAGCGGTACCAACCCTAAGCATCACCCTGGTGCACTGAGCAAGATATCCCGGCACACCTTCAGCCGCAGGTGAGCCTCTTGCAAGAGCTCCGAGTGTGCTTCCGACAAGATTGAGTGCAGGGTGTCAAGCAGGTCAGGGAGTCCGTCGCCTAAGGCTCCAGCGTCCGACTCCTTCAATTCCGCTCTGCTGGAAATACTAGAAAGATAAGCGACGACACGACCGTAGTGGACGGGCGGCGGCTTTGCAGCCCAGTATGCTGGTGCAGTTGCGGAATAAGGGTGCTGGTGGACATTGTGGCGGGATGTCACTGGGTCGCTGTGCGCGTGAATGTCATAATGGCCATGGTGTGTCTTCCGCAGGGCCACGACATACGACCAGATGCACAGCGCGGCGTAGTACATGATCCATGGCCTGTGCGGATCGGGCTCGTTGCGGCATGAGTATGTCTGCGCTTCGATCGGAGGAAGACTGACGCCCGAAGCGCGGTCCTCGTACTTTATGCGCTCACGCTCGCTGGCGCTGCTCCGGCGCGGGTCGACCAGGACGCGATGCAGGAGCTTGAAAGCGTGCAGGACAGCATGCCGCGTGGACCCTAGGTGGGCCCAGGTTTCCATCCTGGAGACGACGTTGGCACGGTCGCGGGCCGACACTTTCCTGCCCAGAAGGCGTTTGGCTCCGGCGTACACCTGGCAGTCGACGATGTCCACGTGAAGACCGATATGAGCGAGGTGATAGAGAACGGCGGCACTTTGGATAGGTCCGTTCAGACCCGTTCGCTGACTACCTTGGTCCGCCAAGGCCGGACTACCCTCATTGCCTTGGGCTGCGTCGAAGCAGTCTTTCCAGTTATCAAATGCCTTGAGAAGGATCTGCTTCCAGTTTTCCTGGCTCCCTGTTGAAGGTGCTGTGAGGTCGAGCGATTTGAGATGCGTTTCCCGGTGGCTCAAATGCCAGCCTACGCTGAGGAGGCCTGACATGATGATCATGCGCCCAAACGAGGCCGTCGGCACTTCTTTTCCATGCAGTGCTTTCTTGAGACCATCCAAAAACGGAAGTCCGGTTTTTATGCCGTACATGCGAAGATTGGATTCGTATTGACGGGCCAGCTCTGGAGTCGGGGCTGTCCATAGGGTATCGTCGCAAGGGAGTGGCAGTCTGATCTCGTGAGGCGCCATATCGGCAGCATGGCCGAACATGGCCGCGTGGAGAATATCCATCATGAATGCTGCGAAGACGACGCGTTGCATCGCTTCTGTATCCGCCCACCGGGTCCAGTGTGTCCTGGCATCGGTGCTTATTCCCTGGCTGTTGTCCACCGCCGAGTGCTCTTCGGGAGGCGTCTCAGTGCCACACCGACCTATTAGCGGACTGCCACGCCGCAGAAGCGTAAGGGTCGAGGTATGGTAGATATGTGCGCGCTCATGGAATCGGCGGGACGAGTACATCTTTTCGTAGAGTTCCAGTAGAAGCAGCGACTGGGCCACAGAAAGGCTCACAGGTGGAGAAGCGTCGTCTTGTGTAGCGATGTCCCATCTGATGCTGTCTATAACGACCTCCGCAAAGGTGCTGCAGTCAGAGTACTGCCCTGTAGTATCGTGGCTACGCAACGAGGCGGCTCCGAGAGCGATCATGATCATGATCAGAAAGATGGATCCCTTGTTACAGTTGAAGGTCGGCTGGTGGACTATGGGCAGACGGGGAGAGATATATTGCCAGTATTCCCGGACACAGTCACGCAAGTTGTCCAAGTTTAGGCCCGGAAAGTCGCCGCTAGTGTCACGCAGCAGGCTTGTTGCCATCTGCTCGGATCGTAGACTCTTCTGACGAAATCGCATCAACCACTCCAGTATCTCCTGTCGACGGAACTCGCGTAACAGCTCGTCACTCTCAGCCAGCTGTGGAGGGGTCTCGAGCTGTGAGCGGCTGCTTGTCAGCGACTGTGACTCATAGTCGTAGTGGATATTGCTGTTGAAGGTCGACTCCAGTCCGCCCTCGAGGAAGGGCAGTTGCGCGACACTGAAATCGGCATTGTAGGGATCGAAGAGCCACGTTCCAAAGTTTTCGGTACCTGTGCGAGCCATGTCTTCAGCAGCAAACTGGACGCCCCCGAATGTCATTTGCTGTTCAGACAGAGGCTGGGGATGACGATGGTAGTAGCCGGATTTCTGGGGAGCTACATGGACAGCCGCTGATATCTCCGGGATCGTTGCTGACCAACTCGGAGTATGTGGGAGGCGAGAAGATGGACCGCCTACAGCGAGAGCCTGGCTGGTATGAGTGCTAGACTCCGGAGTCAACAGAATGGCCGCGTCGTGGGGGACACTGGTATACGCGGCGCGCGATTCTGTAATGTTTGAAGGCGACAGCATGGTGGCTCCGGAGGCCACAGGCGACGGGCCCTTGGCTGAACTGAAGCTAGGAGCGCGATTACGCGGGATGTAGGAAGTGGAATGGCGCTTCTTGTGTCTTGCAAGAAGGTCGGCGCGGACAAACTTTTGGTCGCAACCTACTACATCACACTTGAAGATCTCCTTAGGCTCATCTACCCAATTGTCAGTTACTTGGTCTTACGATTATCCTGGGAATGTACACCATTCTCACGGTTTAGCTGATGTCGCTGAAGATGTTCAGCACGAGAGTACACCTTGTCGCATCCGGGAAAATCGCAACCAAACCGCCGGGGGGCGCCTTTACGGCTGGCGCGCTTGTACCCAGCGGCAGCACCGCGCCACGGAGTCGAGTCAGGCTGTTGAGTCTCCATTGAGACGCAAGAGAATTCATGACCCGCTGGGAGGGGAGAGATGATGCTGAGGAGCCAAGTCCAACAACAAATAAGCTGGCAGGCTAAAACGTAAGACCAAGTCACACAGCTCGCCTTGCGGCTTGTGGCTTGTCGCCGACGACAGCGATCGGAAATGCAACAAGAAAAGTTGTGTGTCCGGGACGGGTTGGTGGGGAGGCTCACGGGATTTAAGATGGAGAGGTACGACAAGAAAAGCCAGAAGGTTGTGCAACCTTAGCCAGGCTGTTTATGGCTTCCATACCCAGCTCATGCCCGGGGGGCATATGCAAATGCTTCCAGTACCAGGGGATGAACTGAACAGACGCTGATGCAGTCGCTGTGGCATGGCGTGGGTGGGGTCGCGGGACTGGGCAAGCTGGGGAAAGAGCAGGGGTCGACATCAATGACAGCAAAACCTGACACCTCCGTCGTGGTAACCTCCGTGAGGGCCTGGGCCTCGTTTAGGGACTGGAGAATGGAGATGAAGACGGGAACCCCCACGCCTCAAATCTCCACCAGAACAACGAGGTCACACCGGCGTGGGGTGGGCTGGAACCCGCTGAAGATGCGGGAACCCCTTGATCTGGTGGATCTACACGTGTCGCCCGGATGGTGCGCTCCGACGAGATCTCATCTCAACAAGCATCTTGGTCCTGCCTCTCAACACTTCTTATTCAAGTTTGGCTACCTAAGGTACCAGTCAGTCCAAACTCGTGCAGCAAACGTTGGCGCTGCTTGAGCGGTCTCGCGCGATGGTCAGAAACGGTCAGTCGCGTTGTCGGTGTACTTCCAGCGTGCACGACCCCGCACGATTCTCTCTTGGCATTGTTAAGCATGTTCTCTTGTCTGCCTGACTGCATCGTCAACCATCGTCGGTGGCCATAGTTCGCGTTCATTCGAGGAAGCGATTCGAATGCTGCTCCTGGGTTTTATGGTGAGGAACCTGAATATAAGATAAGGTAGGTACCTTTCTTTCTTTTTACTGTGGAGCTACGGTGTTGTACCATGTCCACAGTAAGTACCTTGGAAGTGTAGCGAACTGTGGTACTTGACAACTGCCCCTTGACCTCGATCATGTTGACGTCACTGGTCTCCGCGCAACCTGCAAGTCCAATACTAGTGTACACGACAGGCTGTTATTTCTCCTGTGGTCTTGAGGCTATCACTGTAGAGACTTGGCGAACTCCTCGTATCTCAGTTTCGCAGTGTCAGCCCGCAGTTTGGCAACCTACCCTAGAGACTCGTACTCAGCTTGATTTCCCTACCGCTTTCAGCCCACCAGAGCAGCCATGGGTCTCGATCTCAAAGGACGCTGCGTCTGCAGCTCCCTGAAGTATTCCGTCAATCTCAATTCAGCAGACGATGCTAGGACTACCCTTTGCCACTGCAAGAGCTGCCGGAGGGCGTTCGGAACCAACTATGGACTTACCACGAAGGTTGAACCCGCTTCCTGGTTCTGAACTCGTGGACAGCTGTCTGACTGCATCATAGGTGCCACTCGACTCTTTCAAGTATGAAGCAGGCAAGCCAAAGCTGTACAAGCAGGACAACGGTGTCATCAGAGAATTCTGTGACAACTGCGGAGCCTACATCTGTGAATACGGCGTAAGATGCCGTCCCGGATGTCCCATGGTTGACTCAGGGACTAACGATGATTTCTTTATTAGGAGGCTGCTGCTGACAAGTTTCGATATGTGATGTGGGGAACCTTCGACGAGCCAGAAAAGGTGCCGCCCAAGGGAGAGTTCTTCTGCAAGTATAAGCCAGAATGGATGCCAGACATCCCAGGTACGATACCCTGTCTTTGAGCACTGACGACTCCTTTCTGAACATGCTTCAACAGACGTCTTCCGCAAGCAGGAGATCAAGGAGTAGCAAGTGCCATTGCAAGGGCGAATTGCAAACAGTACGACGGCTTCGTCATATGAGTGCCAGATATGTTTGGACACTCGGGCGCCGTGGCAGGATACCTCGAGACCAATCCACATTGTGTAAGAAGCCATTGTTGAAGCAAGTGTATGCATTCATATCACATGTTCGCCATAAGCCTCATCTCCCCATTGACCACTGCTGGAATGTCGTCTTTTATTGCAGACATCGGGTCTTGATACATCCCGCGGAGCACAAAGGAGAATCCATCGCGTTCATACCCAGGGATATGGAATCGTGGTATGCGATCATTACTTCTAGCAGCTGAAAAAAAATGCACCAGTCTGCCGTGCAACGCGCTGATACCGTAGCAAAGAGTAGCCGCCTTTGTGCGCCTCAAGCCCCTCAGCACAGTCCGTCGTTACATGGGCTCCTTACCCGTCGGTCAGCCTTTGCACTTTGTTACCACCCGCGTTCTTTTCCGCTACTGCTCAGTTGACGGGTTGGTTGTGACCATCGATCGTGGTTCAAGGTCGTGGTGACGGTGTAAGTCGTGGTGTAGGGCATGTCACGTCCGCTTGTGTTCTGGTAGATGTGGTCGATGAAGACAATGACTTTATCACTGTCGACATCGAGGCGTTGTCGCGCTACGTGGGCAATCACCAAGAGGAGAACTGCTGGAGCTCTCGGGCTCCCTGTACTAGTCCAAACACGGCGATCTGTAATGGCACACACCTGGCTCCCATCTGGACACCAAGGGTCTGTCGCCGGGAGCCAATGAGATGCTTGGCGGGTGTTCGGCAATTATACTTCCTGCAACGCTGGAGGCGGCCAGTTGCTTCCCCGCGCAGTATCATTGCTCGGTGCTTACAGCCAGGTCTCAGACCGTGCCGCACGGGAGGATATCAGCGGTCCTGTAATCGAACCCCGGTAGTTACTGGTGAAAGCAGCCGAGTTCTTATCTCTCCAGACCCAAACTCGTCAGACGGCGATGATTTCTGGTCAGCATGTTATCTTTGGCTGGTTGCATGACCGTCTCCGCACTCGGTCGTCCTCCATTCATAAGAAGCTTCGTCTAAGACTGTAGGGCTGGTCGGTATTTCACGATCGGCCCTAGAAAGGCGATAGTCCAATTCCGTCACGAAGACCGGAATAAGTGCAGATACTAGGCGCGCGACAGGCGCACGAAGCGCTAGCCTCGATTCAAGGACGCCGACAAACAAGAAGTCTGCCGGATCAGTCAGCAAGCAGCTTCACAAATACCTGACGCAACTTGAGGTGTGTTTTCACCATGAAGCGTGGCGACATCCTACCGTTCCCCGCCGCAATCAGGGTGCCCAAGTCGAGTAGTGTGATTACCGCGCTCCTCGTAGGGTGTTCTATGATCACTTCTAGTGTAAGCCGGCCCTCTCTCCGCTCGTCGAGATGCATGCCAAGCAGCAACTAACATCGCTAAGACTTTTGGCTACGATGGCTCCATGATGTAAGTCCACCTGGTTGGTCACGCTACTCTAGCGTCATGTTGTGAATCTGGCGCTGTAATGGTTGCTGACATTGGCTTCGCCCCTGATAGGAACGGGCTGAACATCCTACCGTCGTACAACGACTACTTCAATCTCAACACCACCACCACAGCTCTCAACACGTCGACACTTTACCTTGGCGGCTGTATCGCCGGCTTCGTATGGGGTGCTGTGACGGACGCGATCGGTCGCCGACCGTCGCTCTTCTGGGCTGCTATTTTGACTGTTATTGCCGTGATTCTTCAGACGGCGGCCCAGAATGTGGGAATGTTCATCTTCGCCCGCGTCCTCATCGGCTTTGGCACCACGGCCTCCGCAATCACAGGGCCGGCATACCTGGCCGAGACGTTACCGTGGAAGACTCGCGCTTGGGGCCTCGGCATCTTCAACGACTTTTACTATGTCGGTGGTCTTGTTGCCGCCGGAGTGACGTTCGGAACCGCTGACTTGGAAGGTGACTGGTCTTGGCGGCTGCCCAGTCTGATTCAGGGTGTCTTCTCCCTGGGCTGTATCTTCATCCTGCCATTCCTCCCCGAGAGCCCGAGGTGGCTGGTCAGTCAGGGCCGGCGAGCGGAGGGGTTGACCTCTCTGGCGCAGGCGAATGCGCGCGGCGACGAGAGCAACGAGATTGTTCTCCTGCAGTTCCAAGAGATCTGCGATACGCTCGAGTATGAGAGGCAGGAGGAGGCGCAGCTCGACATGAAGCAGATCTTGAAGAACAGGGGCGCCAGGAAGAGGTTGATCATCGCAGCGACCTGCGCCGTCTTCTCGACACTGGCGGGGAACATCATTGCGAGCTACTACTTGGGAACCATGCTCGACAACGCTGGTATCACAGACACCACGACACAGCTGCAAATCGTAAGTCTCTACACCACTCTGCTGGGGATCACTTGATCCTGGTGGAACTGCCGCTGACACGTGGTTCAACTGCGCAGAATATCATCTTGAATGCTTGGTGTCTGGTCGTCTCAGTGATCGGGACCTTGTACGCGGACAAGATTGGTATCAAAGCGACAGCTCTGGCGAGCACAGCCGTCATGACAGTTGGTCTCTTCCTGGTCGGTGCCCTGACAAAGCTGTACGGCACGTCGGACTACAATCCGGGCGTGTATGCGACGGTTGCCATGATCTTCATCTTCATGGGGGCGTACAGCTTCGGATGGACTCCGCTGCTCTATCTAGTGCCGGCCGAGGTGCTGAACTACCGCATCCGGGCCAACGGTATGAGCTTCTTCGGCTTCGTCCTCAATGCCACGGCACTGTGGGGGGTGTTTGCGTTCCCGTTTGCGTTGGAGGGCATTGGCTGGAAGACGTACATGATCAACGGTACGTGGGATGTGTTTGTATTTGCTTTCATCTGGTGGTACTGGGTTGAGATCAAGGGCATGACGCTCGAAGAGATTGACGAGGTCATGGACGGTGTCAAGCATTCCGACGTGCCGGATGTCGAGGTGGTTGAGAAGGGCGACATGACAGTCAAACAGATGGAGCTGTGATTCTCTCGGTCGCCAGTCACTCTTCATTAAGAGCTTTCTGATAATGTGACTCCGCCAGTTTATGTTTGTTACTAGGTAAGGTAGGTTAGATCTTGGGTGTATCGTACGTTTTGGCGGTGACATAAACGCGAATTAATAGTGTTGGTGGATTCGCGGGCGAGTTGTACATGTACAGTGCACACAACAATTCACACAGTTACCCCTCCGGCAAGTTTGGTGTGTGTCTAGTGTAGTGTAGAACTCCAGACTACCATTACCTTAGCTGCTACGTCATCGCCACTGGCACAATGCACCTTGCAACCTAATTTCAAAAGTCCACTGGCCTCTCAGGTGCTTCGGATCGCGATCCGCCGTTCGAAGAGGGAGAAAACCCGCACAATTCAATCCGGAATGACCCCAAGAAGTCATCCAGCTATGGAGCACAGGAAACTGCTACCCAGACCGGACTCTCATGATCCTGACCGCTCTGGGCCGTCGAATCTGCTGACGTCTCTTGTCACCCTCGTTCCCAAAAGGCGAAAGGCAGGTGGCCGCTTTGCTTGCGACGTTTGCCGGTCCAGAAAGTCTGCTGTAAGCTCAATCTATCGTGCCATGAGTTTCCCATCTCATACGTGCCATGCTTTCCTATCTACCGCGGTGCTATACTTTTTATCAGGTGCTTTACTCCTATCACGGTGGTCTTGTTTCTGTCGTGGTGCTCGCTTCATGCAGTTGGTGCTAGCTTCATGACGCGGGTGACTGGAGCTGTCCAGATGTCTATCCTGACGGCTGTATGCCAGCAGGGTGCTAATCATCTGGTTTATATCTGCGCAGTGCGACGGCCAAAAACCAACCTGTTCTACATGTCGGGCGAAGCGCTTGGAATGCATCTATACGGAGAGGGAGAAGGTCCGGGGCGACGAGACAAGCGCTGAGATTCTGCATCTGCTGAGGACGTCGGGCTATGAAGACGCGGTTGACCTGCTCCAAAAATTAAGGGCGACTACAGAGCCGGCATCTCTGCTCTCCCCACAACCCTTGATACTGACCGAAGGGGAACACAGTACAGGAAGCCAAGAATCCTTCAGGTCCCATTTTGCGCGGGCGCCATTGGCTCCTAGAGCAACTGGCCTCGAGCTTGAGCTGATGGCACGGTACCCTGTTGCTTACCCTTGCCTGTGTCCAGTCGATGTTGAATCGCGGAACTTCAATGTTTGGGCGGGGATGTCAGTCACTTCGACCCCAGAGGTTTCTCGGGCGAATACAAATGCGAGGTGTGCAACGAGCGGACTGATCAGATCGCATTTGAAGTGGATATCTGATGTCTAGCCATCTAGCGTGTGGAGCTCCTATTCTCCCGACATCACGGACAGCCCCCGGGGAACGGGCCCGTCCCGGACCTACTGTGACCCGCGCTTGTCTCAAATTGTCATAGACAGGTGGACCGACGTTTCTATCGATGACGAGCTCGCAGCAGGAGCACTATCCTTCTACTTGGAGACGGACCACCCCATCCTCGGGTTATTCGAAGCGGACCTCTTCATTCATGATCTTGTCACTGGGGAGCACAACTTTTGCTCGCCGATGCTTGTGAATGCTGTCCTGGGCTGGAGCTGTGTCAGTCAACCCCCAAGCACATGCCTCTATCCGGGATAACACGTCGCGTCTCGGGTAAGATACTAACAGAACGTAGCAAGCCTACAGTGCGACGGAACCGGCCGCGGCTTCATACAAGACGGTCTTCTTTGAGGAAGGCATGAGACTGTGGGAGGAAGCAGAACACCGGAATACACTCACGGGGGTTGCAGCCGCCCATCTACTGAGCATGACGGCAATATCGCACGGCAAAGACGACGTTGCACACCATTATCTCCAGGAAGCCAACGGTATGGGTCACCGCATGGGCCTCTATGGGGCACAGGAGAAGGGATCCGCAAAGACATGGCTAGACAACCACCATAGCTGGATCAGAGCAGCATCGCATACTGCTTGGGGCGGATACTGTGCGGCAACGTATGTTTGCACTTTCTGGCGGCTTCTCATCGTGCCTCGCTGACTCGTGAGATTTCGAAGTCATCATTCACTACAATACCAGACGCCGTTGGTTGAGCAGCCGCCAGTTCTGCCCATTCCAGGTAAGCTTGGATCGGTACTGCACCGGACCACGGGAGACAGATACGAGTCGTATCCCATGCCGCACTACGCAGGACGGACGTTTAATAAGCTCTGCGAGCTCTTCCAGATTGCCCACAAACTTCTCTGGGTCTACTACCACGGTGTAGGGAAGGACGAAGATACCCCCATCAAGCGGGTTAAGTTGCCCTTTGCCGAGCAACTATTTCGCGAGCTTCTCACTTGGTCAGCCTGTCTCTCGCTCGACTTCGTCAGGTCAGACGCGAACCCCCATCATACAGTCATCATCCAGTAAGTCACGCAACGCCTCTCCCGCTCTGAGTATGAAGGAAGAAGTAGCATGTTGACCAAAAGCTCGGGGCTTAGCATGTACTTCCACTGTCTTGTCCTAGACATCTTCCGCCCATTCCTTGATCAGTCAACACATCTGCCACTTGTTTCTTTTGAAGCCGGCCAGCACCGGAATCAGGGTGACGTCGATGTCATTTACCGGGCGTCTGTTAACCAGCTAAAGCGCCTCGTCCTCTTCTACCTTGCCAAGTTCGATGCCGCTGCTCACTCTGCACTTTGGCGGCCTGCTCTCATATACGCACTGAATGCACTCATCAGGGATGCAAGACTATCGTCCGAGCGGAACCAGACACCTGAGTGGAACTTCTACTTCCGAGCCTGTATGCTCGGACTTTCGAAGCAGCTTCCGTACTTCCCCATCACCGATAAGATAGTCCGAGGGATATTGTCCATGGCCATCAGAGACGCGGTCATGAGCCGGGCTGAGGCCAGTAACATGCTAGAGGAGGTGCGTCGCTCGACGGTGGCAGACGGCGAAGCGGAGGAATCCAGCGAAATGGATGCCCGTCATGGCAGAGGCTCCTTTATAGTTGATCTCGATCTCGCAGCAAAGAATCCGCCAGCCGCGACCGTGGATGTCTTGGCGGACCAGTGCGGCAGCCTTGACATGCTAGCAGACGTGGCCTTAATGGAGACCGACACCGAAAACTGAGCAGGCCCAGCGAATGAATGGCGAAGATGAAAAAGTTCGTAGGCCGGGCGTTCTACAACTCCCAGCTGTGTAACCGTTCGCACACGATTGCTGACGCAAAGGTGCTGTGATTGGAGGAGGTCACGCGCACATGGCGTGCTTACGATGCTCTGCCCTCGGGGTTTGCTGGATCGAGGGCGGTATGCATGGTATCCAACACACTTTCAACAAATCCGCGCTGGACGCATTGCAGGTCTCGTGCATGCTACGTGAACAGCGCTCACGGTTCGAAGCCAATGAGAATTAATGACGCAACGCTGTTGCATCGTAGCCGCGACTTCCTCGGTGCCATTCAAGCTGATGCCGAAGGCAATATCCTGAGGTCAGTGCAAGTATGCCATTCGATAGCGGGGTGTGTGCGGGTTCGTGCAAAGAGCCTCGTCTGGCATTCCGAGCTGCCAGCCATCCATACTCTCACACTCATCTGCTGATCGTGCCAGCCTCCTCACCCAAGGAGCGGGGAAGGCTGTCCCGCCGTCAGGATGTGGCTCATCAACGCGCGAACGTTGACATTGGAAGAAGTCGTCAACCCGGAAGAACACCGCTATGCCATCTTGTCGCATCGATGGGGCAGAGATGAGGTCGGCTTCCATGACATAGCGGATCTGCCTCGGGCGCGGCGTATGGCCGGCTTCCACAAAATCCAGATGACCTGCCGGAAGGCACTAGAGAGAGGCATACAATATGCGTGGGTAGACACGTGCTGCATCGACAAGACCAGCAGCGCTGCCCTCTCGGAAGCCATCAACTCAATGTTTCGGTGGTATAAGTTGTCCTCGGTTTGCTTTGCGCACCTGTTAGATCTAAAGAGAGAGTCTTTTGTGCTGGACGAGGAGGACGAGGACGACCGGCATCGAGAGGAGAGGCTTGTCGAGGACATGGCGGACTGCCAATGGTTCACTCGTGGGTGGACGCTGCAAGAGCTGATCGCCCCGGAAGTGGTGGAGTTTTTCGATAGGGGCTGGCACTTTCGAGGGACCAAGAGCCTCCTGCGACAAATGATTTCCGATATCACGGGAATCGACGTGGATGTTCTCGAAAACAGCGACTTGCTGTCGACGGTCGCTGTCGGCCGCCGGATGTCATGGGCCTCGGGACGTGAGACGACGAGGGTCGAAGACGGCGCATACTGTCTTCTCGGAATCTTCGACATCAACATGACCATGATTTATGGCGAAGGGTCCAATGCCTTTCTACGACTCCAGGAAGAGATCGCCAAGCGGTCGAATGACCTCTCCTTGTTTGCCTGGACAGCACACATCGACCTGAACGGCCATCCCAGCCGGGTAAACGACCAACGACCTCTCCCATGGATGCATGGAAACCAAGAATACCGCGGTATTCTTGCCAAGTCGCCGTCAGAGTTTGGAAACTGCCGTGAGCTCAGCACGTGCCGTGACCAGATTGCGCCCATGAAGGAGTTCGTCATGAGCAACAACGGGTGCCTGAGAATCGAGACGACCCTGGCTCCTGCCCGCGGCAAGGACTACATTTTCTCGCTTGACTGTACGGACGGTACTTTGGATAGAGAAGGTCGCGAAAGGAGACTCGGAATCCACCTGATGAAGACAGAGACTGGATACGTCAGATGCCGCGTCGCGGAAACCTTCTCGACCTTTGACCGCATGCTGTGGTCAGGCCCTCGCACTACGGTATATATACGGAAAGACCTTACCCCCAGCGAGTCAGTCAGGGTGCGCATACAACTGCAAAGCTCGCTCATCTTCCACTTCCACCTGCCGCACAGGTACAAAGTCCACAAAGTGCAGGGCAGGCCTTCGAATGTGTGGGATGCGAACGGAAGGCATTTCATCACCAGCGATCAGGAGAACTTTACCGCCTTTGTCCAATTCACGCTGAAACCGAGGTGGTGGAGGTTTCTCATCGTCTGCGGTCTGATAGACCCTCACTCGACGAATCCTGTGATCGTAGGTCCTCCCCCGCTGGAGACACATGGAGGGATGGTGCCATGGATAGCCATATACACCGACCAGGACCCGGCGGCAAGGAAACAGCTCGAGACCATCGACAAGATAACGAAATCCAACGACGAGAGGAGCTTGGCCCGGCTACGCGAACACGTCCTGCGATGGCACTCACACAAGGACGGCCGGCTTCCTCTGAAGGAAATGCTGGAGGCTGTCAAGGTCGCGTCCGATGACCACGGTGAAATGCGGTATTCGTTAGCTGTTCGACGCGAGCACAAAGATGGCATCCCAGTGTTCAACGTCAGCGTGATCCTCGAGGAGCTCAATCGGCTCGAGGACGATGAAGAAGAAGGAGGTAGCAACGACACTGATCCGGGGTTCACGCCGGGACCCGGCTTCATCCCGAGGTGGGTACCTCCAGCTCCGCGAGCTGCTACTCCGGGTGCCGCCGGGCCATCCCCTTTTGAACCGCAACCACACCGTCAGCACCGCCATGATGCGCCTCCGCGACGGCCGGCCTACGCCGCACGTCCGCCGCCCTATTCCCCGAACCCAAGATCGCCGGCGTGGGGGTCACCTGCCACGCCTTATGCGCCAGGGGTGGGGAATGGAGGATATCCCGCCCCCATATATCCTCTTGGGGCCACATTCGCGCCCGATCCTACAGCTGGTCCGTTCAGTCCCGGCTACGCACCTCCACCGGGGCCTTATGGTAATCCGTTCGCGTTCGGACCGGGACCGGGACCTGGCTATGGCCATGGACCTTGGAGCAGGTAACTGCAGCTATTCTCATTAATGCACGTATGCATATCACTCCAACGCAACCCAGCTTTCAAGTCTGACCATGTCTTTTGGGCGGTCCGAATACAGGCTCGTCATGTTGCCATGACGTGGAGCTCGGGCCGGTGGAGAATCTACCGTCTCGTCTTGCACTCATTCACTTTTATCGTATTGAGATGTACCCGGCAAAACAATAGCTGCTTCCCGAAAGCACGCTCCTTCGATCAGCGGCAGAGAAGCGCGGGGTACCGCAGTTTGCACTTCAGTCCAACGCCCGTAACAGTGTCTTCTGCCACCACTTCTCGCCCTGTTCGACGATCGTCTGCCAGCTCTCAGCCCGCTTGAACATATGCCCTTCACCCACCAGCACAATCATCTTGACATCCCCGCCGCGCTTGTCGATCCGCCCCTTGACGTCCCAGCTCTGTTGAATCGGGACGATCGTATCCAGATCGCCGTGGATCAGCAAAAGAGGAGCAAGGATCTTCTCCGCCTGGAAGAGCGGACTGCGCTCCTTGAAGACCGCCTGCCTCTCGTCTTGCGGCGTCTTGTCGTCGAATCCCATGAGGACATCCATGTACCGGCTCTCCATCTTGTGCGTCTCAACGTCTAAAGCTCGGATATCGCTGACGCCGCAGTAACACACCCCGCCAGCAAAGGTGTCGTTGTAGTGCACCAGACTTTGGAGAACGTTGTAGCCTCCTGCGCTGCCGCCTACGATGCCGATGCGGCGGCCGTCGACGCGGCCGGTGCGAGCTAGGAACTCGGCTGCGTCGCCGGCGTCGTCAGTGTCAGCGATGCCCCATCTGCCAAAGAGCGCCTCGCGATAGTCGCGGCCGTGCCCGGAGCTACCAGTGTAGTTGATGGCGAAGACGGCGTATCCGCGGCTTAGGAAGTACTGGTCCATCATCTTCAGCCCGGGACCCGAATGTGCTGTCGGCCCACCGTGAGTGGTGATTAGAAGAGGCGGGAGAGTGCCCTCAGGAGCCGAGAAAGACGGGTTGTGAGGCGGCCAGAAGAATCCGTGGACATTCCGTGACGGATTCCCTTTGCGGGAGGGGAAGCTGATTGGGACCGGGGTGCTGAATAGCGACGGTGGGTAGTCGGTGTCCGTGCAGGAACGGACCAGGTTCACCACTGCACCTGTGGACGCAACCGTGATGCTGTAGACGGCTTGAGGAACGGCGTGGCCAGCTCCCACAGCCAGAAAAGATGTGGATGAGAGCCGCGATAGGTTATCGAAGCGCATGTCCCTGAGCGGGGTCTCGAGTTTAGTCCAGGTGGAAGTAGTCGGATCGATGTGAAAGATATCATAGGAACCGAATTTGACTGGAGCCGCAATGAGTGATGTTTCACTGAGGAAAACATAACCTTGGCTACAAAAGACTTTAGTGAGCTATACCTTTTAAAACGAAAGGAACGAGACTTACCATCCGAGAAAGAAGGACGAATCACCAAACTCATATTCCTCCAAGCCGTCCAATTTCACCGATGTAGCATCACTATCGTCCAGCTTTCTCCGGAATAACTGCCGGAAGTTGGACTTCTCTCCACAGAAGAACAAGGTTCCATCAGGGCTCCATCGCGGTTCTGTAACACACTCTCCATTTCCGCCAGCCACAAACTCGACGTTGTCGACAGTTCCAGCTTCCTTCCAGTCGGCCCAGTAAAGCTTGGTTTCTGTGAACGGCATGTTCGGATGATCCCACTGCTTCCAGACGACCTTCCTGCCGTCCGGACTGAAACGCGGATACGAGTAGAAGTCGGCCGTGGAAGCCAGTCGTCTCACCTCTGCTGTTTCGATGTTGATGGCAACTACATAATTCCTCACATCAGCGGGCTTCGGTTTCTTGTGGTCCTCCTCGACGGCAAGAACCCATGCGGTATCCTTGCCGTCAGAGACACCAGGGTGCACGTCAAAGTCGGCGTAGCGCAAGGTTGTTGACTTGAGCAGCGACGTTACCTTGCCACTGTCGACGTCGAGCAGATTGACGGACTTCTCCTTGGCATCGGAGAAGATGATGCGCAGGGCATGGTGGTTCTGCCCGGCGGGGATGATAGCATACGGCAGACCCCCATACTCATAGACGATCGTGCTGGCACTGGAAGACTCTGGGAGTACATGTTTTGTGTCACCGTCCGGCAAAACCTCAACAATCCCCTGTGTGCCGTTGGCGCGTGATTCGAGAAAGAAGCCTCGTCCGGAATTGGGCTGTGGCAATGTCAGTGACGCGAAAACTCCAGAGTAGCTCGGAATTCACGCAGTGAACTCACATCTGCTCTCGGCGAGGCCAGCGATCTGCTTCCAGCAGTGACCGCCTCAACCGTGAGCGGACTGGTCCACTTGCCGTATGGGGCGACCGTCTTTGCTGCCATTCTTGAAGGGGCTAGCTTTGTCGTTTACTATCGTGTGCGCGAGCCAAAAAAACCGTGCTTTTAAGTCGCAAAATAACTTGTCGCAGGGTTCAATATGAATCTGTTCATACAAGCGGCCGACATGTGAGTCCCCGGCAGTTGACCTAGCCCGTTGTACTTCGTGTGGTTCGATGCGGAGTACAGGTCTATATACCGTATTTGTGCTGACTACACGATTTCTTGCTGACCGCACAGTCAATCCTGCCTAATCAGGAAGGAGAGAAGACAAGTTCACGTCAGACAATCCGCATTGGACAGCTCGCATCAAGCTTTTGGGTAGAATGAAGCTGTCGCCATCTCATTATTCAATACAAACCACACTAGGCAGCTTGTAGAATATACGAACAGTGATACGATCCGATGTCCCGCGCTATCACGCCGGGACGCCATGCCAGATCTTCCAACTCAGCTGCTCATCGGGGGCTATCCACCTCGCAAACTGACGCCCGTCCGGGCTGGTCGCTTTCTCTGAAGTGTTCTCCTCACTCGTCTCAATGACTGGCGGATGCCCCAGCAGTAAGTCGGCCACCATACGACCGAACACCACGCTTCCCCAGTCGTTCAGGTGCGTCATATCGGTCGGGTTCAGATTGTACACCTGCGCGTCCACACTCCCGATTGCATCGACGTAGCTCAGACTCGCGAGGTTGAGGTCGAGCACTCGCGCACCCACCGTTTGGCCCGCGGCAATTGTCGCCAGACGCTGGTCGTGTAGGCTGTCTGTGGCCACATGCGGTGCCGTGAAAACGCGTCGCGTCAGGGGCGTAACCAGTATCGGCTCTCCGCCGGCTGAGCGGACTTGTCGTGCCAGTTCTTCCAGGTTTGCCTGGTACTGGGACAGAGATATGTTCGCAGCTGCCTTCTGGTCATTGTGGCCGAACTAAGGCGTTGCGAGGTTAGCCAGGCAACCGCCCTGTCCATTCTCTTCAAGGGCAGAGTACAGCCGAACCTGGATCGTCACATAGACGTCAAATTCCGAAGTCGAGTTCTTCACTCGACCAATAACCGTGCTCCAGTCACCACCAGCGACGAAGGAAACGGTCGTAGCACCGTTGTGACCATAGTTCACGCCCCATGCCCCGTTGCGAAGGAATGACAGGAAGCCGTTGCCCCAGCCGCCGCCATTGCTGGACTGTATTGCAGTGGTAGAGTCGCCGGCAAGGAAGAAAGCGGCAGGTTTCCTCGAACAAGGGTCCCTCTCCTTCGCCGGGAAGGCGGCTGCCACACCCAACAAGCCGAAAACTACCAAAGTTGACCGAGATAGAGTTGTGAACAACATAATGGCCTTTTCCCAGAGGGAGTAGAGACCATGAGGTCCGCACAGCCAAAGACGGCGAGTATTCATGTCACTTATATGTGTTCATAACATCGATTTAGCGTAGCGAACGTACACAGCATGCTGTCGAATGGGACGAGATCACTGCCCAGATCAGGGAGAAAAGCGGAGGCACAAGTTTGTCCGCCTGAGTTTGGATACTCAGCATTCGGGAGAAAAGGAGGCGAGCATGAGGGGTTCCGGGTAGAAGGAAAAATTGATGATGGAATACTGGGAAGTGAACGCTGAACACAAGTTGGAATGCGGAGAAGTCAAGACGAGGTGGGGGAATTGCACTCGATTTTGATCCCAAGGAAGCGCGCCATGTCTACACCTGGACAAAGAATAACCGCTTGAGAGAATAGATCATACATCCTGCATTTGAGCCAGACCTATAACCTCAGTGGGACGCCGCCATGCTAATCTTTTCACAACGCCTTTGCCCACGCCACTATGCAATAGCAGCCGCCATATCCATAAACGCCGGCTTCCAAATGGTACATGTTTTCTCATCGGTTGCGATTGCTCGACCATCTTCTGACCATAAACTCGCGAACTTTGTACTCCTTCAGGGCAGCTGATATTCCTCCCGCAGCCATCGCCGCATCGAAGATGTGCGGAGGAGGGACGTCCACATACACCAAAACGAGGGATTTCAAGACGTGAGACAAGACACGATTCACGCCGTGAAGCCAATGCCAGGACTTGCGGGGCGCCTCCTTACCGTTCTCCTTCCACCAGGAGTGGGAGTACGACGGCATGACGATGAGGCCGAACTCGGCATGGTCAAAGACCGGCCCGCGTGTGTAGAGCATCCAGTCAACGCCGAACTTGATGCCATGTCGTGGAACCCAGCCCAGCGAACGAAAATGGTGATAGACCACATAGTGAACAAGGAAGGGGTCGCTGGCTTGCAGCTCTTGCCTTGGAGGAAAGTAGGAATGCGACCTGAACAGTCCCAGGAGCTTCTCCCGAGGTATCGGCATGTTTGAGTCCGGATCCAGAATAGAGAGAGCACCGATACCATACGCAAGGAAGAATGCTTCCTCTGCGGACAGCTGAAGGTGTTCCTTGTTCTCGATATTCGCCGTGACATTTGATACAAAAGCAGTTTCCGCTGATATCGGCGACACAGAAGTCTTGCCATTCTGTTTCTTTTCCGGGGCACTTGCCTCGATGGGTGCCAGGATAGCTTGTCTCGGGGTAGAATTAGCATCATCGGTGGCGGCCTCGTTACACTTTGCAACGAGGACAGACCGGTCCGGACTGGGAGGATCACAGTCAAGGAACGTTGTAGATTTTACTGTGGTGGAGAATCGGACACTCTTCCGCCGCTTCGACGGCTGCTCTTCGGCCGTATCGGGCATTGCCAGTGTGTGCTTCGACCCCGGAATCTCAGACATGGTGAGATCGGTTGCGATCGTGCCAAAGATCGGGCTGTTGATATGACCATTAACATGAGTGTTGTTGTCCGTTCGAGGGCTGACATCCCCAGCATCATCTTCTTTCTCAAGCTGGGGGCGAGACATGATATTGGATCTACCATACTGTGCGTTGGAACCTTGATGTGGCTCAATCCCATCGATGGATCCATTGACGACCAGATCCTTGGTCTGAGATGGAGTGTTCGGGTCCGAACGGAGGGCCGATAGAGCGTTGGGCAGGGCGAGGAGTTCCAAGGGGCCGACGGGCGACTTTGACACTGTAGACTCCCTCGAGACATCGATTGGTACTGTGAGGTCCGTGACAGAGCTGATGCCATCGACCGTCACGCCAAACAGACCGGATGGTTTAGCAAGACCAGCAGGCCCAGCATGCATAGCGGCCAACGAATTGGGTAGCGCAAGTAAATCCAATGGGCCGACAGGAGACCTCCACTGAGAGAACTTGTCCGAAGACTCACCTTTCACCAGTGTCGGTGCGGTTGATGCGATATTCAACTTTTTTTCAACATCCATCACGGCACCACTCCTTTCGAGTACCACGCTCTCCACCACCCTCGCAGCGTTGGATTTGGGTTGTAGCTCGTGTGCAGAGTTCGGCAACGCCAGTAGCTCCAGGGGTCCCACCGGTGGCTTGGACAGCAGCGGCTTGGAGATCACAGCTGCGACTGATGTCACCGCCGGAGACCCCTCGGGAGTAGTGATTTCAATATCATGGTTCGTGACAGGACTGGGAAGAATACCGTTGCGGGCAGATGGTGGTTCATGTGCGAAACGCCCTTTTGCAATACCATTAGGTGGCGTATCCAGCTCTTCGACCCGTTTTGAGAGTGCCACCACGGTCTCTGCGAGTTTAGTTTCCATGGCATCGGGTGATTTACTCCCAATGGTCTCCTCGAGAGAAAAGTGAGGCAGGGTTGCTTGATCTGACGCGCTACGGGACTCTGCCTTAGAAGTTGGGAGCTCAAGCTCGACATCCGGGCCTAGAAGAGCTGGTTGAACCGCTGGTGCACTTGGTTTCTCACCGTCACTGGCCTTGAGAAGCGCTTCTTCACGTCGTGTCCGCTCAAGCGCTTCTTGTTCAGTTCTGGCTCGTTCCCATTTCACCTGTCGTCGCTCTTCGCGCCTCAAAGCTGTACGTTGCTCGCTGACATCTCCCTCGACGGCACCCCTTCGGATCTGCTCCCTCTTGAGCCAGTTGGGCTCACTGCGACTCAGATTTCCCTTTCCGTAGAACCCTTGTTCCCAAAGTGCACGCACCGCCGCAGGATCGGTGATATGCACGGACCGCGAGTTTGGATCCCAGATGCCAGTGTGTATGATAGACGGCTCGGCTAGGGGCGGTGAGAGCACTTGTTTGATCCACGAGTAGACGAGGTGAACCAGGGATATCGGGTTGTTTGGATAGAATGAGGGCAGAGGAAACGTTCGGATCGGAGCTGGCAAAGCGTAAATCTGGTTCAGAGGCGGCCCTCTGTGCCTCGGCCGTGGTTGAGAGTCAACGGCGAGCTCCGCGGTAGGAGGAGCCACTCCCATCGGCGGGGGAATGCTCGGCAATGTGGTTGTACTATCAGCCATGATCTTTTCAGTTCATATCGGCCTGACCCACGCAAGTCAGTAGTTTCCCAAGTGACGTTTTGGTAAGTAATTGGGCAGCATAGCACAGGTAGTGAAGCTCAGATACCGTTGTAGTCTATAATTACAGGCCATCACCGAGAGGTTTTGAAGACTCTCTAAGCACCGAATTGGAAAGATTGTCATCATAGCAAGGGAGACGAGAGGGATTGACCGCACCTGCGGTGCTTGTCCTCGCCTCGAATGTCTCACCAGAAGGAAAGCAGAAGCACTTTGCAAAGGGAAAAGGTCGAGGTCGACTTACTCTAGAGAATGATGATGTACACCAGAAGCTCGCAGCGAATGTTCAGGCAAACAGGCCATTCCGACCAGCTGAAGCTGCTCAAGTTACTTCCGACAGCACATTGTCCATGGATTCAATTCACATGGACCGTCTCGCTGGAGAGAAGGAAGAGTCAGACCAAAAGCTGTCGACTCACAATTTGACTGGGATTTTATGGTTGATCTTAGGTTTTCTGGACTTTTTTCTCTGCCCACTAAAAGCGGGTCCCATACAACAGGTAAGCAGGGTAAGGTAAGGTAGCATTGTGCACCGGAAAACATCGGTAAAACCCGACTGCGTGGAAAAGGCCGGGAGGACCTGCCAGCTGCCAAAATTTGTCAGCTGCCTAGGACAGCCTTCGTCAAGGGAAGGAAGAGCTCCATTTTCCCAAGACGCAACAGCGACCCAGAACTTACCTTCTAATGATTGGGGAGTACTTCTACCTGTGAGGGATACCGTTGGATGCAATCTTCGCTCAGATTACCAGGACCATTTCCGCTCCAGCGCCATATTGGTATGACTCGGCATCCCAGACAGCCGACATGAGAGGATCAAGGAGTCAATCTCTCGACCGAGCTTTCCGGTGCTCCACCTGATGATGTTGGACTGGCCGGCTGGAAGAAGACCAAAAAAAATAAAAATAAAATAAAGATGACATAATTTCCTGCCAGCGTGTGTCGCGGTCAGCTTTGATGATTTTTCCATCACTCCCTCCTCGACCAGCTTGCACCTCCTGCTGGCCTGCGACAGAGCTTCAGTCCTCATGGTGAGCTCCATGACGCTTCAACATGTTGATCTGCCAGTGATCCTACAGGGCGCTGCCCTGATCTGCTTGGTGTGGAGTGTCTTTGTCTTCTTGGTCCAAGCCGTGGGCATATCGCAGCTGTAAGACCAAGCCCCTTTTACCCCCCCTGAAGCTCTGTTTTTGACCATTTCGTTGTTCCTGAGGGGGTTTACGTTGTCAATGTGTACCATAGTTGCTGACATGCACTCGCTACAGATTCCGCTACTTCTCGACGCCTCCTCCGAAGCCAGTATCACCCTCATTGCCCAAAGATGAGATACCGCACGTCACCGTTATCCGGCCCATCAAAGGTTGGGAGGATGGCTGGTATGACTGTCTTGCTGCCACCTTCCGGCAAGACTACCCGAAGGACAAGATAACCGTCTATCTCTGCGTGGCATCTACCGACGATCCCTCATACCCCTTTCTCGAGCAACTTGTTCGAGAGTTTCCTGGCTTCGACTCCAAGATTCTGATAGAGGAGCAAGACCCTATTCTTCATGGCGCGCAGGGCAAAGCGGACAATCTGGGACCGAATCCCAAGATTCGGAATATTAGCCGCGCATACCGTGAGGCTAAGGGGGACATCATCTGGATTGTGGACGCCAACGTCTGGATTTCGGAGGGCGTCGCTGGCAGGATGGTCGACAAACTCTGTGGATTTGGTCCCAACGGGCAGCGCACGAAACCGTTCAAGTTCGTCCACCAGCTTCCTCTTGTCGTAGACATTCCTCCTGCGAATCGTCCGGTCGTACCGGCTGCAATTAGCGCATTTGCATCTTGGGGTGGTCGCCTGGACGAAATGTTCATGTCTACAACCCACGCAAAGTTCTACTCTGCTATCAACACGGTTGGTATCGCACCCTGTATTCTGGGCAAGTCCAATATGTTCCGCAAATCACACCTGGAGACCTTCACCGACCCCGCCCAGAATCCGCTCCTTGCCTCGTCGGCTAGCGTTCGCGGTCGCGGTATCGACTTCTTCTCCTCGTATATCTGCGAAGATCACCTTATCGGGGAGCTCTTGTGGCGCTCTTACCTCCCTGGATTCTCCAACCACGGGCTTGTTTTCGGCGACCTGGCTATCCAGCCCACGTCCCTGATGTCCGTGTCTGATTACGTTGCTCGCCGAGTGCGCTGGCTGCGCGTGCGGAAGTGGACCGTCGTGCTCGCAACACTTGTGGAGCCCGGTGTCGAAAGTCTCTTGTGCTGTGGTTACTTCTCGTTCGCGGTCACGACTCTGCCGTGGTTTCGTCAATTCGTGTCACAAACGTGGACTGCCATGGCAGTAGTGTGGGTCATTTCTGTAACAGTATGGATGTTGTTGGACCGGTCGGTCAGCTCTCTCCTACTGCAATGTAGAAGCGTCGATATCAACGACAACACGCCTTCGTATGCGAGGGGTGTCGGTAGGCCGGGAGGCCAGCCCTCGCGGCCCTTTCTGTCGTGGTTGATGGCATGGATCGGGAGGGAGACCCTCGCGCTACCGATATGGACATGGGCTGTCCTGTTGGGAACCACGGTGGTGTGGAGAGGGAAGAAATTCTCGGTGAGGATGGATATGCGGGTTGTCGAAATACCTACGGGGAAGAATACAGCGACACCAGAGACTGTTCCGTTAATGAATGGATCAAGCTCGGCTCGACGAAGCAAAGATCGGGTGGAATGATGTAGTTCCTTGGATAGACACATTCTTATGTAAACTGAAATCCATCCATCATCTGCCTCGTCCAGCATGTAAAGCAACCTATTTGATGAGCCCTGCTTTCTTCAGCGGCGACTTCATGGGCCTCGGCTTGACCCCTCGGGAAATTGCACAGGTACGCATTGGGCGACCAGTTGATCTTGGAGCAATGTGTCATCAACCATCTCAAACATGAACCTAAGTGCCCTATCATCCGTATGTGGATAATGTCTGTGTTACTGGTTAACCGTCATCTCTTCATAACGCCGGGCCAGTAATTTTCGTTGTCCATAGCCATGCCAACACCAAGCAAAAGTCAACGCATTTGACGCAAGCCTCCGCTTATTCCGACTTAAAAGCACCTTCAAGCTAATCCCATTTCTTCGCCTCGACTCCTTCGGGGGGCACTGTCTCGACCGTCCGCTTGCTGACATCATTCCAATCCGTACTCAGCGCCGTCCCGTTGCTCTCAGTGAAGCTCTTCATCATCGCGCGCTGCTGCTCTGGTGTCGCGTTCTTGTACAGCTGCTTGAAGAAGAAGTTGACGTCCTTGTCATCATCCGCGTCAGCGACTTCGCCGTCGACAACCTTGTCCCAGTTCTTGGGTCCTGTCTTGCTACTAGTGGGGTAAGCAGGGGCTGGCTGCGAGTCTGTCGAAACCTTGGGGGCATTGCTCGGGCTGGACGCACTGACAGCCTTGTGTTGCGCACTGATATCCGGGATCGCAGGTGTGGAAGGTTCCGCTGCCGCGCCTGTCTGTCCTTCTGTGCCGTCCGTTGGCTGCCCAATGACTTCTGTGCCCCAGGTGGCCCATTTTTGACCCGGCACCGCCTTCTGGAGCACCAACTCAATCTTGCGTGGCGAGACTGTGTACCGAGACGCCCCAGGGACAATCTGACCACCAAGATATAGGGTGGAATACGACTCGCGGTCTCCGGGCTTGACGTACGGGGCGGCCTCGCGAGGAAGCGGGGCGAGCACCACATAGTTGTTGTGGAATGTCGGCTTCAGAGCCTCCTTGTCTACACCTTTGACAAAGAAGCTGACAGTAACAGTCTGGCCAGTCTGATAGAAGTCCGCTCTTGCCTTCAGCTTGTCATCCGGCACCGAGCCAGGCTCCGGCACGGGCTTGGGTGGCGCTTCGGATCGATCCTTATCCGAGGATACGACTGGTGTTTGAGCGGCGGTGCCCCCACTCCGCGTGATGTTGTCCGCCTTCTTCTTCTCCGCCGCTGGTCGCTGTGGAACCTTGGTAACGCCAACCTTCCGTCCAGGGTCGTCTCGTGGCAGAGACTCCATCTTCCCTAGTGCCTGACACCTCCACACATAAGCCCTGTTCCAGTCCTGTGATGTAGCAGTGCTCGAGCTCAATGCCTGTGCGACGGCTCCGTCACCGGGATTCCCTTGCTTAGGCTGACCGGCCGTATCCGCTTTCGCCTGTTCAAGAGTGACAGTGTAGTATCCCTGATCGTCAACTTGCTTCTCGACCCCATCGTCTTCTCGCGCAGGCCGGCCCTCGCACAGCAGTTGGCTCCACTTGGCGCAGCAGTCAGCGTCAGCGTAGCGGCCCATCTTGAACAGAACGACAGCACGTCGATACTGGGCGTCGATCATCTGCTTGCGAGAGTTTCCGGAACCACGTTCGGCGGCGGTGTGGTAGGCGAGCTCGGCATCTCGAAGTGCATCAGAGTATCTCTGGAGCTGTTGGTTTGCTTGAGCTCGGGCGAGGAGCCATGTTGGCGACGGGGAGCTCTCGAGAGCTCGGTCCAGATGGACAAGAGCCTCGGCATAGTTGCGGGCTTTGAGAGCCTCTATGCCCTTCTGACCGTGGGTAGACATGGTCAGCCAATTCGATACGTAGTTACCTTCAACGAATCGAACCGTCCTTGCCACTTCGATCTTGCGCTCACATGCGCGGATTGTCTGTTGGAAGGCAGCGTAGGGGTAGTTGGCAATGGTGCTTAGGGCTGAGGATCTGGGAAACTCGGAAAGCTCGTACTCCGGTTTAAAGGTCAGAGTAGGCAGTTGGAAATCAACCGTTGAGGCTTTTCTGAAGTGTTGGTCGCCAGGTAGAGATATACGCATCTAAAGCTGCCTGTGGTTGACGATGTACGCACCTAGAGTTCAAAAAGGCAGCCACTCACGGCTGGTTAGAAGCTGGGAGAAGCTCTGCGAGCTTCGAGATGGCGGGGTACTGAATACTGCCGCCGCTAAGAGTGTTTGATCATACACCGCCTACTTGATTAGGTTAAGAATGTGTGCATTTGAACTGCATCATATGTCTGGTTCGAACGCGTCCTGTGTATACATGTCCAGCTGTATCATTATATTACTATTAAATACCGTAGTAGGTTTCTATAAGGATGAACCATGTCATATATTGTGGAGGAATCATGTAAGAATCTTGTCCCTTACACGACTGTCTCCTTGGGGTACTTTTTGGCAAACATGCCGAGGGCCTTCATGGTGAACACCAGCTTGTAGTTTGGGTACCAGATCATGCACGACTTGTTGAAGACACCCTCGATTGCCTCCTGCAGCCACTCACCATTAGGCTGCTGCCGCTCCATTATGAGCTTGATGCCTCTCCTGATCGGCTCCGGGTCAGGAAACTCGGCTTTCATCAGCCCGATCAGTGCCCAGGCCGTCATGACCACCTGGGAGCCCGTCGGATGCTCTGTATAGACCATTTGCTCGCACGACTAAGAAAATTTAGTATGCACTTTGATAAATGGCATGCCGGCAGAAGGTTCGAGACCTAGGGGAAGGGTGGGACCTACCTTGTATGATTCCGACCAGCCTCCATCGGGTCGCTGCTTAGATATCAGAAAATCGCAACCTCGTTTCGAGCTTAAGCTTGTCTCATATGTCTCGCCAACGCTGGATAAGCTTTCCAGCGCGAACATGCCAGCATATGTGAAGCAGATGCCCCAACTGCCGTACCAGCTGCCATCAGGCCGCTGAGCCGTCTTGATCCATTTTACCGCTTTGTCGACGAACAACTTGACATCCTTGGCTCGGTAGTCTGGCCAGTACTTGTGGAACAGAGAGAGAGCCGTGACGACGGCCGTTGTGCATTCTGGGTACTCGTATTCTACCATGATTCGCCCAAAGACCTCGGCCGTGTTCAGTATCTCCATCCACTCGCCCGCCCGAGCAGGTTCGTAAGAGGAGCAGCCGCCGGATGGGTTCTGATACGTCAATAGTGTGTCGATGGCATCAAATATCCTCTGGTCATCGATCAGCGTCGGAAAGCCGGGCGTCTTCTGCAGAATGATGACGGATTTCAACGCCTCCGATACACAGTCGCTCACGGCGTATCCCTGATCTTTGTTGCTAAACGCCCATCCTCCCTTCCTCTGCTGACGGTAACACTTGGACTGTTGCTCGACATTCTCACGGATCTGCTGAGCGTCTAGGAACTTCAGCGCCTTTAGCAACATTGGCCGGTATCGCGGATCTTCGGTAAGTCCTGCATCCATGATGGCTTGGATGGCGAACGCCGTGTCCCAGCACTGTACTCCATTGGTGCCATTGCAGTGCAGTCCGTCTTTGTTGACCCATAGATATTCTTCGATTCGTTCCCGGTGCCGCTTGACCGAGTAAGAGTCAGGCCCGTCCCTGGCGTAACAGCACACCAGGTTCATGGTTCCATTCACCGGCGCGAGATCAGCGTAGTCTGTGTTGGCGTCCTCCATGTCGATAAGCTCCGAGACCCAGTTCTCTGCACGCTCAGCCAGTGCCTTGGTGCGCAGGTACGGATTCCAGACATTGACTATCAGAGTGTTGAGGAGGTTAAGCAATCCCGACTTCGGGTGATAATTGTCCTCCTTAGCAATAGTGTTCCGGTTCCCTACCCAATCAATCTCTTCCCACGGTTCGACAAAGAGCTCTTTCCGCAACGCGCGGATGATGTCTGTTTCTTCCGCTACCCATCGCTTCGACCACAGGAATGACATGGCGAGGAATACTTGACGGATATGGATCCACCACCTCCAAGGCGCAAAGGGCACCCAGTCTGGCAGTAGCCATAGCTCGGGAGGGATAGGATTGACTATATCCCACTTGGCGATACCAAGGACTGATAACCAGAACTTGCACCAGTGCGGCCCGTGTGTGGCTCCTCCCAGCTTGTGCAGCGTTGCGCGAGCGCGCACCATCTTTGGATGTTCCGCGTCCACGCCGACCAAGCGCAAAGTGACATAGTTCATGGCCGTACCAAAGACCGAGCTATCGGCTTCGATGTGTAGTCCCCAGCCACCGTCCTCAGGATGCGTCCGGTTGAAAAGGTAGTTCTTGATTTCGGTCGCGTAATACCAGGGGATCGGAGTCTTGGTCGCGTACCAAGCCATGACGACGCTCGGGAGGAGGAACATGGGGCCGCCATACTCGCAGCCCCAGTGGCCGGACGGCAGCTGTAGCTTCTCGAAGAATTCAAGGCCGTTTCTGACGGCATCGAGGGGTCTCTTCGCTCGAGGCAGCTCCGGAAGTTCCTGGCGAGATAGCAAGTTAGATTCGCGTCATCAAGGATGTACCCATTGAAGTACAGGTGTATTACCAAAGGCAGTCCCAAGTAATACTTGTCGGCAAAGGTCTGCGGCCACTCCTTCACTGCCGTGTCGTCCTCCAGGTAGTGCCAAGTGTGCCGGCTCTCGTCGTCCCTCATGCGCCAACGCGTGTAGTCCGTTCGTTCTTGGAGCCGCGGCCGCTTCGCATCATGAGTGGCGCTGTGTCCGTTCTGGTGCCTTTCTAGGTCACTCTTTGCATCGTGAATAGCGCCGTTGCCATTCTGGCACGCCTCGGAGTTTCGTGCCTTGATTTTGCCTGCACCACCGTTGACCACCACCTCCGCGCCTGTAGCGATGTCATTGCTCTTGCGTTTGGCCATCGGAGCTACCAAGTGACAAACAGGGCAATATAAATCGAATCGATAGCGTTTTCAACGGCAATTACTCGGATTGCTGAAAGGCGGCCCCGACAATCTTTATGGCAGAGCGGTGACCAATCGTCAGGGCAGAATGCGGACATACGGAGCATGCCAAAACTCCGGAGGCGATGTGCACATGCGAAAATGGGGAGTTGATGGACCCTGCACTGCCCCTTGTTAGAGACAAGGCACCAAGTCTTCATTGGCCAATCCACTGGACGCCAGCATTGCTCACTTAGCCTCAACTGGTTAGTGTCTCGGTTCCATCCCGCAAAAAGTGGGCGCTAGCTTCGTTCCTCCCGTGTGCGTGTAAACGACGCAGCTTCCATATGACTCGTCTCGGTGCTCACGACTTCTGATGGGCAGCGTGTCGTCAGATATGGCAGGAGCGATGCGAAGGCGGAAATTCTGTCTGCTTGGATATCCCAAGCAAATGTACATGCCTGTCTTGTGGAAAGGTATGGTGCCCTACCGCGTACCTGGTAGTTCGCATCGCCAATTCTCCTTGGATAAGCTTCAACCAACGGCATCTCGGTGTTTACCTCATCATATCCCCTTGCATTGCCAGCTTGTGATACATTATATCAGCGTGCTATGGAATACGATCATACTGTCGCCCTCCAGCATGCTGAGAGCGGCGCCGCTCGTCTCTTGTCGGCGAGCGGAGTCTCTGGTTCCTCTGCAAATTCTGGCAACGTTGCCATCCTCCCTCACCGAGAATCTCAGCTCAGCCAGGCTGGAACCGTCATCTCAAAGATTGAAATGATCTTCGAGTCCATTCTCGATGCTCTTGCGAATGGGGCCGACAACTTGTCCATTCCATACCGCACTCGAACGGCCACGTCACGCTCAAGACGAGCGCCAGATGTCGATGGAGCATCAACTCCTGGAGCGCGTCCTGAAGGACGGATAAATTTCCCCGGTCGAACACCCCACGAAGCCAACAAGTTCGGTAGGACGTTATTTGCTATTGTTTGAGTGATATCTGTTCCTGTTCTCACCTTTCCCTCACTCCGTGTCTTCAGCTTCTCTGCTACGTATACTTGAGATTTCTCGTGAAGCTATCGCTACTGGTGCCGTGGTCACCAAAAGGTCCACATTTATCATCCATCTGTATTCTTATTGGCCATCGTCTAACAGCGTCCAGAAACATATTCTATCAGAACATCGACCTCTTCAAGCATCAGCGTGTGGTCGACAGCTTGGTGGATGATCTCGCATTCACTCTTGGTGTCGGCAGGGACGACCTCAACATTGTTAGCAGCACCTAAGCGAACCTGTGATTGTTCAGAGACTGACGAGACCTGAAGGTTGCCGCCGCCAAAGGGCTCATTGCGGGCCCTATTGTGCTGACTATGCGCAACAACTCGGTCATTCCTTGCGGTCTTTCCCATGAGAGTGTCGGTGCCATCTTCGTGGCGGGCCCACTAAGATGCGTTTACTGAAGCGTACAGGGAACCCTCATACCAACACCGAAATTAATTCGGAAAATCGACTTCGGTCTCACTGAGTGGATACTCGTCATAGAGAAGGAGGTCAGGCTTCTAGTCTTCGACATAAGTGCGAAATACTGATGCATATCAGGCTACCTTTCGGACTCTTGCAGCGGCTGGCTACCATACCAAATCCCTCGCCGGGCATGGCATCTTGCTAACAGTATAAACTACCAAAACGTCCCCACTGCAGGATTGTCCCGTGTGGACCATTTCACATTCATCGCTAACACACTGTTTTATGTAGGGAAAAGGCTTTCCAGATCTGGCAACGAGGTCTTTCTTGAACATCATCCACTCGGTAAGGCCGCACGTGCCGATGTATGCCTTGGTGGACTACGACCCTGATGGATTGTCCATCATGCGGACCTACCAGGTTGGAAGTACCAGCTTACTTCACGAGGAGCACACCATATCCCCACCACTTCGGTGGCTAGGGATTCGGAGCGACCAGATATTGCCATCGACACAGTCCGCTGAGAACTCACTATCGACTGCGCGTAGTCAAGTGACGGACAGCAGCGGTGGTATTCCGCATATGACACCACAAACTGAAGAAACGATTGGAGGCTCTGGTACTGGAAATCCTGTGGATGAGTGCAGTGACAACGGACTGTTGCAGTCGAACCGGACACCGCGGCCAACGAACGCGCGCAGTGCACCACTGGAAGCTCTCTCGCAGCTGACACCGCGTGACCGTCGAATGGCCACTGGTATGCTGCAGGGTATCCGCCAGGAGCCAGGGGTTAGTGATGCGGATGAGATGGATCAGGTGCGCGAGCTACAGATGATGCTTATGTTGAACATCAAGGCAGAGATACAGGCAGTGGACAATCTCGGCGACATCACTCACTGGCTGGACGAGAGACTGTGTTGGTAGGGCAACTGTACGATGCCTTGATCGGCCATCATTGTGACCATGCAGACAATGAATTTACTTGCTCCATTTCGATCAGGTTGCAATCATAGCCTCTGGTGCGAGGCCCTTGCGGTCAGTCAAGACGCCGGCCTTCTGAAGGATCTGTACTGTCGACTTCACTACCGCAGGATCGACGCCTGCGGTGTGCTCCGGGAACTTTACTGTCTTCAACCACTCCCTGGCGTCTTCCTCCGAGTAGTCCAGCTCGGTGCTGATGTACCGGACCGCCTCGTCGTTGTTCTCGTTGAAGTGGCGGATGCCGCTGTCCAGCTTATTGAACAGGTTCGTCAGTCTCGGGTCCAAGGATCCCGACGAGGTCAGCCGAGTCGAGGCGACAATCTTCCAGCTGCTCCAGGGCGTGTATATCTCGCCGACCTTACGGATCTCACCCGAGTCATAGTAGCGCTTGGAGGTGAAGTGCTCCCACATGAAGAAGTCGGCCTCCCCGGTGTTGACGGCTTTGCGGAGGTTGGCGAAGGTGTTGAGGACCACCGTCTCCGAATACGGAGCAGCGTCTGATGCTGATGAGGAGGACAGCCAACCGCGCTGGTCGGCGAGCACGAACCCCATCACGTAACTGCCCGAGCCAATACGCGACACACCTATCTTACCACCCTTGAGAGAGTCGATCGATGTGATCTCCGGTCTCTCGGCACCGGTGGAGACGGCCCAGCCTAGACAATGGCATCCAGTTAGCAGGCTGTGGCTAATTGTCGCAGCCGCGTTTACTCACAGAGTGGTGTCTTGACATAGGTGCCCACAATCCGGTATCCGCCATCTCCAGGCGAGTCCTCCTTACCAAGTCCGGCCACCCAGCCCTCTGTGAGCCCAATTCCGACGTCAATCTCGTCCCCTCGGAGAGCCGTGATCATGTGCCCGGTACCGGAGGGGAACGGAGTCAGCTCCGCGTCGAGGCCGAAGTATTTCTGGGCAAAATGAATTGGTGTCGAAAAGTGTTCGGGCACATAGCCGACCCGTAGCGGTTTTGCAGTAGCCATGATATCTTCTTCACGCATATAGCATACAGGTGAGAACATCTAGGGTTTCACTAATGAACTGGGGTCCGAGTAGGAAAGTGAGATGTCGGGGACTCGGGGTGCTTTGCTCTGACGTTTGTGCTCCACAGTGGCAGGCTTGCGGGGCAGAATTAGCGGATTTACGCCTGTCGGCAGCTGCCCACTCAAAGTTGAGGTACCTTGGTCATGTTTTTCCCCTTTGTTTGCCCCTGAATTGTCGGACAAGCTTCCACCATTGTCAGCATCTAAACAACAGCCAACAGCATCATGTGAGTAGGGTTGACTCGAATTCATAGACGCTACTCTCCATGGAAAGAAGGAATTAAATTACACCTAAAGCAGGAATTATTCTAGATAAGAGGACAAGGACCAATTCCGACTCGCAAAGCCTTTGCACCCCTTGCTGGCTACTTGACTACAAATTAGTGTCACCACATCACTTCCATCTGATAATGACAGACTATTCAGGAAACTTCTGGCCAACCAACTCCTCGCTCAAGGCCCACAGTTTCTTCGCGTTCTCCTGATCCTGAGAATACGCAAACGCCTCTTCGACCTGGCAGTCTGCAATGTAAGCTCCGGACTTGTCAACGAAATCCGGGTCGAGAGCGGCTGCGAGAAGCGACGCTGCGCCCTGGCTGATGGTCTTCTCGGGGGACAGGACGAACTTCTTGCCCGTGTTTCTCAGCGCGATCCGGTCAAGGAGCGCGAAGGGATGCTCCTCGCTCTCCAAGTCCAGGTATTGCCCAAGGTTGGTCCCCATGATGGTGCCAGGGTGGGCAGCGAGGGACGTGATGCCCCGGCGGGCCAGCTCTGTTGTGAACAGGTTGTTGGCAGTCTTGCTCTGGCCGTAGGCCGTCCAGCCGTCGTACGTCGCGCCGTCGGAGAAGTTCCAGTCCTCGAAGCGGAAAGGCGAGATTCGGTGGCCGCTGCTGCTGACGTTGACGATGCGAGCGTTGGGCCCCGCAGCCTTGACTTTGGGGAGCAACAAGTTGGTCAGGAGGAAGTGTCCGAGATGGTTGGCGCTGAGCTGCAGCTCGTAACCGGTCTTGTCGAGCTGATACTTGGGCAGCATCATCACGCCGGCATTGTTGATGATGACATCAATATGCGGGATAGTCTCGTCATTGTTGATGGTCTCAGCAGCCTGACGGACAGAGTCCCGGTCTGTAAGTTCGCAGGAGACGAAAGTGACCTTGAGATCCGGGTCGATTGTCGCGATCTCCTGGATGACGGGGTCGACCTTTGACTTGCTTCGCGCGACGAGAATCAGTCGCGCAGGGGAATGGCGAGCCAGGCTGGTGGCTACATATGCGCCGAGGCCGCCAGCACTCGTCCCAGTGATGACGAAGATACGGCCCTTGATTTGCGAGGAGAAAGCTTGAGTGACCTCTTCCGCCGTGGAATCATTGTTGAATGGAGACATGTTGTGTCAAGATATTCGCGGCTAGTAACTGGACTGAGACTGCGATTTCAGAGTGCAAGCTGGTGCTGTAATTTTGCTGGATTGAGATAGTGGTGTCTAGATCGTGCGATGGTTCCAATGGATGATGGATCTGCGGAGAGGACTGTTCATCGAAGCTCGAACGCATGATGGGAAAGAACGACAAAGGCAACAGCTGGACGATCATTTATATACTCAAGCATCTATCCACATATCTCTACAAACAAATGCTGCAATTCGGCGCAAAGGATAACGCCGCAACACCCACTACCTTACATGTCTGAATGTCGTCAAAGAGATGTTGCTGTGTTCCACTGCTATTTTGACCGTTACAGGTACATTCATTCGGTTTTTGGTCCAAGCTTTCACCCAACGACCTTAAGTCCGCTGCACCTCGGCCGCTCAGTCCCTGTGCGGGCGACCTCGCGCGAGCACCGCTTTCCACAAACGGAAAATGAAGCAGCTTCGCCACTCCACTGTAATGCTTACCAGTAATTACCAGTAACTAAGGTAGGGAAGGACGTGTGTAGAGAAACTTTAGCGCTAATAGGTCATTATTCCGACGTCTTCAAATTACCTATGTCCCACTATTTGCTGCACTGTAGAGTGACCCATGATTCAAGCCTCAGCCACATCAGTCACTGTCTAAATTCGGAGATTTTTGGCTGACCTGGGGAAATTCCTAAAACAGAGGTTGGTGCTGAACCCAGCGTCATCATCATCAATGTCTTCTCTCGATGCACAGTTATGGTGTGGGCTGCTGGAAGCTTCTGACGTGCCTCTATTTCGAAATCGAACCACTCGCGGCGTTTTCGGATTTTAGCTTTCCCCCGCTTCCCCCCCCCCCCCCCCCCCCCCCCCCCCGGGTTATTAATTAGGTCATGGTCAGTACTTTATCCTGACGGCACATTTGACAAGCGGCTATCCACCGCACCGCTACACTAGGACGCGTGCCGTAACATGGCAAGGTGAGCCCATGGATCCGTAGCAGGACTACATCGCTCCAGCCATGAATGAGCCTAGCATACCAGTCGTTGACATACCCTCTATGCCACTCCGGCATGATGGGTATGGTTATGATCAAGTGGTTTTGCGTGGTGTTCATAACTACAATCCTATGCCAATATATGGCCCCTTACAAACTGGCTGATCATGGTGAGGAGGAGCATCACAAGATACAGGCATTTAACTTCGTGGCGTAAGGACATGTGTGCCCTAAACCTGTCTGGACGATCTGACGCCCCTGTTTCCTCCATGGGGCGAGAGGTCTTCAATCATGACTGTGTTCCTGTATGACCATCAGCAATTTGCCGACACTCGGCATTCTCTACGGAATTGCTTCAAGCGAGAGGCCAAATATGTTGACCAGGATATCATAGCCTTGGCGCTGAGCAGGATCTGTTCGCCGCCTTGAATGCAGATTCGAGCAGGGAGTTAGAGCTGGCAGTCACGGTCACTGGAAGATTTTCGAATCACGTATATAGAGACCTGAAGTCAAGACTCTTGTTTGTCATATTTCTAAAGAATGTACGTTTTTCTGCCTTTCCTATTCTATGCCCTAGAGTATTCCTGAATCGTTTCCGGACTACGCATTCGGCATAGGCTCTCTGTAGCCCAAGAAATCCCAAAGTCATCGCGTGAAATGTTTTACAACATCTCGCCTTACCATGCTATCTGTGAGGACTGCGTTTACTCAAAGCAGTCCAGCGGCAAACAAGACGGCAGCCCCAACAACAGCCGTCAACACCGCTAGAAAGGAGCTGCTGCCGGGTTTCGACCCGGTAGCATTGCTCCCGCCTTCCACTATGGCAGTCGTGGGACAGGGGACAATGCATTTCTCGCCGGTCTTCGCCCCGGTAGTGGTGTTTATGATGTCAACGATGCCGCAAGCGCACCAGTGCTCAAGAACCAACTGTGAATCGGTTGTGCAGTTGAAAAAGCTCTTGTAAATGTTGTCCTTGGTAGCCACAAGGCTCGGGGGTTGGCTTGTGGTTGACCAGTAGTCGAGCTGGGACATCATGAACGTCTCGTATGCCGGATCCATGGATAGAAGGTCCGCTCCCTTGTAGATTCGGCTTGGTTGACAGGACGAGGCTCTTGCAAATGCTAGATTGCAGAGTAGCTGCGCAGTGGCGACGGCCTCGACGGTGAGCTTCATTGTTGATGTGCTGGGGTAACAGAACGGAGCGGGTGGAACTACCCTGGACGTCGATCTCTTTCGGCAAGGGGTGCTTATAAGAAGTTTTTGTAGGCAAGGTAGGATGATGGCTTAGATGCGGAAAGATATCAGGGTGGGCGGTGAAGAGGATTCGCCAACGCTTAGGATCGTGAATATATAATTGTATGATGAAGCTACCCTCATTTTTGTCGACCACACTCCATACCAACAAACGACATGTATGGAAAGTTCCCTTTTCCCCAAACAAAGAAGCCATGTGTTCAAATATCGTCTATTGTGTTCTTTCAGTTCATTCACCATTTTTGCCTGTCTGTTAAATGGAAGACTGCCATAGCGTTTGTTGCAATTGTAGTCCATTATATTGCCGAGCCCCATACAACACATAGACCCTTCAGCGTGTCAAGGGGCTCATCCCTGGAGTTGAGGCAGAAGACCGCGTTAACAAAGAAATGGGTCTACTTTATGTCATCTCACGCGAGAGCAGCTCCAGGCAGGTGACAGTGTAGACTATACCTTGCCTTTCATTTCATCTTCTCCGGTCCGACTCCGGACGTCTATACTGAAGCGTTCGCTTCACAAAGTAGGGCCTCGGTGTGTCATTTCAAGGCGAAACGCGCCTCTGCACCAAGTGACCCGAACTTGCTCATTATGGATTTGAGGAGCAACGGCTGACGTGGTCCGAGTAGGAGTAGATTTTGGAAAGATGATGACAGGCCAGAGAATTATCTGCTCGGCGAGATTTCATTCCTAGTACAAATCTTGTAGTGTTACAGCCCAGCAGTCGCAGTCTCTTGAGAGCCAATTCCAACTTTGCATGCCTTAATGCTGCTACTTCTCCATGTCCTCAGCCTTCTGTCTCCTATTCATTTCCGCTTCTCTCCTCCATGTTGCGCCAAATGTCCACTGAACAGCCATCCCTAGCAATGCAATGAATTGAACAATTGCACAAATTGTAAACGCCAATCCAACTCCTATCCCATCCACCAGGAGCATCACGAAGCTCGTACCACCTGCAGCGACCAAACATCTAGCGAGATTGAGACTTGCGCTCGCTGCGGCACTCCGATCGGGGAACATGTCGACTAGGTAGGTCATGATGACGGACTGCGTGGAGACAGCCGTCCAGCCGGTGATGAAAGTAGACACAATGGGGACCGCAATGTGGACATGATTGGGATGCTGGACGGTCCAGCCGAAGAGAAGGATGGACAAGCATTGAATGACGGAGAAGACGGGTAAGAACCGAAGCCGCGCTGTCTCGAGCGGAAATCTGTCTTCAGTATTAGGTGGGGAAGAGATTGTGCCGTCACCTGGCTCAACGTCCGAGTGAGCTGCTTGAGCGTCATGTTTGGCTTTGACGCGACGGTAGTCAACGTCGAGGACTCTGCCGGTGACCAGTGTACCAATCATGGAGCCCGCCCCGTTAGCAATAAACGTCAGCCCAATCTGGGTCTCACTAAGGCCGTACCCGTTTTTGAACAGAGAAGACATTGCGGTGATGCTCATCTGCCAGACAGCGTAGTAGATGGCGAGAAAGACGATGACAGGAGCTGCCTGTTTGCTGAAGAGGATACGGAACGGCCCGGTAACGTCAACGTGTTTTTTTGCCGCAGGCTGTGGCAAATCTGCTTCTGGATTCCACCTGACCTTAGTGGCCTTCTGGTAAATCGACAGAGGATATTTGGCGTATCGACTAGGGGGTGTCCGGCTTCCGTTGGCAACAATTGACCTCAACGTTTCCGGAAGAAGGACAATCAGGAGCAGCAGGAAAGCGCCGCTGTAGATGGTGAGGAACCAGAAGATCGCCCTCCATCCCAAAGATCCAGCTAGAGCACCGCCGATGACTGGTCCAACGGCCACGGGCACAAGTAAGCCAGCCTGGAAGATCCCCATGAAGCCTCCGCGGTCCTTGCGAGTGGTAATGTCTCCAATTACCCCGGAACCGATCGCGATCGTGCTTGCGCTGCCAGTACTTTGCAGACACCTTAGGACTATCAGAGTGGCGTAGTTCTTCGTCTCTGCTAGGCCGATGCATGCGCCCAAAAACACCGAGAAGGTGCAGCAATACGCAACTCTGCGCCCCTTGACATCGGACACCGGGCCCCAGAGGCTGGGTGCAATCCCTTGGAAGATGAGGTATGAGGTGACCGTGAGCGTAACCAGCTCCACTGACACACTTAGATCGACAGCAATGGTGGGAAGTGCAGGAAAGTATATGTTAGACGCGAACCCCGAAACTAGACTAACATCAGCCGACCAGGGAACACTATAGGACTGTTACTAGAAAACTCACAGGTTGCGGCGGTCGAAACTATGAGAACGATTAGAGCCTTCTGTCGCCTGTCAAAGATAGTGTAAGGTTCTTCCGGGGCGGTAGTCGATACTGGTGGTACTGGGAGTGATGACGGTCCTTGTGTGCTGGGAACTACAGCCGGAGCTTGCTTATGCTGCTCGTCGTCGGTCATAGTTTGTGTGCGTCTGTGGTATTACAGAGATTTGAAGCCTGATGCCCAGAAAATCAGACCGGTTCAAGGCCAAAGAACCTTGACATTTATAAGAGGTTCAAGGGATCGCGACGAGGTCAAAGGCAAGCGGAGATACTCCGCGGTTGAAGACTCGCAATGTGCGGAGTTGAGAAACTGAACTCCGAATTATTGCAGTAAGATGGTGGATCCCGGAGCTGAGGCTCCAAGAACAACAACATCCACAATCCAAACCGAGTAAAAATGTAAAGGGTAGTATCTTTGCAAGGGACGCAGAACTAATAATCTAGTCGCGTCGGCTTCTCTTTTCCCTCTGGCTGATCGCTCGACAATGACCCCATCACAGCAATCCGCCAAAGCCGTCCTGACCTTTGGCAAGCACTATGCCGTCCTCAACTTGGACTGGATGACAGTATTGATGGACGCCGTCAGAAATACAGCTGAAGGGCAAGCATTCGTCTCTAGCTGTTCTCGCTGGAACAACGAGGTTCACAAGAAGTATCCGAGGCCGCTGACCATCTTTACGAGTCTCTCCTTCAACGATAGACAGCCAGAGCTTGCAAGAGGCGCTCCGTTCACCAAGCTTGTCAGGGGTTTCGGTTCTTTTGCCACTGGTTCCTCTACAGTGCAAATCGCTTCCAACTTTACCGTCGACGAGGAAGATATTGTCCTTCAGAAGACAAGATGGTATGCTGGCGCAGGCAACAGCCTGGAACAAATTCTCAAGGCCCAGCATATCGACACCGTTATCATAGTATGCCATCAAGGGTTTCCCGGGCCTCCGCCCCTGTCTTGTGAGCTGGGCTGACAGGAACCATCTCTAGTCCGGTCTGAGTCTGTCCGGCGTCGTTATGAGCACGATTTATCGCCTGTTCGATCTCGACTATAATATTTATGTCATCTCGGACAATGTGTTGGAGTTGCCGCAGGAACAGAACCCAAATTTCTCGCGAGTTATGCTTGACTTTCTCCTGCCTAAAATGAATCTGAAAGCGATCTCCATTGACGAGGCCTTGGAGATGCTAGGACGGTCTTGACTATCCCATAGCCGTACCCGCTGAAATTGGTATAATATCAAAGCCAATGTTGTCATTGAGGGAGGCCGATCAAGTCCGGACTCCGATGCGCATGAGTGGTGAAAGCAACGTCAACCGCCATGCGTACAGCTCGTTACCGCGTACAGCATCGTTCCAAATTCATCAACATTCTCTAGCCACTTGTCCACTCTGCTTCGTCTTTCAAAGACACCAGGCTCATCCAGGTCTGTGGGCATCGGCCAGAGTTCGTCAATGCGAAGCTGTCCGTTCGGCCAGTCCGCTAGGTGCATGTTATATGCCACCTCCCACTCCTGCCTCGCTTTCGCTCTCCATAGATACTGGTCCGCCGGGGCAGGCAGTCCTTGTAGTTCGGTGCCCAAGAACGTCGGAAGACCGTCTTGAGCAGAAAGCACACTATCGAAAAGATACATCGCGAATAGTGTCCGTCGCTTTGCCTCGGCGACAATCCAGGCTTCCCATCTTGGACGGGCACGCTCTTCCTCCGCCACACAGACGAGTCCTTGCCGGCTGCTTGAGCACGCAAGATCTTGCAGGTTCATCATCGCTTGTCGTAAGAACGGCTGGGAATCCTGGCCGAGTCTGAAGAAGAGAACCATGCAGTATATCAGGAACGCTTGAAACGCTGCAAGCAGAGCCATATGATCGTATGTCCCATGTTTCTCATAGATGCTGTTCATCTCTCTTAGTAGCACCTCCGCAGCGACGCCTTCACTGCCCGGCAATGGCTTTTCGCACATGCGCACCAAAGTTAGGCACGTCGAAAGTGGTGGCTGGGCTAATGTCGCCATCGCCTGCGAGGCATGCACAAATGGGGGGAACCCGCGGCCGTGTACCGCCACACCTGCATAAGACTTGAGAATCCTGTAGATGAAGGCTGCGACGGAAGCAGGGTAGTCCTTGGTCATCTGTCCGGGAACCGGAATGAAAGAATTCAGCCAGCGGTTTCGAATGTCCTCCGCGTTGATGGGGCAAAAGAGCTCCAGACCTAAATCTATCGGTTCCAAGCTTTCGGACAGACGGCTCGTAGCGTGCAGCCTTGACTGATTCGTGGTGTGTGTCTCAGTGAAAATTGTTGAAGAGTCGTTGGCCATGCTGCCACTCTCCATTGGCTGTGTCGACTCAACAATCCTGGTCCCGTGGTCTGGTCCTGAAGCCAGTTCGCCCCCAGAACTTAGGAGCGGAGACCTGGACGCGGGAAGCGTGGACAGAGGGCTGAACAACCCAGCTTCACTGCTCTTACCACTAGCAGGACCTTGTGGTGACATGGTCTGAAGATAAGTGCATGAGAGACCTCGCAGGGTGCACCTACTGCAGCACGTTGGATTGCGGTCACATTTTGTCTTGGCAGTCGAACAGTGCAGACAAGCCTTTTGCCGAGAAGCGGCGTATCTCGCAGCTTTCATGACGACATCAACTACCACCTACTGTCGCCTGATGGCGACAAAAAGATGCTGGTGGTGTTCCGTCCGCGATTCGAAGGCTCGTATTGTAAAGAATGTCCAGAGCGCGTAAATGAATAAAGGAAATTGTGTGCTGACGCTTTAGGCGAGCACGTGATCTGATAGTGGTCTCGCTGGACATACCTACTAGCCTCTGAACTTTGAAATACAGTACCTACAAGATTCCCAAGTCTACAGCCAAAGCAGGATCACGGCTCTACTAGCTTGAAACGAAAGGTTTCTTGTCCCAATGAAGAAGCGCCGCAGAGTATGGAACGGACTGTCCATCGATGCACCCGAGGTTAGGTGATTAGATCAGCCGCATTTGGACATTATAGCCGCCTGGGCGCTGGTGCTGTGCTCGAGAATATTTCGCGCCATGCCGCCAGTCCCTCGAATAAAGGGCATAAAAATTCGTGATGAAGGAGAAACGGCATATTGAAGAGTTACCGACACCTGTGGGCGCAATCGAAAAACAGAACCTGTGCGTCTAAGGCTTGCCATGTCTTCCACTTCTCCGCATTCCGGAAGCAGCCCCTTTCGTCGTCGAGTGACTGTCTTGGCCGCCAAGTGATACCATAGTGAGCCAAGGAAGACATACTTATAAGCCGCTGAGCAAGTGTAGTCGTGATTGGCTGGTCATCCAACGCCCGTCTCCGAAGGGGAGCAAACACGGCTCCTTCCCCATATCTACCTGGAGAGCAAACGAGAGTAGAGTTGTTGCTCTCGGCCTATCTTCATTTCGGAACGTGCTATTCCAGAGAATTGCGGATCCGATGGCTGGATTTCTTAGGTTGTGTTCTGCGGTTTAAAAGACCAACTACTCAATCATAAGAGCTAGAGTTTGTTGAGTATGCCGCCGTCTACTATGTCTTAAAGTCCCAAGGTCTTGGAAGCCCCGACGCGATCCCGAGATTCCGCTGTAGAAGTGAATCATCGGTGCACATGGCTCGCAGAGGAAGATATCGCGATGACAAGTATAAAAGGCAGTGTTCCGCTGGCTTGTCAACCTAGCATCCCCTCACCAGTCTACCATTCTAGCCATCCCTCCCATTGCTTTTCTGTTGCAGTGTCGAAAAGTCAAGAGCAAGATGCACTACAAAGCCGGCGCTGTTCTTGCCGGACTGGTGGCTGTGGCTAGGGGTCAGCAAGTGGGCACCAACGATGCCGAGACGCATCCGAAGCTGACATGGCAGAAGTGCACGTCGGCCGGCAGCTGCTCCAACGTCAACGGCGAGGTGGTTATTGACAGCAACTGGAGATGGACTCACGTTACAGGCGGTTACACCAACTGCTATGACGGCAATGACTGGAACAAGACCGCGTGCCCTGATCCGGCCACGTGTGCAAAGAACTGTGCCGTCGAAGGCGCCAAGTACGCCGACACGTACGGTGTCTCAACATCGGGTAACGCCGTCACTATGAAGTTCCGTGTCGATCACCAATACGGCACCAATATCGGCTCACGGCTATACTTGATGAATGGTGCTACCAAGTACCAGATGTTCACTATGAACGGTAACGAGATTGCATTTGACGTCGAGAACTCCAAGCTTGGCTGCGGACTCAACGGTGCTGTCTATTTTGTGTCCATGGACGAGGACGGTGGTATGGCCAAGTACTCGACCAATAAGGCCGGAGCCAAGTACGGTACCGGTTACTGCGACTCCCAGTGCGCTAGAGACCTGAAGTGGGTTGGTGGTAAGGTAAGTGCTCAAAAGTGTGCCGTCGCGATGTACCCTCTCCTCGTTCCAGCGGGTGGAAATGATGTAGCCGATCTCTGACAACTAAACGCCGATGCTTAGGGTAATGTAGCCGGCTGGGCTCCGTCTGACAAAGACAAGAACTCTGGGATCGGAGACATGGGGGCGTGTTGTGCTGTAAGAGCCTCCGAACCTGGTATACCATTGGCATACCATCAGACCGAGTAATTACCTAACCGTCGCTGCAGGAGATGGACCTGTGGGAAGCGAACAGCGTTTCGTTTGCGTTGACGCCACATCCTTGCAAGACGAGTCAGTATTTCGTCTGCGAGAAAGACAACTGTGGCGGGACATACAGCGAACAGCGTTATAGCGGAGACTGTGACCCCGATGGCTGCGATCTGAACCCGTAAGTCAGCGCCGGTCGAGTTGTCGATTTGATATCGACGTCGTCTTCATCACGGGCAAGCTAACCCGATTGTCAAGGTACCGCCATGGTAACACAGACTTCTACGGCAAGGGCAAGACAGTCGACACGAGCAAGAAATTCACCGTTGTTACGCAGTTTCACGGCTCAGGGAGCAATCTTGATAGCATCTCCCAGTATTTCATCCAGGACGGTAAGAAGATTGAAGTGCCCGGGTCCAAGTATGTCAAGGGTGGTAGCAAGATCGACGCCGAGTTCTGCGATGCGGCCAAGGATACATTCAAGGACAACAAACGCTTCCAGGAGATGGGAGGCCTCAAGCAAATGGGCGATGCCACCGGCAAGGGCATGGTGCTTGTCATGTCCGTCTGGGATGATGTAAGTCAGATCCGAGGCGATCGGGACCTGATGTGACGGAATCATCGAAATCCATACGGGAACATGTGCTGACAAATGCGCAGGGATTCTCAAACATGCTGTGGCTAGACGGCGAGAAGTACCCACTCGACCGTGATCCTTCCGAGCCCGGCGTTGCGCGAGGTGAATGCTCTGTTGATGGCAGCGCACCCGAGACAGTGCGCGAAACGATGAAAAGTGCTACAGTCACATACAGCAACTTCAAGTTTGGTCCTGTTGGATCGACCTATAAGTGAGAGTCGATGGCAAGATTCAGTAGGGAGATGCAGAGTATGCAGACGTTGGGTCATTCTTTGTGGTGGTGTCAAGTGTATGCAGTGGTACAAGTGATTCCAGTTTCATGCCGCCTCAGGTTGCTGTCGTGTAGATAAAAGAGAGAATTGCAGTGATCTCAGGTAGTTCGCAATACGACCGATTCGTCGAAGAGCCATGACCACTGAGTGTGCGAGCGACCTGCTCACATGTCACGAATGGCATAAATGAATATGGGTCATGTATATGACTTGTGCAGCCAGATATTCGTCTCACCCGACGATGTTCTCTTCTTTGTCCATGGAATAGAAGCAGGGATAGAAGTAGAGGTCGCTCCTCCGTACAAGAACTCAATCAGCTTTTCATCCAACCGACCAACCTCGCACCGCTCGCACCAGAACTTTCAAAGCTCTTACGCTTTTGGCAGGTAACCTGATACCTTCGCTTGGACGTTTGTGGAAGCATGCGCTGAGGCGGAGGCAGGAGGAGGCTCTAAGATGGATCAGAGTTTCCGGACGAATCGCGAGATTTAATTAGCCAGTCCTGGTAGAGCGGCGCTGGCGGTGGAAGACGGGCTTTGAAGCGACAATCTTGCCCACGTTATCAAGCCTGCACTTGCTGCTTGCAATGTCGATTTCCGTATTGGCTGTGGACAATGTCCGTTGAATTGTCGTCGAATCAAAGTTGATTTAGTGCTGAGGTGATTCGACAGTCTAGCAGGGGTTGCGCATAGGTCGGATACGATGCTGTATGTACCTACCTCATCCGTGCTAGTGTATCATTGACGCCTGATATTGCATGATACTCGGATCCACGGCCCATCTCATGTCGACTAGTTTCACTCAGCCGATTGAGAGCGACGGTGCAGGTCGCCAGCACCGAACCATCGCAATCAGTCGTAGGACGCTCCAACCGCAACGACCCGGCATCATTCATGTGTCATGACCAACAGATGACGAGGTAAAGTAGTGGAGTAGTGGAGCCTCATGACAACACGGGATAACCTATCAGGAAATTCTGTAAACAGCAGGCAACGCTGTTTTCTAAATGGTCGTGTACTGGCAAGGCAAGTCATTGAAAAGACAAGGGGCATAAGTCCCGATAATTCTTAATAAGAATGGATTATGATAGATATACACGCACTAAAGCGTGGGTTGACAGCTGCATGGGTATTGACATCAACAATATCCTCCACAAATCGCGGCTCACGTAGAGCGCGAATGACGCGGCTAAGTCCAGCTAGCCGCCTACTGCTTCTGAGAGATACCATACTGCTCGTTGTCGGCAATAGGGGCTGGGCGATTCTCCGACTTGTTGTGTTCGCTCTCGAGCACGAAGTTCGTCGTACCTGTGCTATCATGGATGTCGGCAGTGTTGATGGTGGTCGACAAAACATACTCTTCCCTGTCAATATGCTTGAAGAGGAACCAGAAGAGGACGGTGACGACACCGCAGACAATGGCTGGGCCGCCAAAGTTCCAGATCAGGTGGGGGTCGCCAATCACGCTCGAGAGGGCAAGGTTGATCAGATAGGCGAAGCCAGTGTTGAAGAGGTTGATAGAGGACAGAGTACCTCTCATGTTGACGGGGGCTCTCGAGTAAGCGATACCGTAGGCAGGCACGTTGATGAAGAGCTCCGAGATACCACCGATACTGTACGGGATACCCATCCACCAGACCGAGATGGGGGAAACCAGACCCTCGTCGACGCAGACGGGATCAGAAGATCCGTAGTAGCCGCAGGGAGAAGTCTGGTACGCATAGTACTGCAACACGGTGTAGCCGATACCAGCGAGAGTGGCGAGGAAAAAGCCGGTGCAGATACGCATGATAGGACCATAGTGGATGTTGGTCTTGCGCAAGAACGGGTAGAGGCCGAAGTTGAGGATGGGTGAGAAGATGATGATGGAAAGCGAGTTGAAGTTGTTGAGAACGTCGTTAGGGGCACCGTCAGTTCGGAGCATAGTACTGAGGTAGTTCGCAGAGTTTCCGATACTAGTTCAGGGAGGTTAGTGGTTGACCTGGAAATTGAGGATGCATGCTGCACTTACCCGTTATCGTTCCAGAACTGGATGGGGAAGAAGCAGAACATGCCGGTGGCCTGGAATGTCCGCTTCACGTCCTCGACGAACTGGTCGTTGTAGCGAGTGGTCGGTGTCTCTCCGGCAGCGGCCTGCACGGACGGCTTGGCCGGCTCCCAGAATCCCTTGCGACCGATGCGGAAAATGCCGCCCTTCTTCAGGCAGTTCTTGAGAACGACGAAGACATTGGGAAGATCGGAGCCGCCGGGCTGCTTAATGACAAGACGGCTCTTGAGATACCACATGAGTGCAGGGAGGGGGATATAGAGGAACAGAGGGATGAGCCAGCTGAGCCACCAGCCGACATATTTCTCCGCGTACGAGGTAGCAACCTGGGTGAAGCCACCGACGTTGATCAGGAGGTAGAACCACAGCATGACCCTCTCGGTGCTGTGCTCTGGATCCTCGATGACACGCTCTCCGCTCTTTTGGGTGACCACAATAGGAACATGGGACGTCAACTGATCGAGAAGCATAGGGGACACGTTAGGCTTGAACATGGCTACGAAGGGTAAAGTCAGCATATACACCTCTCGAAAGGGAATGGGACAAGGGCAACGAACCAGCACCAACGGAAATGATGTAGATGCCGACAAAGAAGGGCCCCTGAGCGGCGCCGGTCGCAAGAAGGCTTTTGGCGCCCGAAGCGACCAGGATGACGTGCCCAAGACCCATGACATAGATGCCCCAAACAATCATCCTGTAGCGACCGGTTTTGGCATCGGCGAGATATCCAGTGACGAGGGGAAGGAGATAGGCGAGAAGACTGAAAGACTGGCCAACGGCGTTCGCCTTGGCCTGACCCATGCCCAAGGCACCGGCGGTCTGCTGGGTTCCCTGGGGAGGCGCACCATAGCCGTTTCCGCCAATGGGTAAAGGCCGGTTGACGAAGTTGCTGAAGAGACCCTGGCAGCCATAGTAGGAAGCGCGCTCGCAGAACTCAATGGCGCACAGGAGGTAGGCGACAGTCGGCACTCGGCCGGGCACACGACGCAGCGTGGCTAGCTCCTCCTCTGTCGGCTTGCCTTCATAGTCGGCGTCCAGTGCCGAGGTGTAGACCGGGGGGTGGTCATTGCTGCTCCCGGGGGACGGGACCTTCTTGAGGTCGACTTGCTTTTCTTCGTCCGCTGCTATGTCGTATGTTAGATCGACTTCCCATCTCACGTCTGGGGGTGGCCAAGACATGGTCGACTTACACATGGTGACGCTCGGTCAGTACGCCTTCAGTACAGCGAGGTCTGTAGCCTTTGGCAGGAATGCGACGTTGAGGAAACCAAGAAGTAGAGAGAGCGAAAGGGTGACACTGCGGCGGGATGGTGACCCTTTTTAAAAGAGACACGGGCTGCTTGATTAAGCAGGCGCGAGCCACAAGTCAGTGTACAGACCCAGTTCATATCGGACCGTCTTCTCACGAGCCCATCCAGCACATCCCATGTTATCCCCATACTCTGTGGTGCAACCTTGCATTCCAGACCCCCGAAGTCCCCAAAGTCCTTAATCAGACCCTCGGCAGCTCCATCGGTGATCGTACGGAGTGGCCAATGGCGTGGAGCAGATTTGCGTAAAAGGTCACGGTCGATCCTGTTTGCGTCTGAATCGCCTGCAATCACAGCTTCCTTATCAACTAAGCTCCTGCCTAGACGGGAAAGCGGGTAACGAAAACGAAGGTGCAAATTTAGTCGTGCTACCCACAGGGGGACCCACAGTACAAGTCCCAGACGCCCGTGCTTTGATGTCACCCCGCTAGACCGGCACACGACCGGCGCTCTTTCATGCCGCCGCATGCCCAGGCGCTGCCAGGGATGCAGGCGAGCTAGAAGGCGGGTGGAAAAAGACGCCATGCGAAAGAAGCAACTGGTCTTGCCATCCGGTGCCGCTATCCGCCACCCAACCAGCCAACCCAGGCCGACCGCGATGCAAGCTGCGTTGTCGGTCGGAAAGCCCGTGGAAACCACTCCACAGTGGCACGCCAGGATTGTGGAATCTGATGTTTTCGCCCCATCCCCTAGCAATTACAAATTCCGCACTATGACAGGCACTACGACGAGCAACTACACTAGAGATTCGACGCTGACTCTTGATCAGGGAGCTCGGAATGCGCTTCAACCACAGCGCCGGTAGCCCGTCCCAAACTGGTCATGGCTCCCGCAAGGAGATATGGTGGGATTAGGAAGGTGCGCGGATGCTGGTTGAACGTCGTATCGCGTCTCGCACACTATTAGCTATACGCAACTGCTTCTGGCATCTGCCTTCCGTTGCCAGCCAATTACGTCTGGTCTGGTTAGCCGGTTTGATAATCTCAACCATGCACCATCAAAATGATGCAATGCACCAGTGACGACTGAGGCGCGGACAAGGAGGTCTACACATACACGTACACAGCAGTAGGGACTCAGGGATACCTAGGTAAGGTACTCATTGCCTCAGCTGCACCCCGCCAAAGGCCTGTCGGCGTTAGTGTACACGTAAACTGGCCAGCGTGCGCGCAAAGACGACCTCGGCGGAAAAAAGATATCGAGATTGCGAGTCAATCTCAACTCTGTTCCACTTTTGGCTTTTCGACTTACCTTAGTCGGGAAGGCAAAATGACCAAGTACACAAAGACGAACTACTGGCAGCACGTGACTCTTCGCGCATTCGCGCTCTTTACTACACGTTAGTACCATCATGTCCTGAGTGTCAGTACCTCCGTCCCAGTCACCTCCAGTGGCATTTTGCCGCCTCGGCAATCCACTTTCAACAGGAAATTAATGCCGGCAGTGACGAGCGTCTGGAAAGAGGCAACCTCGCCACTGCTCGCCTTTCAAGACGCGAATGTCAGTCTTTAGGCTAAGGCACTACATGTCTTTTATTTAAGCTTTTTATTGATGGGGGCAGGCCGCATTGGCAAATCTACTAGCATAAGCTACTGTGCAGTGTGTCTTGCTGTCTACCTTAGTATAGTGTATACCTAATAAGCATGCTCAAACGCCTCAAATCGTTTTATCCAGCTGCAAAGCAGAGCTCCGGACTCGGTTCCTATTTGCTAAGGCACCCCACCATTCCATGGCCCGACTTGGCACGGCACCCCTTATCTCCAAGGCGGCGGGACATTGATGTCACGATCGACTGTGCGGCGCTAGCCTGTTAGCCTTCGATCTACTGTGTGTAACGAACGATGGAAAAAAGATCGCTTTATTGACGTCAGTAAAGCCAGTCGAGCCTGCAACCTTTTCAAACTTGATCGCCTAGATATTGGTGTAGACATTCGCCAGTCCTTCGCTGGGATTAGGCCATATTCTTGTTGCGCACCCAACGGAACCTGGGATCTCGAGGCGCTCACGACGACCACCTCGGAACAGAGCTGAAGAAGTTGCCAGCCTCTAACTAGCACTTTTGTGCGCACGAGTCCCCTCGCCTTTTCCCCCTTTGAGATTTCGGAGCGGCGACGAACTCCTTTTGACGAGCGCAACCGAGGCGATATGGGCCTTACTGTACAATGGCCGGATGAAGACCGAGCATAGAACGTTGCGTATGCCTTGGATTCTTCTCCATCGAGACTAGAAAAAGACCGCGCGTCCGATATCGCGGAGTCCCTTCTGAGATGTGCCTAAAGAGCTGAACGGCGCGTTGTCATCAGTGAGAATGATCATACGTTCTATACGCTAGATCCTACGCGCTCAACTGCCGTTGTATTCTTGCCAGTATTAGTTGCACAGGATACCGCCAGATCCCCTGATGTGCGATATATCTCTGCTCAGACCAGACCTGGATGGCTAGAAAGCGGAAGTGCACTATCGTTGCAGATGCAGCAAGTGAGAAAGAGAGGACGCCACAGCTGGATACGGGCCTACCATAAGAAGCTGAGCAGCGGACTTCCCCGAGTGCCTGGTCCTGTGTCTTCCAGCTGTAGAAGAGCGAAGAGCACTGGCTTAAAAGAATTGAACAGTTCATTCCGTCGTACCCTGATTTTGAACTGAGTGCTGAAACACTACTCAATGAGATGATTGATGATGTGCGCTTTGGGGCCCATGATGTGATGTGCCTCGGCCAACATTGACTCCCCTGGTCCATGCTGCGCAGGTCGGAATGAGCTCACATGAAATGGAAAGATACGCAGCATGGAATGCCCTTCTGGTGATCAGTGGTTCCATAACCAGCGGAGGCCATGGATTGGTTGTGTCGGTGGCTGTGATTATGGTCGCCAGAAGATATGCCCACGGCGAAGAGAACCGATAAGAGCCCAGCTGTATTTCCAAGGGTAACGAATGCCCCTCGCACTGCCTTCTGACAAAAAGATAAGACGTGCTATTATGTTCTCCTTCAGGTCGTCTGCCTCATCTCTTGCGTGGCCATCTCTCCAGATTCTGGCAAGACTCTTCTCATCGGACGCGACCAGTGTGGATAGTCTGCATCTGTACGCGCCTCTACCTGGCTTTACCGCGGCCTGGACAGCAATAGGAGGCCTCTTTTCAAGCCACTAGACGAATTGACTAGCATCAAGCAGCTACAGTACCTATGGCGTTCATCGGATAATTAATGGTTGCTTGGTGGGCCTAGTCTTATTGCTTTGCGAGTGCAGTCGAGAACCTACTTCGGCAAACCCTTGGTTTTCGGCCGTACGCATGTCTGCTCGCGGTTACTGCACTGGTTCCAAATTTGGAAGGTGAGCCTGTTTCTATCTCTTTTCCACACGGTAAACAGGTATGTGCCTGTTAATAGGGATCGCGTATTGATAAGGGCGTTCTGTGTACGTGTTGCGCGTATCGTGCTCTTGGCTGCTTAACATTAGACGTATAATGATAGTGTCTAGCGTGGGGTAGTCTTAGACTGATCCTCAACATGCAAGACGGCCCTCCAACCTTGTTCTATCATGGCGTGACAGCCTTTTTCGTCGAATGCCACCTTTTTTTTTGACTTGCTCAACCGAATGATCTTAAGTGCACCAGTAAATCCAATGTGAACGTGGGCCTTCGTTGAATACAAAAGATGAGACCATCGCTTCAAGGCTTCCCCCTGGTCTAGATAAACCGCGCCCAAAGGCTCCAGCCCTTGCTCCTGCTGCGACGGCGACCTCTGGTGCAATGGGACTTGTAATAGACACTGTTCAAGTTGCAAGAAATCAGAATAGATACTTCGAAGCTACGAAGCCATTACGGCCTAGACAATTTGGCACGATTTTAAAGTTACTCATCACAGGATCTATATTCAGAACTCATCCACGGGATAACTGCCAGGTGTAACAAACATCTGTTTATGTGAGCTGGCTACCATGCTTCATCAGCTACAAGGATGCAATCTCCCGGTCTTGTTGCCTGACAAGGCATTGCTGGAACTTCTCATCGCCTCGTTGGATCAGTGTCTCTCTCTACAAGGCGGTGGCTTGCCGATAACGAATATGGCCATCATGCTACAGTTCAAGCGTACGAATTGCCTTATGGGTTGTTGAAAGATTGTGTTAGCCAGGAGAACCGTGGTCGAGTTGGGTAATCAAGATATGTTGCTTCAAGCTGGTGGCTAGGTTGTGCCTATGATCAAGGGGCAGAGGATGATCCATACAGGTGACCCAACGATGCAAGGCACAAGTGCAACAGTGCGTGACTGACAAGACTCGACATATAGGGACTGCTGTTTCAGGTGCCAGACGCTCATCTAGCCCAAGAGAACTTGGACTTCCTCTCATAACAATGGCTAGCTGCCCATGTGGATACCAGCATCAATGCATTTTCCCCGAAGCCTGACACGTTGGCTGACCTCGAAGAAATAGAAACTCGATCGCTTCAGGACCATTGCACTGTGGAATCGTTGTAACAAACTCGCTCAGAAGATAAGATAATCAGACTGTCTCGGTACTACAACTAATTAGATAATCCTCCTTGGGTGTTGCAAGAGTAGGCGCTGAAGGGAAAATTGACCTGGCTTTCGTAAAGGACAACGAATACCTTACGTACTGTCATGTTCCCTCGCTAGCAACCATCCCACCCTGCCTACTAAATTGCCACACACCTGTAGAAGGATCATATCGTAGAAGATACAAAGCTCCTGGCCCGGAGCCCTCGGAAACAGTGTGTATTATATCCAGATTAGGTTCACCGTAGTGTCCCATGAACTCCAGCTCTATGGCAAATTCCTTCCCCGAGGTCACTTCGTCACGAATATCGAACTGGAAAGGCTCAGACCGAGCGACACGTCGGCTGTTTGTCAGTTTGACGAAGCGAAGGAACGTCACAGGGGTACCGTCCACATCGACACCATACACGTTCAGCCTATGTCTCTCGTCTCCCGTTGTGATCAGCTCGACGACAAGTCGCCGGAGCAGAACAAACGCGGGAATGGGGATGTTGAGCTTGTTCATCACTCTGATCATCAGGTCATCCGTCTTGGAGTGAATACGCAGCTCGGAAAGGTAGTCAAGTGGTGTCTCCTGAAGGTTGCAAATGACAAGCTGGCTTTTCCGCTTCCTGCAGACGGTTGCAGGCACATCGTTGGCTGGACTCACGGTAAGCGAAGACCCGAGGACAACACATAGATCCGCAGATTTGGCATGATCAAAAGCTTTTCGCAGGGCTTCGGCAGGAAGGGCTTCGCCAAAGTTGACGATGCTGTCGTGCAGTACTCCGCCACACCTGGTACACTTGCGTCCTGTTCGATGGTCTCGAACTGTCTTCTCGTATGTGGCGACGGCACGGAAGTCTATGGCTCAGACTCAGCATCTTTCATGCTGTAATATAACAGGTCAGCGGGAAGATAGCTTACCCCGGATATAGTCTTTCCCGCAGTCCTCGCAATACTCGCGGTTGCTGTTGCCGTGTAGTTCAGAAATAGTGTCCTAGAGATATAGCTCCTTGTCAACATTAGATCGATGGACACTGACGGCAGCCCACTCTAGACATAGAGCCCAACACTTACGGGATGTATGCCGCTCTTTCTATGCAACCCATCGCAGTTCTGACTGATCAAATACTTGAGGATACCGCGCTCGGCCAGCTCTGCGAGCGCCATATGGGTTGGTGTGGGTATAGCCTGTAGCGTGCTGACCGTCTTTGAAGTGCGCTGCCTCCCTTGGGCCCTCAGTGTCCAGGCGCCATCTGGGCCGCGAAAGTCGGGGATGCCTGGAGCACCATATCAGTCTCGGATCTAGATGTTACCTGGCTGGCTGATAGCCTTGCCGCCATCGCCAAGCGCTGACCTGCCGATGTAGAGATGCCCGCTCCTGTGAATACGATGAAATGATTGCTTTTGCTGATGAGATCTGCGAGAACTTGTGCTTTCTGGTCGATTGCGTTCGGTGTCTCTAACCGTTCTTCTGCTGCAACTTTGGGAGCTGACGAAGCCATGATGGCAGTATAGCAACAACACGCGTGAACGAGGCGGGGAAGACCTCCAGGTTGTTATTTGTGCGAGTTCCAACTACGACTATAGAGTTCAAAGTGCTGTAAACATACACAGCTGCATTTGTGACTGAGTGTGAAGTGGCAAGGCGTGACCTTAAGGACACCCGCACACGGTGGCGGGGATAAACACACTTCACTGAGTCTAGCGTCAAATCGACAGAGCCAATGGCACGATATTTGGAGAGACTTTCTAGCTCCATAGTAAAAGAGCAGCCATCCAGAACCAACCACCACCAATATCACACTGCGGAGAACCTGTTGTTAGATGCACGACAGGACTTGTCGTTTGTTCTACTCCAGTCAGTATCGTTCGACTGCGAGCCGTGACCATCAAGTACCAATCGGATTAGTGAGCAGGGGACAAGTACACATCATCGGCAATTTGCCCCCTTCCGACCAATGCAATGCCCGTGAAGTAGACTTGTGACATCGCACAGCAGCTCGGAGAAGGTCCTTGGTACCTCGTCCTCGGGCGCTCTGTCCCTCTCGCTGAAAGTGAATATCTTGAAGGTTGTCCCCTTCGACTCGGGGAGCAATGACAAAGACACAGGAAAGAGTTGGGACTGGCAAATTTAACAATTCTTGCTCCTTTGAGTTTCATCTTCGCGTGACTAACTCTCTTGCTGCATCCTTCCTGGCTTGGCCGCTATATCACCAAGATCATTCCCAGCACAACCAGACAAGACACAAAAACCATTCCAAGGCCTCCTTGATTCCGCCCCCCCGCACTTATCCTATATTGTGCCACAATGCCGCGGGTGAAGTTGGACGCCGCCTCGGCCAAGGCTATTGTTGTGAGGTTTCCACATTGTTGGTTCAATGCCTCGTTCTTGGTCAGAGGCGGCAGCTTGGCCTCGGCATCATTCAAGAGAGCGGCGCTGTGCTCTGTGCCGTCTGGGCTTGCCTCCAGATATGCAGCGCGGTATGTGGAGTTGAGGCCGATGGTTGAGAGGTTGGCGATAGTGGCGTAGTCCACACAGGTGACCAGAGTACCTGTCGAGGCGCCAGTCTGCCGTATCCTTAGGGATGCATCCGAAGCCACAGCGGCAGTAACGACGATCTGTAAGAAGGCGAGCGCGATGATGCACCGCTGGAGCGGCAATGTGTACCACGACATGTTGCGATCGATATAGAGCCAATAAAAAGCCCAAGGACTGATCAGGCTGGATTGGAGAGTGACAGGAAGTGAATCGTCGACGGTAGTGTTGGAGAACCTAGGCTAGCCGCGGGTATCAGGGGAAGACAAGACTGAACTCGAAAAGAAAAGACAGACAGTAAGCAGGTCAAGCGAGGATCTTCGAGGGATGGTAGCCATGAGGCCGTACATCAGCTATAAAAGATGCTTTCCTCTCCCAGTCATGGCGGAACGCTGTCATCCTAAGGGCACGAACCCTTGTCGTCGATCATTCAACTGTATCACGATCAATCGTCCCCAAGTGGTGGTAGAGATCAAACTTCGGCACCACAGGCGTATTTTATTACCTCCTTTCCCCGACTCCAGACATAAACTGTTTGGAGGCGAGAAGCGCAGACGGGCCGATGGTCTGATCTACACAATCGTGAAACAGCCGTTGTTCTGTCCAATGAATACAGCGAGACTGGAGCCGGAAGCACGGATTGAACCAATCAGGGAAACGAAACCCAACAAACGGGGACTGACCGAGGCACTCCGTTGACTTTATCGTTCCAAGGGACGTCGCGGATTGCACAGGGGCAAAATTGATACCAAAACCATGGCAGAGAGCCTCAATTAATTACACTTGGGGAAGCAAGCCCTGTGTTTTTATGTATAAAGGCTGGCGCTGCACATGGATCGGCCTGCTGCACCCACAACCACCGGATATTTCGAGTGTTGAGCCACGAAGCAGTCATTGCACTAGGCAGTTGGTGCAGGTCGGAAAATAGTGTCAAAGTAGTCTCTTAGACTGCCATCTCTTATGTTCTGCATTCTGGTCGTGTGGTCTGCGCCGGGCAGCAGTAGCACCAGCTTCAACATGCCGCCAGAGACCGCAGGATCTTGTGCATCTGCGTACATGATTCATAGCATCTCGTAGCATCTCACAGCTACATCACCCCAGTCCCGAGCCTTGTACCGCTTGACATGGAAGTTTTTGGCTTGGTTGATGTCAGCGGTGGGGTGCTGATTCCCTTGGCGGCATAGTGTCGCGGTCAAAAACGAGGCGGTTGGTATCGAGATGGAAGATTACAGCACTTCTTGAGACGAGAGCATTGGCTCATCACCATCATCTCCATTGGTAAGGGACCGTGTTTTTGCTTTTAGAAATGGACAGCCGAGGCCAGACGTGATCGTGAACGGCAAGGGAAGGAAGATGCAGGTTGAGCTCACCTTACGTAAACGGGCCCCCTTTGTTGACAGTGGCATGCCCGGACCCCGGGTGGGGATGGAAGTCTGACCTGCTTGAGCATCGATTGGCTCCGGCCCGACCCGCTGCACTGCCACTGTCTCCTGCCTTTCGTAATTTCCACATATCTTTCGGGGGTCCAATTTGCTTGGAGGGCTTCATCTGGCTTCTTGCAAAAACCAGGCCGACGTCTCGTCCATTCCTTAAAAACTTTGTGCACCACTCTCGCCATCTTCTTGCCTCGCATCTTCAACATTCCTTTTGGCCGATTCTTTAGGTCTAGTCGCTCCCTTGCCGTACCACATTACGGGTTCGTTCTCTCTTTACTGCGTCATACTTGCCGCGCTCCAGTCAGTCACGCCAAACACGCGTCCGAGCTGCTTCCAGTCATTCCTGTTATCCACGCGCCGTCGGGGCAAGAACTTCCAGGTTGTAACGAGCCTTCGAAGACTGAGCACCGCCGGTTAGAATCCTTTCACGACTTCGTATTCTATCCCCCATTCTCCGAGCCTTCTGCATCAATTGCATAAGGTAGCTAGATTCGCCCGTGTTAGCATTTTACTTGGACAAAAGATGCGTACCACGCCTACGCTCGCTGCGGCGGTGCTTGCCACGGGGGCTGCTGCACAGAACTACCTTGGCTTCAACACCGGATCAACACTGGCTGATCGCTCTGCCAAGTTCAAGGCCGACTTCCTTGCCGAGTTCAACACCGCACAAAACCTGGTCGGAGCACCGGGAACCTTCAACGCCGTGCGACTTTACACCAACATTCAAGCCTATTCAACAGACGACCCGATCGAGGCCTTTGAGGCTGCTATCGAGACCAATACTTCCATCCTTCTCGGCGTCTGGGCTTCTGGCACAGACAACATCGACAACGAGATCAGCGCCTTGAAGAAGGCCGTGACCAAGTATGGCAAGGACTTCACCGACCTTGTCATTGGTGTCTCGGTCGGAAGCGAGGATCTGTATCGCAACTCTGTGACCGGCGTCACCAATGGAGCTGGTATAGGCACTCAGCCCGACGTTCTTCTCGGCTTCATAAACGACTTCAAGAAGGCCATTGTTGGCACTGCACTTGCCAGCATCCCGGTCGGCCATGTCGACACGTGGGATGTCTGGCCGAACGCCACCAACAAGGCCGTCCTCGACGCCATCGACTGGGTCGGCGTGGACGAATATCCCTACTATGAGGGAGGCAAGAACAACACCATCAAGAACGCACCCGCATTGTTCGACCGGGCCTACGACGCAACTGTGGCAGCCGTTGGTGGCAAGCCGGTCTGGGTTACCGAGACTGGCTGGCCGACAACGGGACCAGACTGGGATCTAGCCCATCCTAGCGTCGAGAATGCGAAGTATTACTGGGACAACATCGGATGCCGGAAGCTCTTTGGCAAGACGCCCACGTTCTGGTACAACCTCCGGGACTCCAACCCCGACAACAAGATGAAGTTTGCCATCACCAATCAGCTTTCCACCAAGCCTTTCTTCGATCTCACTTGCCCGACCACGTTCGACTACAATCCGTCGTCGACCTCTTCCTCCGCCTCTACTAGCACGGGAACCACGACCCCTTCCAGCTCCGGCTCGAGCTCTACCACTTTGGCAGCCTCAGCGTCGACTGCATCGACCTCCGGCTCGCGCACCAGCTCGGCAGCTACTTCGTCCTCCACGTCAGGTGCATCTTCGCAAGGGAAAATGGTCACTGCGGCCGCATGTGCTGCAATTGGACTCGTTCTTGGTGTCGCCGCTCTGGCTTAGTCAACGACAGTGTGTCCTCTTAGTCTGTTTGCTCCTGCTTCATCAAGCTGTTCTCGGTCTTTCTCAACCAGCATTTACACATGGTCCGGAGGAAGGGAAATTGGCGTCCAAGCTTCCTTGAGTACGTCCGGCCACACAGCAGGTTCTGGGAAGTGGAGTTGACGCGAGGAAGTTGGCGACGTCGATCTTGGGCATTTGTGGATGGACGCTACAAGGGTTTGCTTAGGCCCTTTATATGTGTGATTATACGGTCTACATATCTCTTGTGTCTCATACGACACCGGCTTCTCTTTCTCACAGTGCACACAACCATGGGTGGTGCTTTCTCATAAAATAGATAATCTCCAATACCCAGGTATGACCAAGATATCCTTTCAAGCCCAGGTGCGTCCACAAGTGATAACCTTGACAGTTGCCCTGATTTACCGCCATTGTATCGTCCCTATTTCGGCTTTGTTCTCTGCTAAACTGGACATGAAGCGACCTGTGTCGGGAACGGCACTACACAAGCCATGGTCGAGGTCGAGAATAGATGCATCTGAGTTTGGAGCACAGTTATATAGTCATGACGATGCATCGCACCATATGTATCGAGACCAGCGAGAAGTCTGACCCCACCAACAGGAGTGTCTTATGTTTGGCCCATCCTGGGAGGATTCCGGTCCTATATTCACGAACCACAGGCACTAGCAGATGAGTTTCCTTAACGGACACCACACTACACTAGCTGTGTTTGCCCACACATCGACCTTGTCACCTACTCAGCAGAGGTCCGCGAAATCTGGTGCCATGGCTTCCTCACGGAGATACGACAGCTAGCTTACTACGATGGCCTTGTTTTGAACGGCAGCATCCTGTGTAGTCGCATATTTATCTCAACATAATCGGGCTCATTTTCCGCCGTCAGATGACCGTGTACTATCAAAAAATGGATCAAAACAGCTGCAGAGTCTGGTTTGAACTCCTTACGAAGCAGGGCGGCTTGAAGCTCCGCTATGCTCATGCAGTAGAAGCTGTCAACCTCATCGTCATGGGGCCTGGGAGTGATTTCCTGGGGAATCTCGATGTCATAAACATAGATATAGTCCGGCACCACCAAGCCTTGTTCCCCTTTGAAGCCCTCCCCTGTGACGCTCATGTGCGAGATGACACCTCTAGGACGAGCATGATGGCGGATCAGACTTTCGGGCAACGAGGCTTCCTCTTCTGATTCTTGTATGATTGTATCAAGGGGCGACACACCAGACTTGACACCGCCCCCCACGGTCACGTCTAACATGCCAGGGTACGTGTATAGGTGTGAGGACCGACGAGAGACCCACACCCTCGTTTGGCCTTCCGAAATTGTGTAGGCGACAAGGTGGGCGCCTCTGCTCATGAGACCGAAGAGAGACGAGGCAAAGCGCTCCACAAAGACAGGTTGCGAGTAGCTGACGCCGACTATCGCCGAGGGCTCGCTGTGCTGGCGGCAAAGGACATGGAACATATCGCGCTCGATGCATATGGAGACCAGTGTCGCAAACGCGGAGTTGATAGAAGAAGCGGTGTCGTTACCATGGGAATGGTCCAGAACCGTGACACTTCGACGCTCGTCATGGTGGACTAAGAAGTCTGGCGTCCAAGGCATCTTGTTCACAACCTCGGGCGTCATAAAGCCGTACGGCTGGTCATTGTTGGGTAGATACAGCCGATAGTAGGTCCGAGCTACAGGGCCGTACGGGAAGCTGGATACAATGTCAGTTTGGCATTCGCACCATGACAGGTGACATCTAGACCTACTCGTCGCAGGATTCCACTATCGAAAGGTACGTTGTTGTGTCCACATTGTTTTCTTGGTCCATGCTTCCTGCCTGGCGGGCGAGCGGCCAGTTCGAATGCTTGACAGCGCAACGCCGCTTCAGCCAATGGGCTAATGACCGGGTCGCAGGCGATCAAAATGTAAGGGTTCAACAACTCCCTGCCAGTGAGAGAGAGAGTTCCACGTCAATTGTGGTGTAGATTGAAGTGCTGCGAAAGAACTTGTGCAATTACAAGTTGTGACACGAAAACAAGAGCAACGGGCAAGTGTTGTTCCGTCAACCTGCTAGACTAGACTCCAGCAGGCGGGTGGGGTAAAGAAGTTGACGCCTCCAACGTCTTGACCCTTCAACATTGCTTGAATCCGTTAATCACAGACTGAGCACGACGCCTGTGCGCAGAAAATAGCCATCAGAGTGCGCCTGATCCGCCTAGGGCTGTCACTGATTCCTGGATTACTCAATTAGGCGACCACGCGAAGACGGACTGGGGGGATAATGCGTCTCAGTCTGCGTCTAAGGTAGGCCTCCGCCGGCTCAGACGTGCATGTTCGCCCGGGCTGTGCTTCTATCTGAATGCAATTGGCCAGCTCTCTCATTGTGCCACGTCGAGTTTGAACAAGATGCATGAGGTGTGGAGCTGCACATCACGCATTCACTGGCGCGAAATGTAGCTATATGACTAGACTTGGTCCGTGGCGCTTTTTTCCCAATGCCGTCTGTTGCGAACCTCAGGACATGGATGCCCAGCGAGCTATCTTCACTATCGATCTGAAGTGGCGTATGTCACACGTACACCCACGGAAAAGATGGCACCAGACACCCTTGTTCAATTTGAGAGCCATTTACTCAAAGCCCATGAATATCGAGAAAGTGCTCAGTGGGAGTTTATGGGACGGGAACTTCAGGAAGCCAAATCCCTCTGCGAGTCGGAGGGGCTCCCGGACGCGGCCCGGCGGCGGCGTGAAGTTCTTAACCACCTGGGCGCTGTTGAAAGGCGACTAGGTCGGTATGACATTGCGCAACAACTTCTCGAGGAGGTCGTCCGGGACCCTCATACAAGCGACGCACTACGGTTGGAGGTCAGCGGGGAACTCTCTGTCGTCTACCGGCATCTCAACGACTTCGCGAAAGCAAGGGATATATGTAACGAACAGTACCAAGTTGCACGACGGCTGGCCCTAACCGCCGAGGAAGAGATGTGCCGCGCAATTGGAAATCTCGGAATGGCCAACTACCAACTATCTCAGGAACGGCACGACAGAGACTTGCTACACGAAGCAATCGCACAGGTGATGGAACGAGTCGAGCGCGCAAGAGCGCTTCAGGTCAGGCTGCAGAAGGAAGACCCGAATTCAAAGTCCATCAGGAAAGCACGAACCTGGGAATCCATTGGCTTGGACAGGCTCACCCTCTTTTATGCGGCAGACGGCAACACGGCCGAGGCTGTAAAATATGGCTACATGTCCACTCAGATGACCAAAGACTCTCCAGACCCAACCGTGCGGGCCATGTCTCGGTTCTTCTGCGGATATGCATTGCTGCGACATGGCGAGCGCAGCCAAGCCATGGAGCTCTTCGACTTCACGTCACCACATGACCAATGCACATGTGCCATTGCACTGTGCAAGGAGCCCAGTGACGAGTACTGCCAGTATCTACGGATCCTTGTCGACGAGGGTATCAATCTCGAGCGTTACGACGAACAGGGCTACAGTGCCTTGGACTACGCCGTGTTCGGAGGCAGTGAGAAAATGCAAGAAGTCATCCTTGGTGGTTTGAGCAGAGCTACATCTCTGGACGCAGGTGCACTAGCGCGGCACCTAGATGGCGCCCGTCTCAAAAAGCACTACAAGGAGGTATTTCAGGAACATCTACGGCCAGAGCTCAGCCGTGGAGGCGATAGCATACAACGGATGCGGATCACGTACGATGAGTTACTCTCCCAAGATCCAGTCAAGAGGCGCCTCTTCGACGAACTGAAGTTTGTGCATTATTCCGACTTTATCAGACACGGAAAACTGCCGTCTTCGACCGACAACCTCACTCGTACTTATGCAGAAGCGTCTAGAGCGCACGCCAAGGCCACCTTCGATCCGTATGTCGTGTTTATCTCTTACAGATGGATTGGCACTGTCACTGGCTCCGAATCGTCAGCACCGTGTCCCGACGATACACAACACACGCAGTACAGACGTATGCTTGACACTATGGAAGACTTCGTGAGGGATTCTGAGATAGACCCAGAGCGCATGTATATCTGGCTGGCAAGTTGAATACCTCCCGTTCCCTTCCGACCTACTAGCTGACCGACGGATGTAGGACTGGGCATGTATTGACCAAGGGAACAAAGATCCGGGTATAAACGCCTTGCCCGTCATCATAACGCAGTGCAACGCCATGATCAGTCTCATCGACGATACCTATTTTCGTCGCGCTTGGTGTGCCCTCGAGGCGTCGATGATACAGACACTTGTCAACTCACATGGCCAGCATTATTGGTACACACACAAACTGCAGTCCCCCGAGACGGATAGAATATCTGGGAATCTCGAGAGATGCTTGACCCGGGTGGATGCTAACCCGACGTACCTGCCGGTATCCGTGGAGTCGGACCGACCGAGAATAGCATTTCTGTACAAACAGAGCATACTATTAGGAAAGGGGACGGTATAGCGGAGACTTGAGCGTAATCAATCAGTGACAGGGTACCCAACCTATGCTGGAGAGAGTCTGTACGTTTGCAGCCATGGTCGAGCCGCAATACAAGCATTTACGGCATGACGATAACAGCTGTATGGACGAAGATTTGAGACTCGAACCTTACGAAACACATCAATCTCAAGCGCAAGTCAGTCATTACTTGTTTGCACGGAGTCTAGGGCATGATCAGGCTGGACTGACCATTGCCTTCACATGGGATCGTCACTTCATCTTCCCCTGCCCACGTGGTCCATGGCCCGCGTCCTTGTCGACGTCCATTCCATAGCCATTTTCCCTGGATATTATCCACTGCAAAGCTGCAGATCAACGGCCAGACCATAGAGAATTTTTTATACATGTATATCATCTGCGTTATGCTTGCAGGATGAGGCATTGTTTAAGCCGCTAGCGAATCTGCAAGTCTCCCCAAAGTGCAGGCTATGTTCTCTCAACGAAGCTCCAGCCTTCGAGGGAGCTAGCCAACGAATCCCAGCACAATCAGCAACTGGCCAGCGTAGTATAGAACCCAGACAGCATAAGGCATCCACCAGCGGTTCTTTGAGGTTGCAGGGACTAGAAATTTCTCAGCCGAAAGAATAGCATCGGATACCGTGAAGAGAAGCGCCCCCATGATGACCAATGGTTCATCTAGCGTGAGTGCCGTAAGGACCATCATAATTATAGCACCAGTGTAGACCAGGATAGGCAGCCGCAGGTCTCGATTGACCTTCGGCATCAGCTCCGACACCATCATAGGGGCAAACGCACAAACAAGGAGTGTTGCAGCCACGATCCGAACGCCGCTGTTGAGGACGACTGCTTTGCCGTATCCACTCTGGGCGAAGAGAACGATGTAGAGTAGGTGTGCGGCCAGGAAGCTGCCGAGGCCGCTGAGAAACGCTCCGTCACCGTCCCAAGCAAGGAAGGCGTCGCCGGTCACACCAAGCAGGAGAGCTGCTGATAGAAGTCCTGGTCCACCCTGCAGTGCCGAGAGGGCTGATAAAGTTGCGGTTGAGGCCGTTTTAGTCGCCATGCGCCAGACGCTGGGCGGCATGTCCACGCACTGCACGTAAAGCAGCGACATGCAGAGCGACACCGTCAGCACGGCGTTGGCGAGGGATAGTTGTCCGTCTAAGATGAGCATAATGTGCGTGTGTAACACCAGTGTTGGCGTGCTGGCTGGGCTTTATCCGGTGGGATTTTCGGAACAGGACTATAACCCACAATCAGATCTTCAGAAGCAGAGGAGGTCCATATTCGTTGGACGGTTCAGATGTTGTTAACCGGGAGCGGACCGCGTGCCACATGAATGGTTCGAGCTTGGGCTTGTGAAATTACCGAGGCAAGGGAGGGGTTCGCAACTTTCGCTGATGCATGAGGAACGGATCTGCCTTAGCAGCCAGGGCAGTGCACAAAATTTCCATGGCCGCTTACAGAATATTTATGTTGCTACATCCAGGGACTCGTACACAAAGTGTGGACAGTTCACTTCTACCCCAGACAAGTTGGATGTACGGCTAGGTATCCTTATGGCAGCAACTTAAACTTCTAGCACATCTCAGCACAGGTAACTCCCGTCATCTAACCCCGCAGGATCCACGTGTTTAGACCCTACTAAAGTCTCCCGAGAGGAGGATGAGGTTGGTGCTTACTCAATCATCCCACAGCAATGGGGATAGCATAGCGTCAGCACCCCAGCCGCTAGCTGACTTGTGGGCTACGGTAGCGTCAGCATACCTTATCAATTCGCATAATCTTTTGCCTCTCGACAGATTTCGCTTAAGCATCTGTGCAGCACACTTACACGACGCGAAATCATGACTCCAGTCTACGACACCCCTAACCAGGCCGCTAGCGGAGCGACTCTGAGCGCGCGGCTTGCAAAGAAGCCCATCTCAGCAGGTCGGCGCTTACAGAACCGCAAGGCACAAAAGGCATATCGTGAGTTTACCATGCACCGAGATGGAGCCGCATACCACTCACGCGCGGTGGTAGGCGACCGAAAACGAGAACGACTGCGAGAATTAGAGAGCAGATTAGCCGTATTACAAAGCGCTCCTGCGACCGTGTCGCCGATTCAGCAGACTGGCAGCACGCTTTCCTCCATAACAACTGCCCAGACGCTGGCGTTAGAGTCTGGTGTATTGTCCCGGCCTTTCGATACATCACAGCAATCTGTCTCGGCGTCCCTGCCTGACCCTGTTCACAACCCCAACCGATGGGACGAAACCAGCTTATGGTCTAGTCCAATATTACCAGAGATCACCTTGCCACTCATGAACGTAGGTGATAGTGAACTAGCGATACCAGAGTCGCATTCTATAGATGAGGACTTTGGCGACTTTGGCCTGTGCGATAGCCCCATCATCCATACCCCAGATCACATTGAGTCAAGCTCGGTTTCATCACCAACACGCATGTTGTCCCTGCAGTTCCAGCATGCTGCAAGTTACCAGTCGCCAATGCACACCAAGGAGACATCGTTCAGACCGTCCCCGAAGCCGGCTCACCCGAAATCTATTTACATTTACCGACCCAGTGGCAAGCAAGTCAGTATCACTCCCCGAGTCGTGAGGGACTACTTAATGTCCCTTCCGAAGATCACACAGAGACACCTCCACGGACTTGCAAAGGGCGGCGACTTCAGCTTCGTGGACATTATCCAGTCACTAATGCAAGTTGCTTGTGACGCCAATCACACGCCACGGCGTTTAGAGACGTTGCCGCCGGTGATACAAGCATCTGTGGAGCCGGTAACCTACTCTCCTTACAGAAACGTCCTACGTATAGCGCGATTCTCTTACTTCGCCGCCCTCTTCGCCAACTTCAGCTCTCTCGGCTTCGAGTTCTCCTCCTTCCTGGATGAGAACAGCGTGTCTCCATTCTGCGGCCATGCTGACGGTGACGCCAACGAAAGTAATTTCCCCGACAGTCTTCGACCGCTGTTATCGCAGCGCACCATAAGTCATCACCCATACATTGATTCCCTTCCCTTTCCCTCGTTTCGCCGTCGCGCGTTGGCCGCTTTGTCGACAGAACCCCCATTACTGGACGAAGACGACCTCTGCATTGACTTGATGCTGAATGACGGACTTGTATGCTGGGGCTCAGCCGGCGATAACGGTTCAGACTACGGCACCCCGTGGGACAGTCACAGTTGGGAGGCGAAGGAGTGGTTCCTGCGAAAATGGTGGTGGCTCGTTGGCGGTCAGGATGGCGAGCTGTACCACAGCTCCCGGTGGTGGGCGTCACAGCGTGGCGAGAAAGTCTCCCTGCATGCTTCGTAGACCAATATGCTCAATGGCCCTGCAACATCTTTACTTCACGCTAGCCTGTTGACATTTTCTTCTTCTGGTAGACATGGTACACGGTGTTGACGGCCGGAGGTGTACTAGGCTTCATTCAACAATGGAATCTGTTCTCGCGTTGCTACGCTATACACGTAGAGTCTAGATCAATATTGTAGTCTTAGGCTGTCTTTATAGTCCCACTTTGCCACCTCGGCATCGCAACACTTTGACAGTTGAACTTGGTGTTGTGGTTTGGTCAATTTCTCGATAACGGCGAGATCTGGCCAGGCCTGGGGGCAAGGCGAGCTCTTTCAAAGTGGGATCTAAGCTCAGGACGTTAAGAAACGTTGTCGCTTACGTCAACGCTTCGGATGCTGATCTCGTCATCAATCGTGAGCAAAACCTGGGTATACACCGTTCATGGACATGTAATGCGAAATAACCCACTCTCGTGGGTGATGGGACACATCTCTATTGTCAGCAGAGCACGTCGAGTCGATATAAATCAGCGGTCATCCCCAGGGCCTTCGTAGAGACTGTCATTTAGTCAACCCCATCTCAAAATACACAGATATACAAGACACTGACACCCCGATCTTAACGAAATTCCAAGTTATGACGACGACCTTTGGATTCACTACTACCGCAGATGAGGCGTGCGAGGCCCTGAAGAACAACATCACTGGAAAGACCAGTTAAGTCTTATTCGAATTGCAATATGGCGCCCAATCACGTTGCTAACTGAAACCCACAGTCATCGTGACTGGTGTTAGTCCAAACTCCATAGGAGCAGACACTGCTCGAGCCATCGTGGCACAAAGGCCCGCCCAACTCATTCTTGCCAGCAAGACCGAGTCAAAGCTGCACAATGTGATCAAGTCTTTGCAGATCCCTGTCGGCACGACTGTTCGCCCACTCGTGCTGGATCTGGGCTCCCTCGAAGCTGTGCGGATGGCATCTGCGCAGGTGTCTAGCTGGGTCAAGGCTATCGACGCCGCGATCTTTACTGCCGGAGTCATGGCCGTCCCGCAGTACACAGAGTCCGAAGACGGGATTGAGCTCCACTTTGCCATCAATCACCTGGGACACTTTCTCTTCGCCAACTTGGTGATAGACAAGCTCCTCGCCGGGGATGCCACGGTGGTGAACTACTCCAGCGAGGCGCACCAACGCGCCAATCCAGGCTTCCTAGACGATCTCACCTACGACAATGGCAAGGGATACGACAAGTGGGCCGCGTACGACAACTCCAAGCTCTGCAACATTGCCTTCTCGGTCGGACTAGTGCAGCACTTTGGAGAAAGGAAGTTGCGCTCGTTCGCCGTGGACCCGGGCGTCATCCTCACCAGCGCACTGACCCGGAGCGGCGTGCCGCAGGAGGACTTCTTCAACAAGGGTATCATTCCTTGCCGTTCCGCAATGAGTTCTGTAACTGTGCTGATGTAAACAGGTTGGGTTGATGAGAAAGGAAACCTGAATACTGCTATCGTACCTAAGTCTCTCGCCCAGGGGTCTTTGACCGGCATCATTGCTGCCTTTGATCGCACTCTGTCCAGTACGTTCTCCTAAACATCCAATAGAATCGCACCATGGACCCTAACACTTGCCAGACGACAAGGGCTACTACATGGTCGACGGTGCCATCACCGGAGATGGTCTCCTCCCTGCTGCTGTGGAGCCCGCTTTGGCACAAAAGCTTTGGAAGATCAGCAAGAAACTCGTAAAGCAGGATTTCTAGGTTGGACATGAACGCCAGGATGGAATGTAGCTCTGCTGGTGTTTGAAGAGTACCACGGTCGCACAAACACTGCGCGGAGAGAGCAGCTGCCGTAGTGCCCACCATATCTATCTATATCCACACACTGTTTTGCTGTGAAGAAGAGCTAAGAACTCGACTTGATCTTCACATTTGCTGCCTATTTTCTGATATAGACTCCGAGATCCCCAGCTAGCATAGGGGGCCTGGCCAGTCAGTCAACCGGTAATTTCCAAAATGCACGAGAGCGTGACGATATGTATCTGCGAAGAAGTCAAAAATCAAATTCCCCGAATCAGCTGGGACGGCATACGGGGGCTGCAGAGTCTCTCATTAACGCGCAGCTGCTTCAAGAAAAACCTCACTGGACTCCAGCCTCGACAAATGGGACTGTGATGTGACAGATACTATGGCCTACAAGTCCCGACCAACCACGAGTGTCTCGTACACCAGTGCCTCGAACACTGCTCGTTGAATCACGGCGCCGAAGCTAGCGAAATTGTTAACCCGATTTGCAGTAACAAGTAAGGGTCTAGTGGGTTCAACTTGCCCGTGACACTTCACCGAGTCGCGTAGCTTCTCCGCAAGGATTCGCAGACTTTGTGTGTCCGTACCGCCAAAGTGCGGTCTGCAAAGAATGTTGTTCCATGCCTGAATTGGCGTGATCTCTCCTTCAGAGCTCAGGTCCGGCGAGAGGCTTAAAAGCCGCACGAGCATAGCTTCAGGAGCGCTTCTATACGACACGCCCAATGCATGGGGCTCCTCTCTCAAAGAAGGCTGACACACATACAGTAGCTGTGATGTAGTCGTGAGCGCATGGCCGTTTGGCTCGTCAGGTTTCGTTGGATCGCCATGGACGTGTCCAAGACACGGTTCTTCGAGCCTGTTGTTTTCCGTGAGCAAATTTTCCCCGTAGACTAACATGACTGGACATGTCGCTCTTGGAGACACGATGACCTACGTTAAGACGAACTCCATCCCAATAGAGACCGGGTCCAGTTCGCTCAGGCGGACTGTGCCTCCATCAGAGACCGCGTGCATATTTGTCACGGCAGGGTTTACCGCTTCAGGTGCGCAGGGCAACGTTCGATTGTACTGCTGTTTCACTGGCAGCCGAGAATCCGCAGGAGAACAGTAACCGGTCGAAAAACTCGTAGCAGTCCAGGACACTGCTGACCCATCATCCGCTGGCTGCTCGTCAACAGCCAAGTTCTTTTCATCATTGGTACTGGCATATCTCGTGGCGGCTTTACCAGGAAGAGAACACGATGTAAACACGTTTCCGAAGCTGTGGTTACCTTGCTGCTGCATACAGCTAGTCGAACTTGGCCACACCATCGTCGTAGAGGGAGGAGGAAGGTCTATTCCGTGCTGCAACAGTAGCCTCTCCAGCAGATGAACTGAGTCCTCGAGACTTTCACATTTCCGCATCAGCATGGCTTCGTTCGCTCGAGTTCGTCCAAGTTCCTTTTCAAGATTTCTCGTATAGCAATCTTTGCGGTCTCGGTAGGTTCTGTGCAGGTCTGGTTAGCTGAAGTGTGGCCCATCTTGAGCGGGAGATCTTGCTGTTGGGCCCGCCGTAACTGTCCCCGTCTTCTCTCTTTGGGGTCTTCCTTTAGCCCTGTTCTCAATGAACGTCAGTCAAGAGACTAGTGTATACTGTACTCGCCTGACCATACAAGAAGCGCTGTGGCCTTTGCTACGTGTTTGTGGACGCCGCGGACTTACCTCCTGGGTTGAAGATTCGAAAAATATTCCTGCTCATTGAGCCGTATAATTCAAGGCCAACAGGGGCAAATCCTTCACTTTCTAGCTTGTCAATGTCGAGTAAGCTGGGAGTCACGTCGTAGGCAGTGTTGCACCGGAATGACCACGGCGGGTGTTACGCCATGTAGGTCTGCACGCCGAGTCGAACACAGGGATCCAGAGGTTAGAAGACTGTTCACGCCCCGTAGATGACCACGATTGCAGTGTCTTAATGAGGTTCGAGGCACTCGGCGTTAAAACGTTAGGCTCACAGGATTGGTGTTTCAGAGCTTTGACGGAGGCCAGCCAGGTGGATTCCAAATCTCAAAAGGGGAATTCTGATTACCCTCTGAGTACCTTAACTAATGGTCCGTGCCAGACCGTGGACCTCAGTGGGTCCGATCTGAAGCGGATGTTTGTAGGTTAGCCCCTGGAATTCATCATTATTGCCCGAATAGGAAATTCTGATTACTGGATGACATGGAGAGCACTAACAAGAGACGACCCGGGGTAAATTTCGTTGTCGACAGCATCTCAAGCCAATAGGCCTTATACGCATATAAAATAACAAAGAGCGCGTCTATCACAGTCCACAACTGTCATCATACCGATCACAAGCAAGCTCTCCTGACCTTCTCTAACACCATTTTCGGGCATTGACACCATTGCTAAGACGCCTGTTGGCAGTTATCCTTCCCTTCGACAAATATCGATTGCTTCATAGTGTCGACATGATGCGCTGGTCGCTTCTCACGTCCATCCTAGTTCTAGGGCTATTGCAGTCCACATCAGGACACCCAGCAAGATGCACCGCACCCACCGCAGGCAAGGCGGTCTACCTCATCACGAATGACCAGATAAATAAGGTCATTTCGCTGCGCATCGAGGCGGATGGAACACTCTCTGAAGGTACCAGCATTGCGACTGGCGGGTCAGGTTCAAACTCCATTGATGGCTCAACCCAACAGCCTGCTGCGCCTGATGCTCTAGTCTCCCAAGGCTCCCTCACGATAGCTGGAAACGTATGTGGTACCATTCACGGCACGTTCTAACATTGCGCCTACTTACGCTTGCTTCTGCAGAACCTCTTTGCTGTCAACGCCGGCTCAAACACCGTGACCATGTTCGCAATCGACTCGAAAGACCCAACAAGGCTCACGATGGTTGGGCGACCCGTCGCGGTTCCTGGCGAGTTCCCTAATACTGTTGCGGCGTCCGAAAAGAACAAGCTCGTCTGTGTCGGCTCTTCAGGCGCTGCTGCTGGCGTCTCTTGCGGCTCCTTCTCCGGACTTGGCGTCGCCGCAATGGACACTCTTCGGGTGTTCGATCTGAAGCAGACAACCCCACCCGTCGGTCCCACCAACACTGTGTCTCATGCTTTCTTCTCAAACGACGAAAAGACGCTATTCACAACTGTCAAGGGTGACCCAGCGGTGAACAATACCGGCTTCCTGGCTGCCTTCTCGGTCATTGACGCGTGTGGTGGAACAAGACATACCAAGGCCCCCTCCAGGTCTGTCAGCCAGCAGGCTGTAAATTCCTCTCCGAACGGGACAGCTGTTCTCTTCGGATCGTCCACTATTCCTGGTTCAAGCGATATCTTCGTCACGGACGCTTCCTTTGGCGGCGCGGTGCTGTCCATCGACCCAAAGACCGACATCGCTACCCTCAAGGGCAAAGGCACGGTAGATGGACAGAAGGCAACGTGCTGGGCTACTGTGTCGGCGGCGACGAGCACTGCCTTTGTCGCTGACGTGGCAGTAAACAGACTTGTTGAGATGTCGCTGACAGATGCGAGCGTTCTTGGGCAGATTGACCTGAGTGCAAATGGCGATCCGGGTCTCATTGATCTCAGAGCAGCGGGCAAGTTCGTGTATGCTCTAAGCCCGGGTAACGGTACCTCGCAGGCAGCCGTGACAGTGGTGGATTCTGTGAAGAAGCAGCAGGTACAACACTTCCAACTACAGGCGTTGGGGGTAGGAAAGAACGCGCAGGGAATGGCCGTGCTACTGTAAACTACCTTAGGTACTTATTACACTTCATATCCGAAAACGCTCCCGTTCGCGCGAATATCAAGACATCCGTGGGGTGGCTGCATCGCATCAAGGACAATTCCCATGCTACGGAACATGTGCTACCTTGACGGACGAAGAAATCGCATGATGCGGCAAAAATGGATGTGGGGTCAGGGTCCCTGGAAAGTGTATCGAAGACAGAGCTTTTGACCCTCGTAAGCCCGAAAAATCCAGTCGAACAAAGATGGCCAGACAGACTAC
>MU271165.1:11065-46584 GCA_021432605.1 Coniochaeta sp. PMI_546 | reverse complement strand
CTCGGGGGCAGCTCCACGGACTGAAAATATTACAGTTACACAACAGTTTGCATGACTTCGATTTTCACTAATTATTTCCTGTGACGGTGAACTACAAAGCCAAGAGTTAAACTAACTAGGTGATTCGCTAGGTGAGGTAGAATCATCTTTCTAAGATACATACACTGACGGTGAGCTGCAGAATCTCTCAGGGTAAAACAGCGGAGAAGATGCCTTGCCTTGTTTTCCTACATGAAATTCCGATCCTTGAGCAGCCTACCTCCGAGGCTCATAACAGCGGTAGCAGGAGATTGGACCTCCTCCATCGGTAAGCGTATCCAGTCCCGTACTGGTGGCGGCAGAAAACCTTTCTGCTGGGGCTCCGTATCCGGGGCATCGAGATCATCTCCGAGCGAAGCTATGGGCTTCCGGACGCCTGGCCAGCGGATCAGAAAATAATCATCGTCTGTCAAGCGTGGCTCTGCATGCGGCCAAGGCTGCGTCTTTGGGTCTACCCAGAAAAACTCCGCCTCCCCTTCCTTGTAGAAACAGAGCATGGCAGTTGAGAGGACCGTGGCCGGAGCAATAACATCGTCAAGATAATGGTCGAACATTTCCCGTTCTGACGATCCCGTCGGGGGGACGTACGGTTCTAGAAGTCGGACAAGCTCCTCCCGAACCCGCATGACCCCTGGACTACGGCAGTCAGACGGGGGCAGCAAGTCCAAGGATTCCGTGTAGGTCACCTTTTTTTGTTGTTGGAGAGACATAGTCATGAAAGACCAGAATTGCTGTACCGCTCGCATTCTTCCTATTAGTTGTTGCAATCGCTCTCGTCAGTATCCGTAGTGCGATGCTAATTATAGCGGCGTGAAGCGTCAAGGGGAGAAGGGAGGCAAGTTCAGGCTGAGAAGAGACTCACTATCGTATTGTGGCTTGGCCATGATTCTTTTTCGGAGGGACACGAAATCGGGAGGGAGCAGGGTCATTTTCTCGTCACCATCTGGCTGCATCTTGGGAACGAGCCAATGGGCGACAAGAAGTGACAGGACTGTGTCGCGAAGGCTATGGCGACTAAAAGCCTCACTCTTGGTATCTGTCAACAGTCTCTCCCACAGGGGCCAGTCGGCACCAATGATACCGTCACAAGGAACGGCAGCTTTGAGGGTCGCAATGAAAGCGGGCGAAAGAGGATCTTTGATAGATAGACACATGACCAAGCGGCTAATGCTGTGCACGACATCTATGGTGAGGTCCCCAAGTGCTGGGAGGTACATGCACCTCTGCAAAGATTGACTCATTTCGTCAAAGACAAACTTCGTTGGCGTATCGGTATTTCTGGGAGATTTGCGAGAAGCTCTTCGAGAAGCTCTTCGAGAAGCGTTCAAAAAGGCCATCCCCCCAGCCAAGATGGCACTGACAACACTGCAGGCCACGGCGATGGCAGCGATATGTCCGGGGGATAGTGTTGTCATGGTGAGGATAGTGACAACAGAATAAGCAGGATGCTAAGTATGTAGATTTTGATATGTCAAGATGGTTGGCGAGGATATCTTGTTGAGAAAGAACTCCCAAGGGCGAGATAGAGAAAGTGTAGGAGTAATGTAGGAAGGAGAGGGAAGGGAGGAGAACTTTTGTGGGATGAAACAAGGGCGTTTGCTTCACACGACAGCCACTTCTATGCAACCGGACAAAGAAGATACTCAGATGTTCAAATCCATTCGCCCGAACCTTGCCTTTGGATTTCAGTCCACTCGTATGAAGTGGGCCGAAAATCTTACTTGTAGGCATAAGTCGGATGGAAACTTTGTTAACAAAGGAGAGGAAAGAGCAGGTTGAGCAGGCCTAGGCAGTCACGGCAGTCACTTATCACTCTCCCAATGGACCCACACCGTCTGTTGAACTTCCGTCTGCTCTGTCAGTACTAGGTACCTAAGGTACCTAAGGTAGGTAGGTACCTTACCTACCTTACCTACCTGACGTAAGGTGGTACCTTAGATAAAGGTAAGGTAACTAAGGTATCTTGGGTACCTCAGGGCCACAGCGTTAGTTGGCGCAATGGTCCGTCTCATTTCTTTCCTGGTACGATATCACAATTTGGCAAAGAGATGAGAGGATATACCCAGAACCATGTTGGATCGAGCAAGACGAGATAGTGGCAGACGCTCGCCCATCTGTCCACATCCTCGTACACACGCTCCCCCTTTCCATCCTTATTTCGTGTACCTCTCTGCCTTCCTTTCTGTCTATATTTCCCAATGTCTGTGTTAGCTGATAACTCCCTTGATTGAGGCAATAAATCCAAGTGATTTCCCCAGGCGATTTACCTCCAGTCCCTTCAGCTTGCATTTGGCCCGGGTAGATGTCAATCTTCTTTTGCCTTGCCCTCTTCTGCATTCCCACTCAATAATTATGCTTCCCCACGCCATTGTTGCCATTGATTTCGGTACTGAGTGTAAGTCTCATCTACTATCCTACCGCTGCTATGACTGTATATGTCAGCAATGGTATTCCGGCGAATTTCTGACCTCGGCCGCAGTCACCAAAGTTTGTTATACCACCAGGACCAACGACGGGGCTTCATTCGAAAACACCACAACGATTTTTTGGCGTGATGGACCCGCCCAAAAGCCTATCTTGCCAACCGCCGTGACCAAAAAGCCAGATGCACCCACAACGTATGGGTGGCAGGCCCTTGACGATGGGGAACTGATGGCGTATGATACGACCTATTTAGCATTCAAGCTAGATCTTCTCAACAGCAAGTCCCACACATTTGCCCTCGGTGACAGCTCATGCCAATTTGCTGCCGACCTGACTCAACTTCTCGCCGATTTCTTCAGCTACATCATGACGAAAGCCCAGCATACTATCCAGCCAAGCCTGGACAGACATTCCGTGAAATGGCACCAAGCGAATATTCATCTCGTCTTAACCCAGCCTGCCACCGGCAACGAGGATAGCCGGCTCAAGTACTGGACGACCCTGAAGGATGCCATTTCGAGTGCCGGATTTTCCTCCGCTAATCACCGCATCATCGGATATCTAGAAGAGCCAAAGGCAGCAGCTCGATATGTGTTGCGGCCACGCTACGATGGCGGGACTGAAGACTACCAGGTACATCACTCCGTAATCCCTGCAACTAGATGTGCTCTATCGTGTCCCGTCGTGTGATGTCTTATCGTAACGTGTTGCACCTGCTGACATCCAGCCCTAGACTGGCGATACATGTATCCTCGTTGATATCGGCGGAGGCACGACTGATATATGTGCCGTGCACATTAATGACATCGACGCCGGAGCCATCAGCCCCGTCGGCACTGATGCTATGCGCGGTGCTATTATTGGAGGCACGATGCTCAACAAATACCTCGAAGAAGAATTAAAACACTACCTACAGAACCACCAGTACCTCCTGCGGGATCGCATCACACCTACTGTTGCTTCTCGCGTACTTTCCTGGGGTCGAGATGCTACCAAGGCGAAGATCACCATTGGCAAGATGATGCCCGAGTCTTCGGCCTCGTGGACCTGTATTCTTTCAACAATGGCTCCAATCTTCAAGGCCAACTCCTCGAATGATGAAGATGGCCTCCGGGCCGACAAAGACAAATGCCTGGTATTCGATTTGTGAGTTAGAGATTTTAGCCAGGTCCAGGCTTGCACATCAGCTTTTACTCATACTCTGCTTTCTGTTCTTCCACTCTAGGTCCTTGCTAGCCCCATGCATGAACCACCAGGTATTCGGAAACGGCCAAATCGGGTCGCGGGGCATATGGGGTTTGATTGGAGAAGCAATCGACAATGTGTTCGTCAGCGGGTGCATCCTCAAACGTCTAAGTGACAAGCAGCTTGAGGATGAAACTGGATCACTGTCTTTTGGAACCCAAGCGACAAAACCTGTCAGTATCAACCATATTATTCTGACAGGTGGCCTTGGTTCTTCGAAATATGTCACGGCGGCAGTCGAATCAGCCATCCGTCGCGATACAACTCTTGATCCCGGTCTGCAGACGGGAAGAGTAAAGTACGAGAATCTTGCCACAGATCGTGTTCGGGTGACTGATGAGCCCCAACTTTGTGTTGTGTTAGGGCTCCTTGAGGCCTATCGGGCCCAGCTTCTTGCAGAGGCCACCCGCCAAGAAGGCTCGGTTCTCCTTCCGCAGGCCTTGGCTTTTTGTTTCGAGGCGCTAATTCACTCGGGAGTCCTGCATCTGAGCGCTGGGACAGGGTCATTCCCTAGCTTGTATTGAGGCGTTGTATCTTAGATCTAGGAGCCATCTTATTCTCTTTCTTACTCTCCCGAGCTTTCGTGGTTCTTCAGCTTTCGTCTGTAGGTCAACTGAATTACCATTCATTTGCTCTGGTAAAACGGCGTGCCTTTCCATGACTATCGGGTCCTAGCCATGCAGGGAGACCACATCGAGATTCTACTTCTCAACTTTATCGCTCAGGAGGTCACCTGATGTTCCAATTCTAACACGCAAAAAGTTGCAGTCCAGTTCTGAGTAAGACATGACCCACACCTCAAGTCTGTACCAAGTATTGCCAACTGCTAAGGCCACAAGGACCTTGAAGAAGACCGCGGAGAGTATGCTCATTCTGACAATATGACCAAAGTGATAGAGGTAGAGGTGAGGACACTTGGATGAAGCGAGCAGACAGATGGAGTGTCAAAGGGATTATAAGCAGAATAGCCGTTTCGGCTGCCGTGAGATTGGCCACCAAGAAGCAGTCCTCCGGCGTATTGTATTGAAGTTATCGCTGCTCTTGTGTGGAACACAGGAGATAAGATAGATATTATACTGCGTAGACCGTTTCTTTTACACTGGAGGAGAGCAAGAAACTGTACGTATGATGTAATATTCATGCCATAAGAAAGGGCGAGGTATGTGCGCCCACGGGCTCGACCCTTGCATCTATCACAGTGGCGCCCATTCTCAAGTGCGGTGACTCCCCCTGCTCCCCCAACGCAGTTCATCGCCGGTCAACCGGTGAGCTGATCAATGTACGTTTAAGGCCGTACGCGACTGCCAATGCCATCTCATGACCCCTACCCACTGCAACATGCATACACGCGGTGGACACGAGAGCTCCGACCAGGCCACTTCATGCTCAGATGCTACTGCGCACCCTTTTCCATGTCTCACTCGTGCTGCACTGTCCCAATCTCTCGTGTGCTGACAAGACACCCACCCACCATGCTTGGTCCTTGTCGCGATCTTACTGCCCAATAACTAGGCCGTGCTCAATCTTAATGTATCTCCAGCTGTCTCGCTTGGCGAATCTATAAGATCCCTTGCGGATACTTTGGCGGATGAGTTGTGGTAAGAATTACAGGGGTTTGGCTCGCAATCTGATGCTAACAGCAACTGTACGCAGGGGATCGACATCGTATCTCGATCTGGCCCGATTTGCCTGCCAAGCTGAGATATTTGGGTTACACAGGACAAGCACAAGCAAAGCTTGTAGTCCTTGCATTAGAGAATTTCTTTTTCCATGTTGCTCGACATCATCACTTGTATTTTCGGAATGCCTCGGACATCTGCGCCTTGGGTTCATCTCCAAAACAGTCACCCGTCACATTTGCAAGTTCGCTAACGCGGTCCATTCCAGTGAAGCTCGGAGCGCTGCAGTTAGTGGCAGTGATAACAGTTGTCGCAAGCATTAATGTAAGAGCCTTGAGGTAACTAGATACGCTCATACTATATATATGTATATATATATAACCCTCATTGCCTACCAAGCACCTCTGTTCTGCCATCTGATCCAGCCGTCGATATTCCGGAAGATTCATCACTTGGTTCGCAGATTGCTTGCATACACTGGGCCTCCAGGAAGATGCGACTCAACACTTTCGCCCTCATAGGGCTTATCCACACTTCACTTGTCGCGGCTTCTTGTGCGGATGTTTGTGCCCTCGGCTTCACTACCCAGGTTTCCTTGGCGGGTGCGTTCTGTGACCTCTTCACCCTGGGCCTTTATGTTGGAGCCCTTCCTCTTTTTGCCTCAAACTGCAACACAGATGTCAGCATCTCTTCTGCCTGTGGCTGCCTCAGTGCCGCAACCAGTACAGTTTCAGCGACTACCTTCTCTACTGTTACGGTCGTCTCGGCAACCATAACGAATACCCTGACCGCTTCTACCACGCTGGTCAGCACGGCCTCGTCGATTACCTCGACAACAACTACAACCACCGCAAGTAAGCTCTCCCTCGGCTTGCCCTGCTGTGAATCAACGGTTTCTGACCCAAATAGCTGAGACGTTGACAACAAGCACAACTACAACGTCGTCTTTCTTTACAAGCGAGACGAAAACTTTCTCCACGTCTACGACGAAAACTGAGAGCACAACCACCACCACAAGCTCCATATCGACGGCACTGGCCACGATAACAAACTTTCAGACCTCCTCGGCGACGATTACGAACACTCAGACCTCCTCGACCACTATAACGAACGTCCAGACCTCCTCGGCCACGATAACGAACGTTCAGACCTCCTCGGCGACGATCACAAACACCCAGACCTCCTCGACCACGATAACGAACGTCCAGACCTCCTCAGCCACGATAACGAACACCCAGACCTCCTCGGACACGATTGTCAATACCCAAACATCTTCAACCACGATTACGGGCACGTCTACGGCTACTGCAGCGTACGTCAGGATCCCGGCTGTCTGCACCTCAGGTTTAACTATGCTAATATAGATCTAAAGCACCACTGCTGTTTGCAACTACGTCAAAAACTACGGGTTTGAGGCAACGGGCAACACTGGCACCCCCATCCCGGACTGGACGCTCACGACGGGGGCCGGCGGTGCGATAGTCGTCGTCGGTACCGAGAACAATATTTCGCCAGTGCAAGGCGCGCGCCAAGTTCGCGTAACTGGTGGCACCAGTGCCAGTCGAAACAGGTTTGCCCAGGTTGTTACACTGTGCCCGGGCACCTCGTCTCTCAGCCTGACAGCTTGGGCGGTGGGCACTACCGCCAATGATTGCACTGTGAAACTCTGCCTCGGCAGCACATGCACCACTAATATATTTCTGAGTGCCAACTATGCGGCCTACGGTGCGGCTGGTCCTGTCAGTGGCTCGAGTGTTTCTATCACTATCGACATATTTTGTGCGACCGCTTCGACCAAGGCTTATCTGGACTTTGTGACTGTTGGGTAAGGAGTGGAGCTCGAAAGTGTCTTTCATGAAAGAAGCCATATTCTTGATACTAGAAATTGTGCGAAAACCCCCTTCTATTGAACTCACGAGCCAGCCTCTCAATCTAGTCAGTGTTGAATATCCATTCTTTGAAAATCCTGATCGTCGTTCATAAAGTCAGCGGTAATCCAAGGCGGATTGAGCACGCAAGGCAGTCATCTATGTTTTACGTGTATGGGTTTAAGTAAACAAGGTGGCATAGGGTATTGCCAGTAATGTCACTGCCGGGGTCTGTTGATTGCTGGGGCACATAAGGCAATCATAAGTCGCCTGCGAAGAGGGCAATTTATGTGATCATTTGCGCGAGGATAGGTGATGTCGGGTCTACCTTAGTATAACCACTACCATACTAGCTTAGATGTTGTCAATTCGTTTCTTCGTATTCGCAACGATCGACAACTGGGACTAGGACCACGACCCCGGGCCTCCTGAAAAATGTCGAGGACGAGGTTGAGGCGGGGCAGGAACAGGCTGCGTGCGGGAAGGAGCTTATCTCGTCCGGTCGACTACGAAGGGAGAAGTGTGTTGAAAAAGTGGAGAATCTCTGGAACAGAGTGGTCTTCGCGGCTGCATCGGCATCTTTGATGGGTGCTGGAGTACCGATTGCAACACCAGCCCGCCTATAGACTTATACCATCACAAAGCAGAGAAGTGGAGGATGCCCAACGAGATCACAAGTTTTCTGACTTGGCTTGCCAAGTCAAGCCATAATATGCAGGTCATAGAAGCGTAGTACTAACCGGTGAATATCTAGCTCCATGATGATTGGCGAGAGTGACCTAGATACATAGCGACCGCCGTGAACTAGGGTTGGCTCAAAACGTTGATAGGGATCTGCTGGGGCAAGGTCCTGTGCCACCACACCAGATGCAAAATCCGTCCGAGATTAAGTCGCTTTCTTGAAGGCCGTCTAGTGTTGGTAGATACGAAAAATATCACTAGAGGTATACTGCCACATTATAAATCCTTCGTGTGGGTCGGTACGGTTCCTGTTGTCTTGTTGTCACAATTTCATTCTGAAATTCTTTTATGTAAGACCTCTGCTTATATCTCTTAAGTAGTAGATTTATAGTTGATAGTATTGAAACTAGCTAAGGAAGGGACTGGTCAAAAGGCATTTGGTGTACATGGGGGTGAAAAAATCATCAGTTTTGCTGAGCTTTGTGTCGCAAGAAATATAAGTGGGTTAATTAGCTAGTGCAACGCACTGGCAATTGCTTTTGCGACACTTTGCTAACTATCCTTGACTCCTTGGGTCTAGTATCATATCTCTACCTCATCAACAACAAGATATAGAACGTCTCTCTCGTTCTACGCCCCTCTTCTTACATGTAACTCTCTATATCCACTGTCTGGCCATAGTCACACACCTTGACTGACAAACTTCGTAGGAGCCGAAGAGTACTAGACAGCCGCCGTACCGACTCCTCCGTCTTTAGAGTCAGGCTCCGTATCAATTCTGCACGGGAGTGATCCCAAAGACCTCGGCCACATCGACGCCTTTATGGTCGAAGGCGTTGGGCTTGTCGACATTGACGGCCCTACCGGTACTTTAACATTATGCAGTTGATGAAGGCAGAGGTTTTTGACCATTTCCACGAAGCAACATTTCGCGATAATGCTCCAGACTTGCCCCAATGATATTAATGAAGGGCCACTGGGTATTGCTCTTGAAGAAATGTGCCCATATCTTCAGCACTGCCAAGCTGAGACCCTGGGGATCCACGTTCAGTTGCTGCTCTGTCTCGGCCTCTGCTTCGGACTCGTCAAAGTCCACCACATCGTATGCTTCCTCAACAATACATCGCACCCAGTGCAGGATGCGCTCCTCGCTTCCTAGAGCACGTCCTTTCACATGAGCTAGCGAAATACGGTAGGGGCCGTACAAATTTGGGCAGAACATACCAGTAAGGGGTGCCGCCGCTCCAAGTGTCGACGCATCAAGCGATGCCAGCCACTTGCTAAGCAGTACCGCACACTCAAGTCCAGCTAGCGAGTGACGCACACTCCAGAAGAACGCCTGACTCCGTGCTATGCGGTCTACTCCAAGCCTAACCGGCACGCTCAGCGCGTGGGCGGCATAGAGTAAGGCCGAGATGACGCCATCACCTCGTTTGACGCCGGGACATTGCAACAGTGCCTTGGCGACCCGGGCTGGATCTCGTGTCTCAAGTTGCCTGTAGGGGCCCAGGTTGAGGTGGATCCGTACGTAGGCGAGTCCTAGGAGAGAGCTGGATGTGAAGGGAATGGGCCCATTCTCGTTATTTGGGTCCAGGCTTGACTCGGGGGCTTGCTGCCAGCCTGTTGTCCACGATCGAAGCGCTCGACTGTATCAAGAAGAGGCACGTTAGCTCAAAGCCAAAAATCACCTCATAGGCATCGCTGGAGTCGTTGGTGAGCCTGGTCTCCGCGGCATGTCAGTTCGCTTACTCTAGTTTGTCCATCTCCTCGGCTGGAAGCGACGCGGTATGATCCATGATTGGTAGCGAAAGGTCCCGCACGATGTAGAGCCTTTGCAAGAGCCCGTGCAGCAACAGGTAGTTGCCTAGTGGCGTCGGGATTGGATCTAGCGGAACAGAGCTATCCTCGTTGTGTAAGAGGAGAGACAGGGCATCCTGGAACAGCAGCTGTTGCTTCTCTATTTCACGACGTGCAGACTGCCACTGCGGCGCTGTTGGGGCCTTCCACTCCTTGGTCGAGCAGGGCAGTCGGAGGTGGATCTCGTTACTGCGTAACACAGGGTACACATGGTATGCGACGCTGTGGATGTGGATAAACGAAAATGCGATTAGTTTCGTGCGCCGCACGGATTCCTGATGCACCCAAGCTAACCATGATGCTTGTAATGGCGTCGAGGTCGAGGTTGCCCTGGGCTCTTCTTGCTCCTCTTCGAGGCCAAGATCTCTCAGCACCTGTGCCAACAGACTCTGGAGAGCGAAGGCCTCTTGCACCAAGCACTCCTTGGGTTCCCATGTGGCGTAGCCCATGAGATTGATAAGCGCACGTACAGTGTCCATGGGCTCCCACGGGCCCGTGTCTTCTTCGTCAAAGGGGCGTGCTCGGGGTTCCCACCTCAGTGATGCTTGGCCGCCGGTAGGCCGGCTCTGTCGCATATCGAGTAAGCTTCTAGTCTTTGGTCCAAATCTGTGGCCCTCGTGTCGCAGTCTTTCGACCAGGACAGCTCTACCGGCATGGAACAAGCGTTCCGCGCTGCGGTGCTCAAAGCAGTATTGCGCGCCGATGGTGGCGATTGATAGCACAAGCTCCAGTGGGTTGTCGAGAACGCGCCAGGTGGGGACGTGGATGAAAACCATGTGAGTGTGGAAACCTTCAAAGTAGGACGTGACATATCTTGTCAGGGCGTGGCGTGATGGCAACTTGAAGTCGGGATCTAGGACATGGCGGAACATGTCCAGTGACTGGTTCAATCGCGCACGCTGGTCATCAGTAATCTTGAAAGGTTGGGAGGTTATCTCTTCGCGACCTCGTGAGCCTAGTAGGCATGGATTAGTGCACGCCCTTGAGCCGATAGCAGATTGGGAGCAGCGGATGGCTCACTCTCGTTAGGTTTGGTTGCCATACGATTGCCCGCCGGGGCTGATGGCAACCATGAGCTGAACGGAGTACCCGGTCGTGTTCCGGGAGCGGAACCGGCACGGACCGTCGCGGATGCCTCCTGTTCCCGCAGCAGAGGATCTATGGTGTCCTCTTCTCGGTCCGGGCCCTGGAAGTATGGACTCCACTCGGCTGGGAGGCCGACACCGTCGAGGAAGTCTGCAAATTCCCGGAAGTGGGCGTCGAAATCGTGGACACCTTGGCCTGTCAATAGACTTAATTAGGTCACATAGGTAAGTGAAGACCCGGGACTAGCACCTTACCGTGGTCAAACATTTGTGGTGCCATCATAGACTGATCGTACGGCTCCGCGGCGCCGCTTGAGGGACCCAGGCTCCTCTGACTGACATTGATATCAAGATAGACCTGCGCAGAGGCTCCCGGCTGTTGCTGCCATGGAGCAGCGTTCAGCCCAGACAAAGATGACAACGATTCGGCCGCAGCGGCTGCCGCTGCCGCCTCTATGTCATGAGTCGGGCCGCGAGCGGAGGACGCCACCTCCAAGTTCGAAGCAGAGGCCCCGAGAGCGCCGCCATGAAGTGTGAGACGCTGATGTCGTGTGAGTAGGTCACGACGCGCAAAGGCGGCCCTACAACGGCAGATAAAGGGCTTCTCCTTGGTGTCTGCACTCGTTTATAACCAGTCAGCATGAGTTGCTAATGCAGCACATTGGCAATTTTAGGCGGGTACGGAGGAGTGACCCACGCGTGCGCACATGTCGCTCTAGATGCTCCGAGCGCTTGAATGTCCTATCGCAGTGGCCGCACGTATGAACTGGGGCTTTTCGCCTACGTCGAGTGCGACGGCTCGCTTCCTCCTGAACGGTGTCGCCATCCACAGGGGATGACATGTCGCTGGTGGGGGCAGTGAGAGAATGGAGTACGTTGGAGAGGGTAAGAACAGTTGGAGGGAGTTGGAGCAATTAAGTATCGCTGATAACCTTGATAACCTCCAACACGGTCGATCATCGCCGGATCCGCTACGTTATCAGTCTAGTGCGTCGCCGATCTCCACAGCATCATGCGATACCAGGAATACTACTACTTACCAGCAAGGGGGAGTGTGGGGTAGGTAAAAACTCGTGGATCAACTTCGTCCGTACCTATAGTATTCGCCATGGCCACAACCCCACTAGATCTAGAAAACAGGGTCCAGGCAGGCAGGAAGGTGTTCAACGCTGAATAAACCCTTCTGGAGACCTGACTGGGCTGCTAAGCCGGTGTCACCTCCATTATATTCGACAGTTTGGTGCAAGTTCATGAACACCTCTTGTGCCTGGAATTTGGATAGTAATGGCTTCTATGGCAGCCAGGCTGTCTGGCGTGGCTCTAGTCACTGGAGCTGGTGGGACAGGTATGAGCTGCCAACCTGAACTATTGCTATGCGTAATACCACGTCGCTTACATGCCTTGCATCTAGGTATCGGTGCAGCTGTCGCCAAAGCCTTTGTTCGCTCCGGTTGTACTCGCATCGCCATTACCGACTTGAACCAGGATACCTTAATGCAGACCAAAGCCAGTATCCTCAAGATCAGTCCGCAAGCACAAGTCCTGAGCGTTAACGGCGATATCTCAGACGAGAGCTTCGTCACAAACCTCGCCGATCAAGTGGCCAAGAAGTGGTCCCGACTGGACTACGCGGTAAACTGTGCCGGAATCCTTGGCGCCTCGCTGCGTTCGCACGAGACGTCGGTGGACGCATTTGACCGGATCAACAAGGTCAACTACAGGGGGTCTTGGTTGTGCTCAAGAGCGGCGCTGGGTTTGATGATGAAGCAGGAGCCTCATGACGAGCATCCGGAGCAGAGAGGATCAATCGTCAATGTCGCCAGCCAGCTGGGCATCGTGGCGCGTCCTGGCGCTGGTAAGAACCCCTGTTGCCACTGGCATGATACAAACAAAACTCGGACGACGGCTTATTCTTGCACACAGCACCCTATTGCGCCTCGAAAGCTGCTATAATCAACATGACACGCTCAGACGCCATTGACTACTCCCAGGACGGGATCCGTGTCAATTGCGTCTGCCCTGGTGTGATTGAGTCGCCAATGACGACAGGCTCGGCAGAGGTCACCGAGCGACTGAGACCGGCTGTCAATATCGCACCCATGCGAAGGATGGGACGACCAGATGAAGTTGCCAATGCGGTGCTCTTTCTGTGCTCAAGCCAATCCTCGTTTGTTCAGGGTCATGCGTTGGTAGTGGACGGAGGGTATACCATCAATTGACCTGGGCCGAAACATGATACTCTAGACTATTTCAAGAGAATGTAGACACGTGTCTACGCTGCCACCGGCCTAACTTCTACTGTGTACTGAACCTTGGGCAGGTCGTCCCGCTGACCCTCGCTCGCGTTGTATCTGCATGTTCTCCAGTCAAAGGCCGTCTCCCACGCATGAGCTACCCAGTAAATCTTCTTCTCCTGCCACTTCCCTCCGACTATCTGCATGCCCACAGGTAGTGCTACAGTTTCGTCTTCTCTGGCCGGTGCGAACCCGACTGGTAACGATAGGGCCGGATGTCCGGTGACGTTGAACACCGCAGTATTCACTGTTAGGCCGATTGTAGGCTCGAAGCATTGGAGCGGCGTGCCACGATTGCCATGGCGAGGTGCCACGAACGGCGTTGTGGGCATCACCAAGACGTCGACTTCTTGCAACACCATGTCGTAGGCATCGCTGATCTGGCGGCCAATGTTCATTGTCTTACCGTACAGACCAGGGAACTGATCCATCAGATACAGGCCGTTGATGACCGTGTTTTGTGTCGAAGGGAACAACTTCCGGAAGTTTTCAGTCGTCCATGGCAGACGTGCGTGCTCGAACTCGGTCAGATACAGCCCTCTGCGTCCATGTGCTTGCCCCAGTATGGTCAAAGCACCGGAAATACGCTGCTGAATGGTCCATACAGCAGGACCTTCCATATGTGTGGGTACAGAGACCTCCTGAACGGATGCTCCTAGCTGTTCGAACTTCCGCACCGCATTCAAGACCATTTCTCTCACTTCCGGTTGCATTGCATCGTATCCGAATCCTTCTTTGAGGACACCAATCCTGATGCCAGTCAGAGGAGGGGCATTGCCGGCACCCGAACACAAACGCAATGCCTCGGCAAAACCATGCGAACCGTGATCTCCGGCACATAGGGATCGGTCGTCAATCCCGTCGTATCCGGCAATGGCGTCAAGACAAACCGCATTGTCAATCACGGTTCGCGTTACAGGTCCAGCGTGATCGTCTACAGCATCGCCGCTCGTGATACCCGTCCACGGGACAAGGCCGTGTGTGGGTTTTAGGCCGACACCTTACACAGATGGTCAGCCCGCTCTCACCCCCACAAAGACAGACACGTCACTCACATCCACACAAGGCCGAGGGAACACGGATGCTCCCTCCTTGGTCCGTTCCAATTGCGGCATCAACTATGCCCGAGCCCACAAGCGCAGCGCCACCTGACGTGCTTCCACCGGCCGAGTATCCGGAACGATGCGGGTTTTCGACGGTTCCCTGTGCGCTTGTGAAGGATGCAGTGGAGTTGCAAAAGTTCTCGCATGTCGACGTGCCGACAATATCCGCGCCAGCATCCAGCAGTCGTGTGACGACAGTCGCATCCGTACTGGGCGTCCACGCGGGGAAAGCATCGCTGCCGTAGAACTGAGGAACCTCGGCGACGGCAATGCAGTCCTTCAACGTCACCGACCTCCCAGCCATTGGCCCGCCGACATGATTGCCTCTAATGTAAAACTTGTGTGCCCAAGCATGTCCGAGCTCCTGTTCTTCTTCGGTGGGCCTACGGATATTCTCCCGCGAGTACCGCTTCGTATCCGGCACAGGCTGGTAGTCTGGAAGACTAGTGATATGCTCGGCGCAGTCGTGGACAGCAGCTAGGAGCAGATCGTAGTCGCCAGAGTCCTCTTTATCGATTGCTACTCCTATCTTCTTGAGCACGTCTTCTGCGTCACCCTGTTTGACGGGGTTTCCCCTGGATCAGGTTAGCAACTCATGTCGATATGTTGAGTGTCTACACAGACGTGTGGTTCTAGGTACGTACGGTGAAATGTCCTTGAAGAAGACAGACATCTTGGGAGGCTACACTCAATAACGCTGGAGCAACAAGGGAAATAATGCGTATGGGTCGTCTGGTGACTGGTAGTTGCATATCCGCCTCGCTGTCCTCGGTAATTCTGACCAGATCTGAGATTGTCGAGGTAGAGTCAAATATGAAAACATTTATTGTCCTCGAAGGATTTAGTAAGCAGCGTTCATCTGTGGAGGGGTCCATGGCTCATGGAACTCTGGTGAATGGGATCCGCAGACATCGCCGTGAACATCGGTGGCTCTACCGTCATCCACTGCTTGCTGCGTGTGGAGTGGTGCGCAGGAGGAGTTGGAGCAAGTCTGCTAGACCTCCAACCGACTCCACATCAGCAAACACAGGGCCGAAGCGCCAATCATCCATGGCACATCTCAAGCGTTCAATTTCAAACGTTGAGAACACAGGCACTCCGACAGTGGCTGGTTTCAGGGCCTGTCTCCAACAAAAAATATCTGACTAGGCGTGGTTGGAAAGGTAGTCAGAGTTCACGACATGCTGCCTGCCCAATAGACAATCAGAGCTTTGTCTTTGTTACATACAGTAATTAATCCTGGGTGGATGGTGGTTTAGTCAACGCACTTTAACAACTAGCCTTCCTTTGAAGTTTCTCTCTTGATACATATCAAGAATCCCTGGAACATCGTCAAGCTCGACCGTAGTGACGTGGGACCGAACACCACTGCGTCCAACAGCTTCCATCATCATCCTCGTTGATTCCGCACTCGCAACATAGTTACCCCTGATGATCAGTTCCCGATATACGAGCACATCAGCATCAAATTGCCACCGGTCAGGAGGCAGGCCAAGAGGGACCATGACGCCACCAATGCGCAGAAGCCTGAGGGTCCAGGTGTTGGCAACGATCGAATCTGTGCAGACGACTGCTGCTGCAACACCTTCCCCCTTGGTGAATGCAAAGATCTTTTCGGCCGCGTCGCCGGCAGTTGAGTCAAGTATTAGATCGGGCTTGAGACCGTCAGTGACCTCAGTCGCGAGGTCTCTGCCGGCTTGCCGACTGTCTAGTGCTAACGTGGTGAACCCCGAAGCCTTCGCAAACTGGACACCCAGATGTCCCAGACCACCAATTCCTACTATGGCCACAGTTGCGCCAGGTTCAAGCCCTGCAGTAGCTTTCTGGAGCGCGCCCCATACTGTAGCCTATGGAGTAAACCGTCAACGCTCGTTCGAAACATGCACAAAGGGCCACTTAATGTAGTCGAGACCACCCACCCCAGCACACATTAGCGGTGCAGCTTGTTCAAAGGACAAGGACGACGGCAGCAACACGGTCGTCGCCGGGTCCGCAGCCAAATACTGTGCGAAAGCACCATGATGTTGAAACCCTGCCGCCTCTCGGTTGTCGCAGAATCTGGGGTCGAAGCCCTTGTAGCGCCTCTGGGACAAAGAGCAGCCAACACATTGGGTACAGGCGTTCTTGAAATTCAGAACCCCAACTCTGTCGCCCAACTTCCATAAACCGCTGCACCTAGGGCCGATTTGTACGACGACTCCGGCGGGCTCGTGAGATGGTATTATAGGCAACTTGGTTCCAAATTGGCCCTGCATGACTTGTACATCGGAGTGGCAGAAGCCTGCAGCGTGGATCTCAACCAGAAGCTCATTGTCCCTAATTTCGGGAACGGCAACGTCCACCAGTTCATATGGCTTGTTGTACTGCAATCATGTTAGCGTCAAGTGCATTGGTACAGGTGGAGTCAGGGCGAACCTCGCGAAGGTAAACAGCTCTCATTTGTGACGGCAGCTCCTGTGATCCAGCCATTCTGCGCAGCTCTGAATGTCTAGACGTGACTGAAGTGGCCTGGACACATGAGCAAGCTCTGACTCCGGCTTCATATGACTTGGACTGAAGCTGTCAGTCAATGGCCCGCCAGCGTTGACCATTGTCCCGTATGTCAGCATATCCGTAGGCGATGTGACTGTGTTTCGGCCGATATTGCCGATGGCTGTGGAGCTGATACATCGGTGGAGGCAGTGAAGATAAGAAGCCGTATCTGGTTGTTGGAGGTTGGAGACAACAAAGTAAAGTGACGCATCTGTCTCCAACGATCGTTTCCGGTGCCCCACGTTGGAATCGATAAGGTAGAGGGGGCGGAGGTGAAGCGGGGGCCATCATGATTGACGAGTGCAACACATCACCACATAATTGCGATACCGTGTGCTCTGACTTATGCTCGCATCGAAAAAGGATAACAGTAATATCTTGACATATTCTTCGTCGTTAAACCTTAAACACTCCATTCAGCTATCCAATATCCATCATGGGCAAGAAGCGCGTTCTTATCAGCTACGGAGTAGATGTCGACGCCGTCGCAGGCTGGCTGGGGTCTTATGGCGGCGAGGACTCTGCGAATGACATCAGCAGAGGTAAGCCTGCGTTGCGAGATATGAACACAGTCATTGCTGCTAGAGTTCTGACTTGATGGGTAGGAATATTCGCCGGCACTGTCGGTACGCGGCGACTACTGAAAATGTTCGGGAAATACGACATCAAGACGACCTGGTTCATCCCCGGTCACAGTCTAGAGACATTCCCCGAAGACATGAAGGCCGTAAGAGACGCTGGGCACGAGATTGGCCTCCATGGGTACTCACATGAGAACCCGACAGACATGTCGATCGAGCAGCAGAGGGAGGTACTGGATAAAACATACAGAATGCTCACAGAGTTCACGGGCAAGCCGCCCCGTGGAAGTGTTGCCCCATGGTGAGTTCAAAGCCGCGTGTATAGTAAACGACGCCATTCTTTAATAATGCTTTCGCATCGCAGGTGGGAGACCAGTCGAGAGGGAGCACAGCTTCTCCTTGATTACGGGATTGAATACGACCACAGCATGGCTCATCACGACTGCCAGGCATACTACCTCCCCGTCGGCGAATCCTGGACCAAGATCGACTACAGCAAGAAGGCCCAGGACTGGATGAAGCCGCTAGAGCACGGCGATCCCACTGGACTGGTCGAGATCCCCACCAACTGGTACCTGGACGACCTGCCGCCCATGATGTTCATCAAAGCCGCAGCCAATAGCCACGGTTTCGTCAACGCGCGCGACGTCGAGGACATCTGGCGCGACCACTTCGATTACTTCTACCGCGAGTATGACGAGTTCATCTTCCCTATCACAATCCACCCGGACGTGTCTGGGAGACCGCACGCAATTCTCATGCACGAGAGGTAAGCTACTGTCTCGTCCTCACTACTGTAGTCTACCGGGACCGCGCTGCATCCGAAAAGACCCCTGCTGATCTGTTGGCCACTGTAGATTGATTGAGCATTTTAAGAAACACGACGGAGTGGAGTTTGTGACTATGGAACAAATGGCAGACGACTTCAAGAGCAGGAATAAGCCTGCCCCTGGCGCCCTACTTCCAGCAGCGCCTGGCTTGATGCTGAATACCTAGATAAGCCCTGTAGCGTTATCCATGTATCCAGCTTAAACTGGTCGTTTCACTATCATTGTTTTCGTACTGTATGTGAAGAACTCAGCATAAAATTTCAGATAAGGGCCTGAAGAATGACCACTGTCGCCGTACTGGTGAGAGCGACTCCTCGGGAGGCTGGATGGATTCACGCTCCACCTCACGCTATCAATGGCTATCGTGTGACACGGGCTCAACGATGAGCTGACCCCAAAGTTTTAACTTGCTCCAATCCCAACTCCACAAATTTTAACCTACTCCAACTGGTCCATCGCCAACTCCAACGCTAGATGATCCACCGTCATCATCTCCACATAACGTTCGCGAGAACCGAACCGGAAACGGAGCTTATCTTAGACACCAGTGGGCTGGATCCCTAGTGGCGATGGGGTTGCCAAGGAGAACCTGGGGAGATCTGCGGCGGGTAAAGATCCTTCGCTATCTCGTCCACTACCGGTATCTTGTGTCTAGGGTTACCATCAGGGGTCCAATGGCTCTCGTATAACTTGAAAGGAGTACATATATATCCGTGCTCAGTTACACGACCGTGAACAACTGACCGCTGCCTTCGAGACTCTCACTACGCCCTCACAGAAAAGTATTCGATCTTGCTCAATCTACTACGGCTGAGGAAATCCAGCTGGTGCAGTATGTCAACAAGTGATATGGAGAAGACTGAGGCCATCGTGCCGCTGCCGCAGCGCAACAGCACCAGCAGTGGTGACGCAGTCAAAGTGGAGGATACCGAGGACGCTTTCGAGGTCTTCAAGAGAGAAGGGGCAGGCGTTGATTTCCGCACCGTCGGCTGGATCCAGGCGTCTGTCATCTTCCTCAAGCGTAAGCGACTACAGCACACCCTCTGTTTCAAGCACACGACATGACTGACATCTCGGTACAGTCATTTTCGCTACAGGCGTGTTGACCATTCCCTCGGCGATGTTCGTCTTGGGCGCCTTTCCAGGCGCCGTGAACGTCCTGGGCTGGCAGGCCCTCAACACGTACTGCGCCATCATCCAGGGCAATTTCCGCAACTCCCACGCTGGATGCCACTCCATCGCCGACATGGCACACTATGTCGGCGGGCCGTGGCTACGAGAAGTGGTAGGAATTCTCTTCCTTGTGACATTCGCCATCGTCGGGGCGTCCGGTATCTTTGGCGCTTCGGTGGCACTCAATGCCCTGTCCAACCATGCCATTTGTACCAACTACTTTATGCTGGTTGCTACCATCGCTGTGTTCGTCTTGGCTAGCGTGCGCAAGTTTGAAAAGATCTCGTGGTTGACCTGGGGCGGCTTCATATCCGTTTACGTTGCCGTATTTATCGTGGTGTAAGTTTTTGTTTCGCACCCTCCTCATCTGGATCAAACCCTCGTGCTTACATGTCGCTTTCCAGGGTTGGCGTCACCACTCGAGACCGGCCCGCTGCCGCTCCTCAGACCGGAGACTTTGATTTAGGCTACCATGCTATCGGAAATCCGACGTTTGTGGCAGCCATCACCTCGGTGGCTACCATATTTTGCTCCGGAGCGGGCACCTCTGCCTTTCTGCCCGTCATATCCGAGATGAGGCGCCCAAGAGACTACAATAAGGCCGTCTACCTGTGCATGGGCATCGTCACGGCGTCCTACCTTACCTTCAGTCTGGTCGTGTACGCGTGGTGCGGCCAGTGGGTTGCATCGCCGTCCCTTGGAAGCGCCGGTGGCACGATCAAGAAGGTTGCCTACGGCATCGGCATCTTCGGCCTTCTCGTCAGCGCCTGCCTCTACGTCCACGTCGCCGCCAAGTATCTGTTTGTGCGCCTTCTGCGTGACTCTGTGCACCTGCAGAAGAACTCGGTCATGCATTGGGGAGTCTGGCTGGGCTGCAACCTTGCGATGTGCATTGTTAGCTTCCTCCTTGCCTCTGGCATTCCCATCTTCAACTACCTGCTCGCCCTGGCCGGGAGCCTGACTTTTGCTCCGCTTGCCCTGGGCTTTCCCGGGTACCTGTGGATCTACGACCATCAGCACTATCGGAATGGCGGCTTGCTCAAGAGTATGGCGTACTGGCTCAACTGGCTGATGATCTTGCTTGCCGTGTTTCTAACCGTCGGAGGGACGTATGGCGTTATCCAGCAGGTCATCGACGCCTACGCCAGCGGCCAGATCAGCTCGGCGTTCTCATGCGAGGATAACAGTAACTCGTCGTGATTGATGTTTATCGGGAGACGCAGGACAGTCTTTGATTGGGATTGGGGATACTCTCTATACGGTTCAACGATTTGCAGATTTCTTTTTAGGGCAGTGGTTCCACTATTCAAATTTCACTTAGAATGTCTGAGCTGAGTCACCAAGTGCCTGTCTCAACCAAAACTCCATTTCTGGAGATCCCTGTGAGATCACAAGTCTATGAGATGTGTTGCCGGTTTAACGTAAGATGAGGCGACAAGAACGAACGGCCGGATACATCACCCCAGAATGCTCGGTTTCCATGCCATTGAGCCAGTATTGCTGCTGTGGTAACGCTAGTTCTAAAAGAAATGTAGTTCTTTGGAGTGAATGAGGGGTATCTATAAACCGTGGTTCAGCCGAAAGACCAACTTCCGACCACTCATGGTAGCCCTCTTCGCCTTGGACCCCGCAAAGTCTTCAGGTTTATCGTTGTGGGTGTCACCTGCAGGGACAGCTTCTACGAGAACCGAGTAATTCAGGGGATTAGCCGTGTCCCAGAAGTAGGTACCTTCATTTGAGATGTAACAAGATGACTCCGCCTTCTAGTACGACCGTGGCCCATGCCGGACGCGTCAAGGCTTGTCACGCCTGCAGGCAGCTGAAAGTCGGTCATAACTCCAACCCCTCAGCCACTCTTCATCACAGTCCACAGACTGACAGGCCTTCATTCCAACAGCTCCGATGTGACGCGGCCGAGTATAACTACAGATCGTGTTCAAGATGTCAGAAGATGGGCCGAGACTGCGTCATTGCGGTTTCGTCCCGGCCCCGAACTCGAAAAACGTACTGTACTTCTTTCGATGCACCATGGTCGAATCGATCGCATGCTGATTTATCGGCCTTTAAGTAAAGCCGACTTGGAACGGGAAGTGGACATGCTTCGCGCTCAGTTCGGATCTCCTCCAATCTCAGCTGCTTCGACACGGTTGGCGGATCATCCTGCGCATACTGTGGCTCCGACAAATGATTGGGACCAAGCTCTTCTTCAACAGCTCGCACCGGGTCTTGATGATCAGCTTAGAGTCCTCACTGCCACGCCCGAGAACGGTTCGACGGACGTTGAACGGGACTCTCTTGGGCGACCGACCGTGTCCCAGGTTCCAAGTCAGACCAGCCCGGTAGAAGCGACGCATAGCAGCACTTATTTTGCCACTGGCACGAACTCCACGCCCTATCAACCTGCAGGACTCGGCTCTTATGCTTCTGACACTCTCCCACGCACCATAGACGACAAGAGGATAGATTCTCGCAATATTGACGGTTGCTTTTCTGCGTAAGTTTATCTCGTCATGTCCGCGTCAGCAATATCTCTGACCACTTGCAAGCTTCTTCAAATGGTACGCTCCAACTTTGCAGGGTGTTTTTGACTCTTTTGAGAGTCCTAATGTTCTCTACGACTACTCCGACTTTCTCTTCTGGACTATTATCCATGTTGGATCTCGCAAATATGGAAGGGACCCTACCATTGTCCAGTCTCTTACACAGCCATTGGAACTTCTCGCTCAACGGTCTCTCTTTGAACCGGACAATGCCATACCAAGTATCCAAGCAGCTCTTCTCCTTTGCCTCTGGCCCCTGCCTATCAACACTGACTTCAGATCCCGAACCCATGCTATAGCGGGAGCAGCGATGCAGCTAGCTATCCAGAAAGGCATGCCATTCTCGTCCAGAAAACAGGATTTTCTTCGGATACCAGTGACACTTTCCCAAGCTGACAATATGTTTCGGGCTCGGCTTTGGGCATATTGTGTCACGGTCTTCCAGAGGTACGTTGTTATGGCGATTGGCGAACCTTGTAATATCTTACTGACTGGTCATGTAGCAACAGTATTTTTGACGGGTTTCCGTGTACAATGTTCCCTGACCCCAACAACTTTGGTCGAGATCTTTCTCCCCTCCACGGGCTGCCCAGTACAATCGTATACAAGTGCCGCCTGCACCGGGTGCTAACAGACTCGTTTTCCCTGATATTGAGCTCCACGAATCTCCTTACCGATAAGAACAGTGATTCTCTGAACTCCCTCCTTTGCCACTTTGATTCAGAAGCTCAGTCTGTATCCTGCTTGGAGAATGATAACTTGGGTAGGTGCGCTGCCTGGATTTCAGGAGCCACATGTGTCACGGCACTGCGTTCGAGCCTGAGGACTGATCGTATTCTAGATCGCTTCACACTCGGCAGTGTGCGGCTACTCATAAGAGCATTCCACTTCTTCAGTGCCCCGACGGGCCAGCGAACGACAGGTATCTTGCAAACATACTATATCGCTTGCGAACTGATCGAAACGGCATCGCGGTTGGACAAGGAACTGGAATTTGGCCACTATTCTGACCGCAATCAGCTCCGTGCCGTGAGCTTGGCCGCCATGGTCATCCTCCGAGTTCTGCGTAGCACGTTGAGTCTGCAGGTCAATGCCGAGATGGGAGAGGCTATGTATTTTGAGGCGATCCGGCTTTCGAAAATGCACAGTGTCCTGAATGACGACCTGGATGCCAGAAACGCCATCATACTGAGCCAGCTCTGGTCGTCTACCCGAACCTTTCAGTTCAAGGATGGATCTGTCGATGGCCTACGGCTGCTACTCCGCGCGCGTCTAGTTAGTACAATCCCGCCAAACAATCAGAGCGTCTGCTGACACGTCTTACAGTCTATGAGCGTTTTTTTTGACGCGCATTGGTGGTGGCGCGCTGAATTTGGCGGCAGATCTAACCCTTATTTAGAGTCTGAGACCAGCCAGATGGCTCCGATGGACCCAGAAACTGTTACCCAGTCGACAGTGGATAATCAAATGAGCGACGACCAGGATAATATGACCGCGGCCTTCACAACAATGCTACCCGTCGCGTCGTCCGACGCACTTCTTCCAGATTGGGATTGGGGCGAGCTTGGAGACGTGGGATTCGACTGGTACTGAGTCGAGGTGATCAATGCGCATTGGATGTTTATGTTGTTTGTATAAGAAGACACCCTCATTGCTTTGTATTCCTTGCAATTCTCTTCCTTCATCATGTTCATTACCAATGTCAAGACGGATACATACTACGCTGAGTTGAACTTCCTCGATTGAGCATATTCCTACATAGTTCTGCGGAACTGGTCGCCGAGGTGGTGGTGGTATTGGGGGATTTAGGCTGTGCCTTCTGCAAGTATCTCGTAGAGCTTAGGGCAGGCGTTTGCTACTGGTATTCATGGTCCACGGTCCTGACTCAAACACGATTGTATACTATTTTGAGACTTATCTACAGAAGAGACCTGCGACTACCTTGTAGATCTATCGGGCTCGCGTACTCGGACCACGCTAGAAGCACCTCACCCTTTGAACGGCACAGCTATGGCTTTTGTGCATTTCCGTTAATGAGCTCCTGCAAATAGTCGAGAGGTGCGGGGGTCTTCAAGTGACCGAAGGGGTTTTTTTCCAAGCCGGGATCCTCAGGGGTTTCAATCTGGAACCTCCGCCATAACGCATACTTGATGATTTCGTAACATGCTCCGATACGTACAATCTCCGGCTTGGGACCGCTGAAATCAATCACTGCACCGTAGCCTAGATCAGTACGGATCTATCAGGCCACGAACTTGTCAGGGGATGTACGTACTCGTCGAGCTCCGCTGGTACCTGTTGTATTTGAGCAAGCCGTAGTCAATCCTGATATCGGCAAGGTCAAGTAGCTCTTTCTGGATGTCTTCTAATAGATATTTTGTGCCTGCGTCGTTCATGTAAGTTACGCCCAACATCACGCTCAGTATCGCTTCACTCCTACTCGCGGAGTATGTAGCCGGGATCCACGTACCAGTCTGGGTAAGATTCGCCGAGCTACCCAAAATCGGTAGATTAGCGGCGAGACTCAGTTTAGTGAGCTCGTCCTGGAACGGTCCGGCATTGATCAAGATTGCAATTGTGCCGTCGACCGAAGTGGCCCTCATTGTGACTTCGTCTAGCTTCTTGAACATTGGGTGGTCTTCTTTAAAGGGTGCGATGACAGCCAACGGCACGTCCAAGTCGTGTACTAAATGGTCAACGATGTCGCGGCTTCGCTGATCCATAACATGCAGCTCCCGGTGGACGGCATACGATCCGACATTGGCGTGACGTTTGGTGGCAGCACGCTGCTTGGTCAGGAAGATGCTTTCGAGCTTACGGGGGTCCGATGTTATGATGCCATAGCCTATGGTCGCTGGGCAAATGGCGATGCCTCCCTTCTGCAAGACGTCGAAGACACGCCGTGCATCTTCCTTGAAATCAAAGAAAACCATCTTGTTGATTTGATGTAGGTTTTGCGTTTCCGTGTGGTTGAATGCAGATGGCCGGCAAGAGACTATTGATTAATAGTGTTTGGCAAATTAATAGTGTTTGGCAAATTAATAGTGTTTGGCAATGACGGTGAGTTCTTCAGTATTAAAGGAGATGCAGGCCGATGTAAAACCAGGTGCGATACTCTGTAAATAGTTTGCCTGAACAAGTACACCATGAAGCCGTTACTCAATGATCATGGTCCGGTAATTCCTCATGCGCCTCGTCCACTGAGCTTCTCGGTCAGTCACCTCGGGGGCCGACAGCATGAGGCCGATGGTTACGTTGGGCAAGCTCAAGGCCGCCGTCAGGCGTCCTGTGGGGAAGGTTCAGCCATGTTACCCCATGGGGAAAATTTTGTCTCCCCGCGGGGTAGTCGGCCAACTTGTCGACTCACGCCGATTGGACAATGTATAAAGGAGGTGTTTGTCTTAGCTGTCACAAGCCCAACCTATCATTTCACATGGTACTGATAGAAGGGTTCCGCACTGTGTAGCTACGTTAAGCTAGATTGTGCGACAGTTTTGGAACAAGGTGTTGATTCACTCGCAGTGGTTTTCAGCAACGTGAAATGAGGCTGGTCTTGACGGGGTGGGGAAAATACGCCCTACCTCTGCTCTTTGGTTACCAAGAGCAAGGTACCTTTTGCGCCTGTTCATGATGGGGCTACTGCTAGCGTATACGTCTGACTAGCGCCAAAATTGGGAAACCAGGTGATTTGCTTGATCCCTTGCGGTCCGGCGTCTGGGTTTGCAACCTCCTAGCCTATGCTCACCGAGTCTCCATAAAGCCAGCGATATCCTGATATCTCCTTACACATGTAGGTCAGCATCAGTGTCGAAGAATTTGATGAATCTATGACTGGCTCCCTGTCACATTTATATTGTGTCTCTATACAAACACAATGGTTCATAACACCGATGCGAGCTTCTCCCAACAGCTCACTGGCGAAAAGGCCTGGGCTCCCACAGAGACTGTCCATATTGAGGAAGGCATGAGCACGACGACATCTGTTCATGCCGAACAGTCAGCTGCAGAGAAGAAACTCGTCCGAAAGCTAGACTTTCTGGTTCCATTTATGCTGGGCATATCTTACTTCTTCGCCTATCTGGTATGAAACGAGAAAACCCCCCCTCTCCTTGTGAAGAAGCGATCACTGCATTTGTGGGAATAAGCTTGCTTGAGAGAACAACTAGATTTGGTAATTTCTCACACGACTTATAGGATCGCGGCGCTATTGGCAATGCTCGTATTATGGGTTTTCAGAAGGATCTTGCCTTGAGCAATGATCAGTTTTTCAATTGTCTTCTGATTTTCTGTAAGCCCACCACGATTCACTATCCGCGGATCACTGAGGACTAACAAGACCCTCCCATTCAGTCATCGGTTACGCAGCCTTCGAAGGCCCTGCATTCTACCTGATTCGTGTATTTCAAACCCCCCGCGTTTATGCGGGCGCAACTCTCATATTCGGCATGTGTGCGATCCTCACTGCCTACGCCACCACCTACGCTCAAGTCTTGGTTTTGCGACTCTTTATCGGCTTAGGAGAGGCAACACTCCAGACAGGGTTCGTATACATGTCTCTCTGGTACCGCCGCGAGGAAATGTCGGTGCGAACAAGCTATGTATTCGCGTTCACGCCTCTTGCCGGGGCTCTCGCAGGTCTGATTTCGTACGGCATTCAACGGAGCCTTGAGAGCTCAGGCGGCCGCCATGCATGGCAGTGGCTGTTCATCATTGAAGGCTCGGCGACCATGCTATGGGCTATCGTTCTCTGGCTCATCTTTCCGGAGATGCCTGACAGGGAACTCGGAAAGAAGCATTCCTTCTGGTTCAGTGATCCCGAAGAACGGCGTCTCATTGTGCTGAGATCGCAGGCAGGTATGTGGAATCAAGGATCCTCGGGATGAGATGACGGCTGATGATGTCCTCTTTACAGCGCACCAGGTTATGGGGTCCAAAGTGCAGTTCTTCCAGATGAAGCTCGCATTCAAAGACCCAAAGGTCTGGCTACTTGCAGTCGCTGCTGCAACCCATGCATCCGCTCTTACTGGATTCTCGTAAGTCCAATACCTGATCTTTCGACCATCTCAATCCAGCATCTAACTTGTCGTCATTCCAGCGTATTTCTACCCACTTTCATCAACGAATTCGGATTCTCGCCACTGATCACGCAGCTCTACACCATTATTCCCTATGCTGTGGCATTTGTTTCTCTGCTCGTTGTATCGCGACTCGCAGACCGATTTGTGATGCGGTCTGTGCCTATGCTCATCGTCTCTGGGATTGCCCTGACAGGCTTTATTGTCCTTCTGGCGCAGACCAACCCCGCAGTTGGTATATTTGCCAGTAGTCTTGTCACACTGGGCGTCTACCCCGGCGTTGTCATTGCATCGGGTTGGATTCCTAGCAGCAATGCTGGCTACACAAAGAGGGCTTCTGCCACATGGATTACTCAGATCCTGTGCCAAGCCTTCAGCGTTATGGTCAGCAAGATCTATGATAAGCCGCCTCGCTTCTTCAAAGGTCATGGCGTTCTCTTAGGCCTCACTGTCCTAACTATCGGCAACCTCATCCTTTTAACCTACCTTATGAAACGCCACAATCAAAAGAAGGACATCATCGAAGCAGAATGGGAGTCAAGGGGGGAAACAAACCCTGATGAGAGCAAATCCTTGGAGGAGCTGTGTGATGATCATCCGTCATATCGCTATCTATACTGAAGAGGACAGGGACTCCATTCAGATCTGGTGGTGTACTGATATCACCATATGTTACATACATGCTACAGAAGGTAACTTGACACCCGATACTAGTTCAATATTAGTTTACTACCTTCGTGGAGAAAAATAAGTTTGATCAGACAGAGACATATCCCGCGTGCTTCTCGAGCCTACTCAGGGTGACAAGCAATCAGGAACAGCCGTAGAGGTGCAGACACGTTTTTAGATTGATGCCAGTGTTTTCTGTCCCTGCATCTCAGTCGTATTTCAATTCCAGCATATGTGAAACTCGAATTGGCTTTACATAGTGTAAAGATCTCATCAAGGCAATCAAGTCCTGATCCAGCACTAGCCCATATGAATTGTGCATTGACTAGCTTACCTATCGTGGTTTTATTGTTGGTCCAGGGTTCATGAACTCAAACTTGCCTATCCTTGCATGGTCCTTCTATCAAGGGGCCATATCACCTAACCAGATCAATCTTTATTCCTAATGTCTTAGTGATAGAAAGATAGAATTCTTTTGATGCCAGACATCTCGAAACAAAAACAGCTCTTCACATGCCTTAATGAGATCGCGGTATTCTGTAAGGAATGAGTCAACGTACATGTCAACCAAACGTTCTGGTGGACGAGGCAACCTTGGCGACATTGACATCAAGATCTTGCGACACGCAATTGATTGCGATCCCTATAATCTCTCCCCTCCACAATTCCAGCGCATGCGACTGGATTCGCCTAGGCAGTTGACACCCAGGAAGTGTTGGACCTACTGTGGTAGCGTCGGTCGGCCACGGTCGGCCAGTTTGGCCGATCCCGCCGAGATTTTCTTACTAGTATTGTGTGATTGTGTGGACCCTTGTCCCACCAGCGAGCGACCCACTTGAAGTACCTTTGTCGGAGTCACAACGGACTTGATCGAGTCGAGTGTGAAAGCTATACTTTCCTTCGAAGGAGTTGGATGTCATACAACACAACGAAACTACTGGGAGTTCTCCCAGTAATGCTTTATATATACTTTATAACCGCGGTCAAAGACATAGCCATGGGGAGCTGTTAGTCTCATCGTCTTCGTCTACTCGTCCCTAGCCAGGGTTTTCTGCGGCCTGAAGCACAGAGAGTCAGCATGGGGTGGCCGCAACGCATGGTTACTGTTGTGCACACGCAGAGGTGGAACGTACAGGATATCAATTTGTTCAATACGCTCACCCAGGGGCGCTCACCTGCTATTGGCAGCTGGTGCCGTGAGGCAGAACATGATACAATCGAATGCCAGCAACTTTTGAGCAGTGAATGCGCCTTGCATCCCATCGCAAACAACTTCGAATGCTCAGCCATCTTCACTGAAAGAAACGAGGGATACTCTGAAACAGACCCTGCGGTTCTTCTGAATGGATTTAATACGCCAAGCGTTGCGGGGCATTCCGGGGCACCTTGTTATTGTGAGCGAGGGTCGACCCGGCGCCAAAGCCAGACAAACGGAGATGGACACAGTCTGAATAGCACTTCCGCGACAGTTAACTCTTCGAATAAGGCGGTGTTAGGAACCCACGACATGATCAACGGATTGCGCATGACGGACAACGAGAAATTGGAGTTGTTCGGCTACTATGTGCACCCTAAATTTCAGCGTGCAGAAAGACCTATTCCAAAACGACAAAGTGGTCACAGTGGGGTCATTAGCTCTGAACAGGACATCAAGGCTGAGCGAGAGTATAATGAGTTTGCTAGATGGCTATTGAATGTGCTCGATAGCTTCTTTTCTCCACTCGGAACCGTGTATTAGACCAATGAAGACCAATAGATGCGGAGTGTCAACACCTAGACCAAACACGTTGAAATTGAATTAACTGAGCAGATGATAGTGACTCGGAATTCTCATTTGATGCCGAGCTTGCAAACCGGCCTCGTTCGGCGAGCTGTAGGGTCCTCGACCTTTCTGTTAAGCGTAGTATGGGGCAAGTATCCAAGGCTTTGCCGATTTCACCGAGGCGTGGGCCCTACCCGAAGCCATGACTCGTCCAATGATACAGTGTTGTGACAGACTTCTAACGGACGCGATATTTTATATCGACTAGTAAATATTGATGGTTGAATCGAGTGTGAAGTTGTAAAGTATCATACGTCGTAAAGACCTATCACAACCTCATTGAAAAGGAGAACTCAATTTGTTACATATTTGGTTGACCACGACTTCTTACGACTGCAATATCAACTTAACAGTCTGCCTGCCAATAACTACAGCTTTCAAGGATGGCAGTTGACATAACCGACTCCACCAATGGTACTGCCTCATCTGTTTCTAGGCTCAAGGCAACGCTCAAAGAAACCAGAGACATCGACCTGTATAGTGTGTTTCAACCACATCCACTTTGTTCCGTATCTTTCAGACACTTACTGTACGTACATTAGGCGTTGTTCTTTCTGGCGGCATTTTACAGGATGTCGAAGAAGTATCCCGTATTTTAAAAGCGCAGCGTATCTCCCGGGAAGCAGAGGCTTTGCAAGAGGCTTTGATTCACTGCACCACAGCCCCATACTGTGGTGGACTTGGATATTCCCTGGATGAGAGCCTCAGCGAAGAACAAAGCTCCGAGGTTCTGTTCTTTGTCTCGGCGTACTTGGAGGCACTGAATTATCAAGATCGTCATTCTTCTCCTGTAACGGCTTTGGAATTTCGACCACCGAGCCGGCGTGGCATGACGGTGTCTGAGAAAATTCTAGCCGCACACGATGCGTCTCGCAAAGGCGAGGTTAAGACCGGAGACGTTATCCGCCTCGACGTCGACTGGGTCATTGCCTCTGAGCTCTCGTGGGCCGGCATGGAGAGTACATATGACAAACTTGGGAAGCCTGGCATCTTTCGAAATGATAGGCTCTGGATCGCTGGTGATCACGTAGTAGATCCCCGTGTTATGGACCACCCAAGGATCAAGCCACTGGTTGAAGCCAGCGAAAGAGCGAGAAGAGTGTTCAAGCTGACGGACTACCAGGGTATGAACTACACGATTATGCATACCGAGTTTTGCCGAGAGAGAGCACAGCCCGGCATGTTGATTGTTGGCTCCGACTCGCATACCTGCTCCGCTGGGAGCGTCTCTAGCTTGGCGATTGGACTCGGTGTTGCTGATGTCACACTACCTCTGGTAACGGGCGAGACATGGATCAAAGTCCCCGAGATTGTCGAGATCCGCTTCATCAATAACCCAAAGATGGGACTGGGAGGCAAGGATGTCATCTTGTATATCCTAAAGGAGTTGAAGAGGAACACCGTCGCTGCAGAAAGAATTGTAGAATATACGGGGCCAGGCCTGCGGTACCTCTCATGCGACGCTCGGTTCGCAATTTGCAACATGACAACGGTGCGTCTGGGCTCAGGTGACCTTCATTTGCTTTTATCTGACCACAAGCAGGAGTTTGGCGGCGTGACAGGAATTTGCGTCCCTGACGACATTACTGCCGATTTCATCAATCGCCGAAGAAACCCGAGGCACAAGAGGGACGCTTTATACTATCGCCCCGATGAAGATGCTAAATACGCCGAGACCTACATTGTCGACCTTGACATGGTTGAGCCCTTTGTTGCTCGTTATCCAAACCCAGACGACGTTGTCCCCGTTTGCACGGTCGCTGGTACAAAATTAGATGGATGCTTCATTGGGGCCTGCACAACCGCCTACGAGGACCTGGTTCTTGCTGCACTTGTCTTGGAGGTCGGGTTGAAGAGAGGTCTTCAGCCGATTGAGCGTGGAAAACGCAAGGTGGTTCCTGGCTCGCTCCCGATCCTGCATGATTTGGAGGAGAGAGGTCTGGCAAACATTTACAGGCAAGCCGGATTTGATATCGGCGTGCCAGGCTGTAGCTACTGCGTAGGTATGTCTGCGGACAAGGCTGGCAAGGGCGAAGTTTGGTTGAGCAGCCAGAACAGGAACTTTGAAAACCGCATGGGCCCAGGTCAGTTTCAACTTCGTATGGCTTCGATGAACGACGCTGATCGAAATCCCAGGGGCTATTGGAAGCATCACGTCCGCCGTCACAGTCGCTGCCAGCAGTTTTGACATGACCATCACTGATCCAGCATCCTTCTTGGACGACATTGACATGGCTCGGCTGAAGGACATATTAGGCGGAAACGATGTGCAGCTCAAGGCTACGGTGCGCTATGTAGAGCCAGCCAGTCAAGTCGCAAGCGTAATGTCCGATGAATTCAACAATGCAACGCCAACGCAGCTTCAAAATGGTACTCGAGCTCTTCCCAATCCGGCGGCTCGGTCAAGAAAGATATCTGGCAAGGTCCACACACTAGGAGACTTTATCGATACAGACGCTCTCGCACCAGCCGAAGCCCTTGTGGGAAACTTGTCTGCGGAAGAAATGGGACGGTATTGTCTGTACCACACGCATCCCGACTTTCGACGGCGTGTTAAAGAAGACGGTCTAAACATCGTCGTGGCCGGCAGGGCCTTTGGCGTGGGCTCCTCCAGAGAGAATGCCGTCACTGCCTTACAGGGTGCTGGAGTGCAGTGTGTCATTGCTCGATCATTTGCCTTTATTTACGCACGTAATCAACCGAACCTTGGCATGTTGGGTGTTGTCATGGAAGACGAGGAGTTCTACAAACTCGCCACAGACGGAGAAAGTATCGAGATTGACGTTGATGGCCGAGCTATCACCGTGGGCGGCAGGGTATTTGACTTCAGCATTGCCCAGCTTGAAATTCAGCTTTGGGAACAAGGAGGAGTGAGTGCTGCGTTTGGCAAATGGGGCAAGGATATGCTCAGGGCATTAACGGGTAGCCCGGTAACTTGTAAGGAGGTGACGATGGAAAGACCGTTGAATAGCGATAAGCTTGCGTGGTAAGAAACCAACTTCGTTAGCTGCGCGACATCTTTCCCCCCGAGGAGTATAACTAGGTGCGGCTCTAGATAGCATTCTGAGGGTGTGATACGGTTTTAAAAAGACAATATACACGCCAGGATGAGGCAATTTTATGAAACAGGAGAACGACTGCAATAGAAGAACGGCCCGGTAAGGTGTATAGGTAGTGGTCTAAGCTAGACCCGTGACAGCCCGCACATTAATACGCGCCCCTTGTCAAGTCGTATTATAATCACACTCTGAATGCAATTCTAGTGAGACCCTATACCCCGGTTCTGTAAAGCACTCCGCCTGCAGCGGAGTCAAAGTCCATGGCCTCCGTTAAGCCACATACCATAAAAATGTCCTTGGGGCTCAGCCCGCCTGTGTTGGTATCCACATCTCCTGTCTGCTTCAGACGCTCGTATGCATTGGAAACGCTGGTGTATACGGGGCCAAGGGCCAGGGCAGGGTAAATGATTACCTTGAAGCCGTGACTCCGAGCTTCCTGAACTGTGAAATGAGGCGTCACGCCACCTTGAACCATGTTGAGCAGGACCGGCGAGGGTGCCAGATCGGCGCAGACCCGCCGTCCCTGCTCTTTGGACTCAATGCCTTCGAGAAAGGCAACATCAGCGCCGAGAGCCAGAGCTCCCTTGAGGCGCGCGACAGCAGCCTCATAGCCGAGCGACTGCAACGCATCTGACCGTGCAATGATGACTATGTCTCGACCCATTCTCGCTCGAGCGTTGATAGCAGCTCGTATGCGTGAATACCATTCGACCTCACTTGCAAGCTCCTTGTTCCTCAGGTGCCCGCATCTCTTGGTCGTGATCTGGTCCTCGATGTGGAACCCGGCAACCCCTGCTTGGATATACTGCTCGACAGCTCTGCCAACCATCAATGGACCTACAGAGCCATGTCAGTCTTGCGCCCAAGCAGTGTCTCTGGTGACTCACCTCCGTAACCCGTGTCCATGTCAGCGATAAGAGGCACAGACCGATCCAGACTTGCTATCATTGCTGCATGATCTCTCATGTCGTTGAGTGTAGCAATGCCCAAATCTGGCATGCCCAGTCTCGACATGCTGGTTCCGGCGCCGGTCTGTCGTTCAGCAAATCAGCGATAGGTCTCTTGTACTGTTCGTCCCCAATTAACATACCATATACAAGCAGTCAAAATCAACAGTTAGTGCGATCCGAGCCGTGAAACCGTCGTACACACCGGGGCCAACAATGATTTTGTCACTTGCTAACATGTCCCGCAGTTTCTGCACTGGCGACACACATAAGCCCATGTTTTCAGCCATGTCGAATATGATGCTCGTAGTTATTTGGCGAAAACCCCTAGTAGAAACTTGAATATCCTAGAATCGAGTTTCTCTCCCACCATACTGCTCTTGAGTATCTCGCCTGGGGCTCAATATCTGCCACACCGAGCTGATTACGAAGTGAGAGTGGGGATTGATAGCAGGGCCACAGCGGGCCGATACCCCACACATTTGGCCGATCACGCCCGACGCACTAACTCCAAGAAAGTTGAGTGTTTGCGACAAATTTTGACCTCGTTAAAGAGTAACTCTACCACATCGTTGGTGCAAGCGTGCTCTGTCTACCCCTGATGCTTAGTCTCAATACCCTAGATCGATATCTTCAGCCATAGCAGCCACTAATAGCATAGAGAAATAGGCCTAACAACGAACGATAAGATCGGTCCTTTCCCTAAACTATACTACTTCTCATCGTCAAAAACTCATAACTCTCTCGAAATCCGCTTTACCGTAAGCCCGTTAGTCTCAAGCTTACCATAAAAGGAGAGGGAAGCCGTTGGACTTACACGACTACATCTAAATGTAGACGTCGTATACCGTCCTCTTAGGGGAACCGGTGCTCTCACATTCCAGTCCACAACCGTTATTGTCGACGATACAGTATCCATTCGGCCTAGACCCGCAGTTGCACCAGCAAACATTTCTGTTCCTAAGGGAAACCGAATCCGCGTCTTGTTGCGCCGGCAAAGCTTTGACAGATGTCACAAAGCCCAGCGCACCGAGTAAAATATAGGTGAACTGCATGCTGATCGTCTGAAGAAATGGTCTTCGTTTTTACTAGGGTGCTGCTATCGTTGGCTTATATGATCAAGTGATATGATGATAAGTCGTGATGCTTTCTCTGTCCTTTTACATCGGCTTCCACGAGAATGAGGGCCATATTTATACTTTTAGGCGCTCCCTTTGCTGTTTCTAACTTCTGGGTATATAAAGCAGCTCTTCATATACGACCAAGTGAATGTTGTACGAAATATTTTATTCAGCATCCTGCTCCGATAAATCAAATAATCATACCTGACCCTCAATTAGGAAGGTGAATTGATTGCTATTATTACGCCGCATGGATGTAAATTGGTTTCATGCCAACAGGCAACCTGTTGGCACGTAGGCTGTACTTTAGCAACAAGCTCTACCCCGGCTGTCATTAGCGGTATGAGTCGGTAACTAGACCAACAACTAATGAAGTTGGTGATCGCTTTATATAAACCCTCGAAATATTAAAATCGAGTTCTAGACCAACGGCTAGACAAAAGTGCCTAGCATATCAATGTCGTATTCTGCTTGTTATTATTAGTCTCAGTCTCAGAGTCCTAGCCGCACCTCGCTACCTTTGGAAATAGATAGGTCTGTACCAGTAAAGGTATTCCGGCACCGGTTTTAGGTTTTCCGGCGCTGGTGAGCTAATTATAGCATAGGCTGCCTAACCCTAGATCTAGATCTTGGTGCTAGGACTCGCTTGCAGCCAATCGTACACCTAGTCTTACACCCAGTCTTGCACCCAGTCTTGCACCCACCCAGTCTTGCACCTAGTCTTGCACCTAGTCTTGCACCCAGTCTTGCACCCAGTCTTGCACCTAGTCTTACACCAGTCTCAAAGGCTCAGCCATATATAACGATCCCAAGACGGGCTAAGGATCAGAAGGTAAGTTTTGTTACTTAGGGTAAATAAGTTAAGGTATAACAAGTAGTCTTTACTCTAGTATCGTCAAGATAAGTATCTTATTCAATGATAACCTCGATTGAATACTTAGATTGATTATTAGGT